>CM041643.1:43206161-43223656 GCA_023333625.1 Bothriochloa decipiens
GCCTGGAAGCAGCTAGCTTGGCTGCCCTGGATGCACAGGCACACAGGTGCAGTGCAGAGCCTGCAAGGATTGTTAAGCACAAAGCAGTACTGCGCTGGAAATAACAAATGGTCAGTTGTCAGTGGTTCATCAGCTCACTATCCTGAATAATACAGCTAGCAGCAGTAGCAGCTAGCTGCCCGTGCAACCTTTCATTCCTCTGATGAAATAATCAGAATCACCACCATGCCGCGCCCATTGTTTAATCCAAGCAACATCGCATTGGCTGCTCAGAGTGATGAGCCGCATGTGAGGAGAATCATGAAGCAGTAGCTGGAATTATTGTTTTTTGCATTGGTGATGGACACCTAATCGCGCTAGGGGATTAGATTAGGTAGGGTAGGGCCTGTATTATACTCCCACTTGTGCAGTTTTCAGTTACTCAAAGTTGCAACACATGAACATTATTAGTATCAGGGATTGTAATGCAACAGAGAAGATTGACTTTCTTTCAAAAAACTATAATCAGCAAAGTATCACTGCACTATAATAGAATGGAAAAATAAGTATTGGCATTTGGCAACTTAGCATCTTTGAGAAAAAATAACAAGATTAGCTATTCCCGTGTTGTAATAAAATGTATTCTAAAAATTTTATAGGACAATTTAAGGAAAAAAAATCACGTAGGACGTGAATGTCCGATACGCAAGGCCGTTATTGAAGACATGTTTCGGTGCTGAGAGCCAGCCGTCTAGAAGATTTTGCAGCAACCAACATTCTCCTCCATATATATGTCCTCCATATGATTGTTCAGGATTTGGTGCAAGTGCACGGCACGTACGTTTCTGCCATGTTTGAGCACGTCTGCCGTTGGTTTTTTATATATATATATAATAATTGCTGCTTATATAACGGCGAAAAATATAATATATGGTTGATTTCACTAGGATAACTTGAATGAAAAAACATCTCCGTATTGCGAAAGAGACCATGGTTATCTTCTACGACGTGAATTGGAGACATGTTTCAGTGCTGACCGCCGTCTACAAGATTTTGCACCAACCAACATTCTCCTCCACATGATTGCTCTGGATTCTGTGCAAGTGCACGCACGTACGTTTGATCGATCTGCCACGTTTGAGCACGTACTTATACCGTTAGTGGATTTGTTTTCTAGTTTCAGACTTTCAGAAAGATAGCTGAAATGAAAGGTGAAAAAAGCAAGGGAAAAAAAAATCTCCACATGCATCCAATGAACCAACCATTTATATGTTTTCCTTCACAAAGGCTGACATATAGCCACAGGTTAGTGTAGATAGTGTGAGTGTTTTTTACTGGCGACAGAGTGCCGAAAGGGGACAAGTTTTTGCGTCAGAAAAGGTTCTTCTCGTGCCATTACGCGTGTCAAAACCAAAACACAGCCTTGTTGGATTTGTTGCTATGCGAGGTAGCGACGGGGACATCAGACATGCATGTGCCTGGTGGGTATCATCAGCTAGCAAACTAAACCTCTGGTTCTAACAAGCTAGGCAACGGCGCAACGCAGAGGACAACGGCCTGACATATTTTATTATCCCGTCGCACAAAAAGACATATTTTATTACCCTCTGCAATTAAACAATAAACTCATCACAGTCACGTCAGAAACCAAGTAGTGCTACATTTGCTACTGATGGCCAACAATCCGAAAAGGAGAAAACAACTAACCAAGAAAAATGTTTGGGTTACTCACTAACCATATAATATATCTTACCTACAACTGAATTCGTCCACTTTCTTTTGAGTCTTTCGGTAGAGCATTTTCTCACCATCCCCTTGATGCAAATGCAACAAAACCAACAGATACAGATGCAAGAAGCCAAATGGCATGGCATACAAGAGGGAGACGAGTAGGACCCCTGCTTAGGTTTGCAGTGTTGGACATCATTTGCCCATACATAAAAGACTCACTCGCGCGCTGCTGCATGCAATGGCCAACTCCCAAGTGATAAGTTGTCAAAAAAAAAAAAAAAAAAAACCTCCCAAGTGACATGCAAAAAAGCTTAAAGCTACTAGTAGCGCTGTAGTATAGTATACTGGCATGGTTGCAAGCATGTTAGCCCAGCAGCAAAAAGGCCTAAAGCCTAAGCAAGGGTGACCAAATTTCAGATTTTTTTTATGGGTGGCTCGGTCGGCCATTGCACAAACAGCCCATGCGACCGTTCATCGCCAAAGCCGGTGCTTAGCAATCGGGCGCTATTTGAATAATCCCTGTCGTTTGGTGACGAGGATTTTATCCGAGGGCTAGCTAGGCTGTGTGGTCTAGCTGGCTAGCTAGGGCCTTTTGCAACTGGGCAAAGATTGTGGTGATTACCCATCTGTGCCCCTAATCAGCACAGAAACCCGTCATCGTCAAGACATCTGAGTCGGTAGTGCAGGTTTTAGCTGAAGTAGTACTTCATCAGAGAACGTATCCAGGTGCTCCCGCCCCATGCTACCATTTGGGGACAAAAGAAAAAGGCACAAATGTATCTGAAAAATTCCAAGAACACCTTACTATGGATCGTGGGTCATGTGTTTGTGCGTGCATGGTGCGCGCCCTTCGCTGTCACTGTTGTTACAGCGGCAAAAATGCATTGCACTTGGGTGCATCTTGTTGCCGACTTGACTTGCGTCGCCACATGACAGCAACTGGTTATGATGAAGCACGATCGTTTCGACGGCGCCACACACGAATGAATGATTCCTCTCGCATTCGCATGCGCCACCCGTCCACCAAGCATTATTCATTCGTGCATGGTGCATCGCATGGTCCATATCCGTCCATGGCATGGTCGTGTCGATTTTCACAGCGGGGATGACGAACGAACCTTGGATCGATCGAGTCCGCCTGTGACTGTGAGCATCATCAGTACGTCCAGGCCTGTGTATAGGTCTTCGAATTGGTCATCAAATTCACTACGTAGAATTTTTATTCTTCGTCATATTAAAATGTCGGTACATGTATGGAGTATTAAATATAGATAAAATTAAAAAGTAATTGTACAATTTTATTTTATTGTATTTTGTAAAACAAACATTTTAAATCTAATTAGTTAAAATTTAAATAATTTTTATTAAATATAAACAAAATGTTATAGCACGGCTGATTTAATTCGACACTGTGCACGACCGTCACTAAACAACGGCACCACTCTGCCCTGCACTGCCTCCGATACCTCGACCTCGAGCCGGTCGCGCGTGCCGTAAGACGGGCAGCCTTTACAGAGGGCGTCACGTCTCGGCATCAGGCGCCATGCCTCGGCTCGAGGGCAGACTGTGCACGCCTGCAGCGTAGGTAGAGGACCAGACCAGCCGCCACTCTCCAGAGCGCCTCGAACGCGGAGTGGAGCGTCGTGCCCTTGCCGCCGTGCGTGCGACGGTGAGAGCGGGCTAAGGAAAGTTTGCTGACGAGGCCCGGGGTGTGGGCGCCGTAGCCCACTAATTTTTTTGCAACTGCACTTGCGTCGTGGAATCCATTTTATTTTGGGCCAGACGGGCCGAGACTCGAGAGCCCGTAATAAGTCGGCTGGGCTCAAAGCCTGGGACCGTGAGACGTGCTGCTGGGCTGGGCACTCCTCTCCTCTGGCAGTGCATGGCCTGCCTGATCTGAGAGGATTTTCCGATGCAAAAAAAAGGAGTCGAGTTTCCACATCTATTAAACGTGCTTACATGCCCTGCTCTCAAATTAGTATCAGTCAGTTATGTAAATGTTTGTTGCCCTAAGAGCTTTGCTATGCACCTGCACTAATTTGCAGTGGGGCAGTAGCACTGCTGAGCTACATCTTGTGCAAAGCTCTGCTAGTGCAGCGGAGCAGGGCTTAGTAGTAGATTCATTCATGTCAGGGTTCTCGTTCTGTCCTTTCGATTCTTTTTTTTTAAAAAAAAAAAAAAAAGAGACGCACACTCCGTAGAGTAGTATCACAGTTAGCAACTTTGTACCGCACAGGACGGCAGGAGGATACCGATGGCACACTGACTGAGCGAGCCGGCTAAGATCCACCAAAGCCAACTTTGAGAAGAACCCGTTGGTAAATATATGGCCGCACTGAAAGACTCTGAAAGACAGTGAGAAGGGTGTTCTCGCAGTTCGCAAAGTCGCAATCCATACGCGACGGCTTTTCTTCTCTCCGGCCTCTTCTTTCACAAGTGCAAGTACCTAGTAGCTTAATATGCTGTTTCTGGCAGCATCTAAGCCTTTTGCAGTGGCCCTATCTATCTAGTCTAAGTCAAAAGTTGCCTTGCACCAAGCCGGCCACCATCTCCTGCTACCAAGTAGCAACAGCATACCAGGGATTTGGAAAACGCACAGCAGAGGGGGTGAGGAAGGCCGCAATTGGAGAGATGTGAAGCAACAGCAAAGGTTCACGGAACCAGCCCTTTCGGCGAAAACGCATAGCAGTGGAACGTAGTGGCAGCATCTCAGAATCAAAAAAAAAAAAAGTCAAATGTTATAAAGTTTGACCAACAATTAGCCAAATTACATACATGTTTAACATTGAACTTTAATTTGCATCAATGGACTTATTTTCGAAGTGTCTCTAAGATTCCATCCTTTTCACAGATGATAAGATATTGTGAGAGAAATTAATAGTCAAAATTTGTTGAGGGCAAAGAGAGTACAAAAGGTATTATATTTTTGATATCATTAAATAGGTATAAAATAAAAAATATAAGTTTCATAAAAAGTGTAATAATACTTAATATCATAAGGATTAGTACTATTGTATAAACTTAGCTAAGTTCCTGGTCCAATTATAAGACATTTTGACTTCTCCAAAATAAGTTGCTTTTACTATCTATCGTTCTTTTTAACTGTCTATGTAGACAGTGTATGGCATGATAAGCACGTACGCCCTCGGATCACTTTGATTTTTTTATAATATAAATTTTGCTATGTATCAGGATAAATGATACGTCTACATATATAATAAAAAACTAAAATAACTACAATTTAAAACGGAGAGAATATCAAAGTAAATATCTAGAAATAACAAAATATTTCGTAACTGAGAATAGTGGGAGTATGAAACTCCAATAAGGCCTTGTTTAGTTTGCTTGCAAAGTTGTAAGTTTTTTCACTCTTTCCATCACATCAATTTTTAGCCGCTTACATAGAGTATTAAATATGGGTAAAAAATATTTAATTACACAGTTTGATTATAAATCACGAGACGAATCTTTTGAGCCTAACTAATCTATAATTAAACAATAATTATTAAATACAAAAAAAAATACTGTATGAGTTCGAATGCAAGTTTCTAGCCATCTCAACAAAGCCTTACTTCAAGACAGAGGGAGCAGTCAGTACGTAGCACAAGGTACTATGTACAGCCGCGCACACACGAGAGCCGTCTAAGATCTGCCCTGCCTACAGAAACGAGGAAGCCAGCTAGACCAGTCCAGCAGATTCACGTAGGCTGTAGGCCAGAGTCCTGAAACCCGTCACGAGGGCGAACACGTAACGATTTTTCCGCAGGCTCCTCGCGTCACCGTCGGAAAACGTAGGCTAGTGAACCCGGACACGGCTCGCTCGCCGCCGGATCGGAGGCCGGCCAGGCCAGCAGCCAGACGCGACCAAGGGCAAGGACGGACACGAAACCGGAGGCGGCGCGAGGCGCGAGCGTCACGGGGCCGTCTCTGTCTCCCGGAAGAAGAGAAAGCCGAGCGAAAGAGATCCCTGGCGTCGCGTCGCGCCCCGCCCCGCTCCGTTCCAGCCTGGGCCGCGTGGCGTCCACGACGGCCGGCGCTGGCAGGCATTTCATTGCGCGGCTAGCTAGGCAGCTACTAGCAAGCTCGACCACTACGAGACGCTAAGATAAAATACTAGGCCAGAATAAAGAACCGCCCGCGGCCGCCGACCTGTGCGCGATGATGCCTACGCATCCATCGCGGCAAGTGGACGCGGCGGCGGATCGATCCACCGGACCGGAAGAGATCCTCTCCTCCACCACCGGCACCACCACCACCGCCGGCCGCGAGGAGACAAAGTTGGGCGCATGGAGATTTTCTGCGACCGCGGAGACGTCATGGCCGCGCGTGGCGACCTAACCCGGCACTCGCAACCGCCGGTCGGCAAGCGGCGTGTCGCCGTCGGGAGCACGCTGCACCTACGTCGCCCATTATTACTGCTAGTACTTAGGATTCCTGTTCTTGGCTCATCAGACTTCATTCCCATCGAGATTATTGATCTGGTGCACCTTTTTCCAGCTCGACAGCTTTTTTTTTTTCTCTCCTTTAGATTAGAGTATACACAGAGCTGAGACGAAGATAAGCCTCTGAAACAGAGGAGAAGAAGATGGCCGTGTAGTGTCTGTCCAGGTGCACGTAGCCATCACCAAGCAAGCAGCAGCTGGTGAGCTAATCCATCCATCCAACCACAATGGTACAACACAAAACATGAATGGTTTAGCTATCATGACAAACCACCACCACCACCACCGATGGAATGGAATAATATGGTACTCGCTACTAGTAGCTCGAGCTAGGCGATATGGCAACTTGGCAACCATATATTATATATAATTTAAATATAAATGATTTTATACAAGGTATAAAAATGTATATATATATATAGAGAGAGAGAGATCTGTGATTGCAGCAGCACAACACACCAAACCGAACCCTATCGCTTCCCGCCGCCACCCCAACCGGCCAACCACCACCGCTACAATAACATTATCATCGCACTATTCTTTTCATCCCCACCTTCCTCTTTCCTCTGCCTCCCATGACCTCCTTTCATTTTTCTTCTTCTTTTCCTCCTCTTCATGGTCTCATGGATGGAACAATTCTTAAGAACAGCTTGACAATCAACAATAACCAACACCCTCCACGGATTCGATCGATCGATCAGCTTCTAATAATCTTTTTTTTTTCTTGTAATAAAAAAAAAGAAAAACAAAGGAAGAAAAAGAAGTTTTTTAAGGAATTCTAGAGGGAGATGGACCGATCGATCCACCGAATCTCTCTCCGCCGACCACCACCGTGTGTCCTCCTCCTCCATTCGGCACCGAGACGCCGCCCACCAGCTGGTGCTCCTCCTTCAGTCGCTGTGACGCGGGACGAGACGTGACGGGATCAGAACCTGACGATCTTGGCGGCGCGCACGACGGGGTTCTCCCTGGCGATGGCGTCCCTGCCGACGGCCTTGTAGTCGAAGCAGCAGTCGTGGCGGTCCGAGTAGCGGTGCGCGCCGCAGAAGAGGTCCCCGCAGCGGCACCGGAACCCCGTGAGCCCCACGCGCTTCCGGCAGCTCTGGCACCGGTTCACGGACGACGTCGCCGACGACGACGGCGACACCCGGGCCGGCCTGCTGGACGCCGCCAGCGGTTGCTGTTCCGCAGGCCGGTCGGCGAACACCGCCGACGGCCTTGCCTGCTGTTGCCCGTCGAACTGGAAGACCGCCGGGGACAGCGAGGACGAGGAGGGGGATGGTGGTGAGACGGAGGCGGAGGCGGTGGAGGAAGCCGTGGCGGCCTGGAAGCAGGCCTGGCAGAGGTTGTTGGTCGCCGGGTTCCCCGGGAAGCCGCAGCTGTTGGCGCACAGCGTCAGCTCCGGCGCACGCAGCTCCGTCGGCTCCTCCACCTTCTTGTCGCGCTGCGCCATGTAGTAGCTAGAGAAAGAAGGAGCTGTGACGCGGCGGCTCGGCGTGGAACAAGGCCGGCACGGCGGCAGCAAGGAGCCTCTGTGCGGAGGGGGGGAGGAGGAAGGGAGAGGCACGTAGCTTCCTTCCGCCGGGGCTGGGCTGGCCTCTCTGGTGGTGAGGTTGGGTGGGAAATGGGGTGGGGAGGAGGGGCAACGGGAGGCCTCTTTATCAAGGCGAGAGGAGGAGAGGGAGGAGACGGGCGGCGTACGCGTTCTCCGGGCCGACGCGCGACAGCGACGTGCGGTGTGCCCCCCCCGGCCCGCTGGCTTGGCGCGGTGGTCGTCGTGTCTGGGTGGCCCTCTGCCTGCCGCGGACGGACGGTCGGTCGGTCGCACGGCGCACGCACCACCGCTCACGGGTGGTGGACTCGGCTAAGCAAAACCGACTTCTGGGCGTGCACGCGCCCGCCAGCTTATCATAGGGCGCCGCGAGTGTGTGGCCTCCGCTTCGGCGTTCGGCGAATGGTGTTTAGTGTTGTTTGGATCGATCACATTGCTTACTCACATGAATAATGTGATGAATAATGGAATTCAAATTCTATCTGAAGTTGGAATTACTACTGTTATTGCTTTGCCATTGCATATCTTGAGAAAGATGCTGTCCAGAGTGAGTTTTATCTAAAATTGCGAGATTTCCAATATCGGATGGGATGACACTGATATCTTGTTGCTGGGAACTCGTAGCCAAAACTATTGATTCTGATGTAAGACCTCTGGAGCATAGAGTGGTTAGTTAGCAACTGTGGAAGGCCTCCAGTAAATTGGTTTCCTGAAACTGCAGACTGCTGGAAGTTGCACCTCAGGTAAATATCGCTCCGATCGGGTAGTAAGTAATATACTAATCTTCCTCGCCTCAACTCTTGGATAGAGAAACCTAACACCTCTGAATTTCCGGCCTTTCTTTTCTTAGTTTATTAAATCACAGACTTCCATCTGCAATTTTGGATTTCGACCTTGAATGCAATTTTGGATTTCGACCTTGATCTATTGATCTGTTCTCAAATTTATGGACATATGCTGTCCTTCTTCAAAGAACTGAAGTTATAAACATTTCGGATAGGGTGGCACTTCTATATGTCGCCTTTGAGCTATGCTGCCCTTTTTTAATCCTGCTCTTATTTCAGAGATACAACCTATTGAGTGTAGTGTGCAATCTGTATATTTCTATCTGCACCCAACTCACTACACGCATCAAACAATGCAGTTAGTGAATCCACCTGGAAGAAACTTTTGCAATAATACTGAATATTCTTATCTATAATGCCTTTCCTCTGTCAGAAAATTGCAAATATCACCTTTTGGTTGCCAAGAAAACTTCAACCGGTCAGACTATTTATTGCATGAGCAAATAAAATGGCCTTAGTATGACTTGGCTTGTAACTAATGCATCTGCTATTAGCAGGTTTCTGCAAATAAAAATGTGGGCTTGCAGTAATATGACTCCTGAGCTGCAAAACAACTGCATGATGGAAGGGCAGCCACATCATATGGCTTCTAGAGGAGGCAGCATCAGTAGTTTGAGAAGCCAAGCTTCAAAAGCAGAAAAGATGTCACTTACTGTTGAATTGAGATTTTGTCACAATATTGAATTTAATGATTGAATGCCTTTGTCAATTTTGTGACTGATTGTTGTCAATCTAAGAATGTTGGTTCAGACATTTTTGTTGTTTGTTTGGAATTAGAAAATTACAATATTCAGAAAATACTTTGGATATTAAATATTGTAATGTTGTCTTTGAGAAGGTGGACATTGAATATAAATCAATTATGAACTTGACTCTTGTTGTTTGGACTATAAACGCTGAATATGTCCATGTGATGACTAGACAATTCTATAGATATGTTTGATCCTAGAATGTATGTGTTTGTGATAGCAAGATGGAAGCACCAACTTGAGTGGTAGCATGACAAGCACCATACCACAGATTTGCAAAGCTGCCTTGTTCTTGCTTGCTTGTAAAATGGCAAAATATATGAGTAATTGCTTTTGAAACTAGAGTTATGAGATTATTACATCTGTTATTTATTTATTTATTTTACAATTAGAGATACAACTTGATCTTTTGAAACACTAGAAAATATAGATTTTAAAACCCAGAGCAGCGCACTGGTATAAACCTATATTATATTAATGTTTCAACCATTAATAGTAGTATAGATTCTTACATTATGGACATTTGAAATTAGATGTTTAGAGTTAACTATCTACCTTAATAACTTAATATTGATTGGAACATCACGATTGTATTATTTATTTTATGTAACGTAACAACACATGCTTATACATATGTTATCGTGGTATTATATATTCCTGTTACGACGTACCGGTATTTATCCAGCTATATTACGAGGGTGGGGGCGTGGCTTAGTTGGCTGCTCGCTATCCCCACACAGCACAGCAGAATCCAAATCCAATCCATCACCTGCAAAAAACAATTTGGCATTTGTTTATCTTTTTTTTTTTGACAAGTGCATTTGTTTATCTAATCTATCGTCTGCTGCAACCTGCAAGGACGACGTGACCCCCTCAAACAAATGGATGCCTTTTCTTTTTTCCTACTCCGTGTACTTTGCTAGTAGCGGCGGCGAGATTTTTAGGGCACGTAGATTCTTAAAATTTTCAACATACACGGCTGAACAGACAGCTTGTATAACTTAGACAACCGTTGTCTATTTAGATATCCATAAATTATTTAATACTTGTATATAGCTATGATCAAGTATGGATATCAATCCTATATATTATTATGTTGCTAATTGATAGAAAACAAATCTTTAAAAGTAAATCAGTTGAGGAAAAATCATTTAAAGTAAATCACATCTCGATTGTGTTACTGATTATGTTGCCTGTATAGGGTACGTATACATGTATTGCACGTATATTTTTCATTTATTTTTCTATAGGAAAACGGCAAGGTGACATTAAACAATTCATGTCTCCTCAAAACAACAAGCACATCGAGACCTCGAGGCAGCAACCGCCCGCTCGCCGTGGAGCGACTCTGCTCCGGCCCGCCCCGCGACCGGTGCCAACGCCCTGCTCGACTCACCAGTGTCGTTGCTGCCGCTCGCCATGCCCGCCGCTCGGCTGTGGTCCGCGACGCCCTCGTCGTCGTCGCCGCGGAGCGGCTCTGCTCTGCCCCACCCCATGCCGGCGCCTGCTCGCTCCGCCTGCTCGCCGTAGTGACTCAGCTCCGCCCGCCCAGGTGCCTGCTTGTCGCTCGCCCGCCACGCGCAACTAGATCCACGCGGTGTCGTCTCAAGACCGACGGCTGCATACAACGCGAAGTCTCCTGTCGAGTTTGCCTCGGACCACGAGCGCCTGCCGTCGTCTCACGACGCGACGGAATGGCTCTGTCTCCCGCAAACGGAGGGGGATTTTGCAAAATAACCACCCGGAGACGACGGCGCCAGCACGGCCGTTGTACGTGCTCTTAGGCGTCACTCTATCAGCAGCGCATCCTTAAATCTCACCTAAAGGCTAACGCAAGAGGAGAGGGTTTGGGGAAGGGCGAGGAGGGCCCCACGCCAGCGAGACCAAATCCAAGGTGATTTTGTTTTCAATATCCCAGCCACGCCGCCGGAGCCGCGACAGACGCGTCTACTACTATCACCATGTTGGCCGCCAGAACCAAAGGTGGAGAAGAATCGTCCCTTTTTTTTTTTTTTTCCTTTGCTTCATTCATTAACAAAATAATCGGAGCGAGAGGGTGTAGAGAGATCAGCTGCTAATCCTTTCGCAAAATAAAAAAAGATCCGCTGCTAACCATGGTCCTTTTTATTAGCGGTTATTAATAGACCTAATTAAGTTCTGATTTTGTTGACCTGGTGCTGTGCACGACAGCGGCTGCTTGCTACTTACCGTGCGTTTTTGTTTTTTTTAGTAAAAAAAATAAACCAAATCTCAGTTATTTTATGGGGAATTGGGGATTGCCAGTTGCGGCATGGATCACACGTTCACACAGCTGCTAAATGATGTTGCAAACGCATTTGCGTTAAATACAAAAGCGCTCTTTTCTCCCTTTTGTGTCAAGACTCACCACCACAACAACCTATTTGAAGAAAAAGAAAAAAAAACAGCGTGGAAACATTCATGCTCGCGAAACATTCATGCCCGCGATATTTTTTTCTGGTACGCGTACGCGTACCCGTCAACGTCAAGGCTGGGAAAGTAGAACAGTCCCGGAGCCAAATATGCCATGCCTGGTTTGGTTTGCTGCCGTGTCCATGACTTATCACCCATGATGCAACTTGGCTATTATCTTTGAGACGTCCACAAGGCACCCCCAGCATAATCTATGTTCCCGTGATGACACAACGGTGACGCTCGGCTGCGTTGGAGAACCACTATCTGCGTTCTGCGGGTGGGTTTTTTCCCACACCGTACCCCAAGGCTAATGCAAATGCCCGATGGCAACACGCTTCACGTGCTTAGTGCAGCAACTTTCCACGGTTTATCAGCACTAAGCCGCGAGCTGATGGGGCGTCACACCTTGTCGACGGCGTCTCTCCTACGGTTTTATATTAGGCTTAATATGATAACAGCAACTGCATTGCAGGGCTTTTAGGCAAGCTAGGCTACATAGCAAGGGAAACGCCCATGCGTCGTGCAACATATATCAAGTATATCCTGTGTCCATATACTTAAACCTAAAGTGACCCGAATACTTGAGAGTACAGAAATGCATAATGGTTGCTCCTACGCAACCGTACCCGCACCATCCGAGAACCAAAGCTGCTCACAACAGAAAACGTAGTGATTCCAAAGAACAGAGGAAAAGATCGTCGATATAATTTTTTTTCGGGCATTTTCAAGTCATATGTAAGGCTCCAACAAATTACTTTTCCATAAGCATGGACCATTAGTCAGTAATCTAATGGCTATATACAAGTCCTACAACGATGAGCAGTGCCAACTCACATGATGGCACGAGTAGCTGCATCATTGAACGAAAATATATAATGTGCAAGAAAGACTCAAACAGGCAGCCCCAGCCATAAATCTACAAGAACCATGGTAAGACATCGCAGGATTAAAACTGCATTCATAAGACAGTAAACTAAATTCTGTAACTTAAAACATGAAAAGTCAGATAGCATGGTGCATCTAATTATAAACCACACAGAAAAGGTATTGTCAAACTGTTTGACAAAAAAGAATGTCCAACTAAAGAATCGACTATCATTAGTACAATAATAAAACAGTTCATGGAGAGAGAGAAAAAAAACAAGAGAACAACACATTTTTGTGTTTCTTTTTTTTTTTCTTTTTTTTGGTCGGGAAAGAGATTGATTCAGATAAGGGTACAAATAGATAGGTTACTTCTATACAATTGAGGCTTACATTGATGACCCAGATTGTCACCAAATACCTCTTCCAAAATCTGCCCATCTTGGTCTACTTATAAGCATCTTCCATCCAACACAACCAAAACGTTGTGATTATTTTAAATGTGAATCCTCTTTCAGATTGCTGGAGTCCATAGAAAATTGCTCAGGCTATCAGCCTAATCGCATATGGCGAAGAGGTCCAAATCCAGTTACCAGAATGATAGCCATAATCTGATGCCAAACTCCCCCACATTTTCTTATTTTTTTTTCTTTTTGTATTTTCATGCTTTTTTGGACTTTTTTCTTTACAGTGCAGCAGGAAGGAACAATCTTCTCAGCTTGCGGTCCACATTCAGCCATTAGGGGCGACGAGTAAGATGCCACTGGGTTCTCGCTATATCAGCTCAACTACAATATGCTCCCCTATGTTGCAGGTGGGAGCACCAGTTCAGAGGAAAATGGCACACTCATGTCAGATTTCGCACCTGCACTTGAATCAGTGCCTGAAGGCTCCCGTTTCCACTGTAAACTTCTAGCACCAGCTTTCATCGGAGCACGCCCTCTAAAGGAACCACCAGGGAGAACAGCTCTCGGGTATGCCATCCTACCATGCCTACCACATAATGATGACCGTCCACTACCAGGCCAACCATAAAAGTGAGCTGCTTCATGAGAACTTCGCCGGACGACCTACATTATAGAAGGAAAAGCAACAGAAACATCACCTTAGTCAATAGTTTCTGGGAATCTAAAACTACTATGCTGAACGGAGCAATATAAGAACATAAATCTTCACCAATTAAGGGAACTATCATCTATGTTAAAATTTAAACCTATACCCGAATACCATTTCAGACAATGCCATGCCTATTGGTCAAGAAGTGCAAATGGCAGTCTAATAAAAGTTCAAAAGATAAAGAATAATCATACCTTGAGAATACGAGTCATAAATGATGTGCCATTCAACGACAACGCTCGTTCAGCTGAATCTTTGTGTAAGAACTCTACATAGGCAGACCTGTACGAAGCAGAAAAGGACTCATTGAGTTATCTACTTAAAAAGGGCGTACCCAGTGCCGTAGGCTCCCGCGCTGTGCGGGGTCTGGGGAAGGGATTTCTGCGCCAAGCCATACCCGCACATAATGTGCGGAGGCCGGGGCTCGAACCCTGGACCTTCCGGTAACAGACGGTAAGACACTACCGCTGCACCAGGGCCGCCCTTCATTGAGTTATCTACTTCTCTTCAAGAAATATACAAACATTTCTGAGTTCACAATTAAGTCCCTATGTTATTGCTGCATCAGTTGAAGTGACATTCAACCATAATTCAGCTCAAAAACATCGAATCAAGAATTCAAACTTGAACTGCACAATTACATCTGCAAAGAGCAATCAAATAGAGGGGCTTATGTAATATAACCAATTATCTAATGTTTATCGAAACCCATGAAAAAAAATTGCGGGCTATAGAATTTAGCGGGAGCTTGGCCAAAACGCTTCGGCGCTATAGCGCGCTAATGAGCATTGCGATAGCTGCTTCTGGACGCTATAGCAGTGCTATTTCGGCGCTATAGTGCGCTATTTTTTTTCCATGATCAAAACACTAAGTTTAATGTAGTGTCGTATAAAATGTCCTGACAGATCATATTCACATTTTTGGCCATTGAGAAATTATCTACTGCTAAGCACCTATAACATGCAAATATACAAATGTGTCACATTGAAGACCTTACCAGCATCCTGATAAACAACTTACTTCCAAAAAATGAGTATTTTGTTTTGACCCTTTTCCTTTTATTATTATATATCAGAAAGTTTTTTTTTTGTTATCTAGAGACAAAATGCACGTTATTCTCTTAGAAGTTTTGAGTTAATCTGAGCAGGAAACAAGGGTGTTAGCATCATAGGAATTGGTGGGTGTGGTGATTGTATCATGTATCATTTATGCTAAGATCTTTTATAATTTCACTTTCCTAAACTTATAAATATTTCTCTGATACAGATAAAACAAATAGCATGACACAAATCTTGCCTCAGCTTTGATAAGCATTAAAATTGAAAATTAAACTAACCCTGTTGGCTGGCCCGTTGCAGCATTAGTGACAATGACTACTTTCAGCACTGCACCAAACTTGTTGAAATGGCGAGATAATGAGTCCTTGGTGGCAGCGAAGTGAACCTTCAAATAATTTGACAGAGGTAAATAAAATAATCCAAAAAAATTAATATAAGGGTGTTGAGAATATATAAATACCCACATTGGTAACATAAAGCGTTCTCGAATCGGCATCCTCCATCGGATGCGCTGTGCTATATGAAACCGGAACTGCAAAGACAACAAGATATATTATACCAAGCGATAAATGACAGTGTCTTCAAGCCCATTCCTATTTATGATTGATTGTAATAATGACTTGCACAGTGCATCAAAATAATCTCCATATATCACAAAGGCAACAAATCCTTACAAATTTTGTACTAGTAACTGCACATTTTTTTCTTTAGGTAAGACAGTGGAGAAAGGGCAACAAAGATGATATTACAACAGAAAAGCAACAAGGGTTTTTAATCCCATGCAGGTTGGGATATGGAAAAATAAAAAATGGTGGGCTAACTAGTGTATTACTGCAAATATCAGTTTTATCAATTATCAATTATTGAAGAAAACGAAGGAGACAAAACCAACAGGAACGATCAGATACAGTCAACCAGACAGAAGATTGCCATGCATCACTACGGGCAGATCAGCCAATGAAAGGGAAAAAAACATAAGTGGATCTTAAATTAGTAGATATATGTGGCATACCAGATGGTGCAGACCGCTGAGAATCCTTTTGAACTTCTGCATGGCCTAATTCCTGAATGAAAGTTGGCATCAGTCAGAAGCAAATTTACCCAAAGATTAGCGCATATATCGGCATATACCCACAAGACAAGAAAAACTATCATAGGAAATAGAAAAAGAAAACTAATGAGCATCATAATCAACAATATGCATGGAAGATGATATGACATGCCATTTTGTTTAATGGCTGAGAGCATATACAACGATAATAGGAGATGCCAACAACTGTTTTTTTTTCATCCAATGTTTCTTCTGCTGGAAGCAAATGCAAACAAGATTCACATACCCCAATTTAGTTCAGTAAAAGTAGTGGCGAATCAGATAAACAACTGTGAATTTTAATGATTATCCATGCCCCAACTGCTCTGCCATTTCATTTAAGTAGCATATAAGTGTAACTACTAACTAGCAAGGAGAGATTCCAATGAAAAGCTACAATCTTTCCTTAGGACTTGATTATGAACTGTAAAACACTTAGTCACCAAAGTCAAAAGGACATCTGGTAGAATTCTTAACCATATATAATACAAACTTGACTGAAATGCGAGAAAATGGGTGACTCAAGATGTGGGAAGAAATTTAAATATAAAACTTTTTTTTTTCAACATACAAGACAGCTTACTTTGGCATTGGTACCCACACTGGTGGCATTTGAATTCATGGGTGTAACATAAGGCTTCTCCACAACATGAACATCTTTTGGTGTTTCATAACTAGGAGGTTCCACCATATTTACATCAACAGAAATAGCCACAGCTTTACTTGCTGCTCTTATTGATGAAGGAACAGGTTGCTCCTCGTCATTCACACTTGAAGGCCTTACTGCATCGGTCTCTGGTTCAACACTGCATTGTGCTGATACAGTTTTCTTCTCTGTAAATGGCGAGAAGGTATCTTCATGTGAAAGAGAAGTTTGGTATCTTGTAATCCCCTCATCTCGGTCCATATCATCTTCAGAGCTTGAATCAACATTCATTCCAGCTACCCTATCTGCCATGATCAGCTCTCCAGATTCCTCTTCAGATTCCTCATTATTAACATATCGATCGGAATCATGTTCATCTGCGGTCGTAACTGGCTCAAAATCTTCATAATCTGTCTTCTCTTCACGAGTATGAGATGCCTGTTTCACAACATTCCCTTGACCCAATCGCTTGAAAACACTTCCAGTAGATCTAACCTTTGTAGAATCTGCAGCAGCTTCAGCTGCAGCTCTAAGAGCTAAAGCAGCTCCTTGTACCTGTAGCATTGGCCTAGTTCTTTCTGATCTTCTGTCACTCAAGTTGTCTTGAGATCTTTCTGATCTTCTATCGTTATGGTAGTCCTGAGATCTCTCTGATCTCCTATCACGTATGTTCTCTGCATTAGTAGTGGCTACCACAGAGCGCAGACGCTTGGATGCTGGTTCAGCAGAGGTGCTGGTTGGCTGTACAGCTTTTACTGCATCTCGAACAGCAAATTGTAGAAGACGACGGGAAGCACCACCACCAAGCATGTGGCGTGATGAGACGTCTCTCTGTTAACAAAAAACAAATCTGATTGTAGAAATAGTACCTAAAAGAGTAGAATTCAATATTCAAGTAAGGAGCAATAGAATGTAATAGTAATAGAGGAGAAAATATGTGACAGGACCAATAAAGGGCTTAGAGAGAATCAGTGTGGTGCTCAACTGCTC
>CM041643.1:43268656-43396948 GCA_023333625.1 Bothriochloa decipiens
TACATTAGAGGTCATCCAACACCAAACACTCATACCACATATGCACTCTATGTGAAAGGCAATCAAAATTCGAATAAACAAGCATGATACATGAAATGACAATCACGCTTTTCATCAATGCTATGCATAATGATGCTTATGCTTAAGAATGCAAATGATTATGCATGCTTAACACCTGAGTGTTACAGAATTCACAACTTTGATGCTTAGCTTGTTAGAAGAAAACTCTGGTTACTGTAGTAGATCGCACAAATAGTGATATCAGAATGGAGTGTAATTTACTGAACATGTAGCCACAGTTTCAATTTACTGAACACGTAGCCACAGTTTCAGGTATGGTCATTCATTCTACTCCAGTATGTTGTCGTATATGCAATAGTACTTATTGTAGTCTGTATTTATGTCACAGTATCAGTTAACTGCATGTATACAAACCCGAGAATAATGAAAACAATTCAAAAGTTATTGCTGCACGCTGACGCCTTGAATCACATCAAGAAATAACTATTTAAACCCTGATAATGGTATGACTTATCAGAATACAAATGTACTCTAATCTGTACTCTCGTAGCACCTAACAGTCAGATTAAGAAAAAAGGACCTAATCTCTGTACTGTCAAGATGATAAGTAAATAATATGTGACTCAACCCTAAATAGTGCCCAATATTCTACTTAAAAAAACAGATTTTGGTCTACTTGAGTTTCTTTGCCATACTTTTTTAGCTAGCCATCTAAGAGCAGCAGGTAGCATCCGCTAGGCATCAGGAGCTTCAACAATAGTTGCCGGTCAAAGAGTGAAAGGGTGAGGCAGCGGGCTAGCACGCAGCGTGCGGCAACATCCACACGTACGGTGAGCTCGCACAGTGGCAGCATCCGCAACCAGTCATGGCTGGCCACACCGCCACGGACGCAGCCGGCTACAGCGGTACCCATATGGCAGGCCAAGGCCAGCCACAGGCAGTAATGGCGGCCAGCAGTACGTTAGGAAACCCTATAGCTCGGCAAGAAGAATAAAACTACATCCAAACTGCGACGACACGAACAATGGGTAGATCGATGGATTACCTACTCCATACGACGACGGCGCTGCCGCCCTGCGAGAACGACGGCGTCCTCGCAAGGACGGGACAAGGGCGCAGGCCGGTCGTGGAGGCGGCCTTTCCGGCAATAGTGCGTTCAACGTTATCGAGGCGGTGGGACGTCCGTTAGCGTCAAGGCGTCGATCGACGTTGGCATCGTGACGAGGACGACGGCACTGGTGTCATGTGGCGGTGTTCCGGCGGCGATGATGCATGGCGAGGACAACAACGCGGTCCGAGGCGTTGAGGCGGCGGGGCGATGCTATCACATGGGGGAGAGATCGTGGGTGATGGAGAGGACAACCTCGCCTTCCAAATTTAGAGCACGGGAGATTACGGAATGTAACGATGGAGCATGCGTGTCTTCTATATTTAGACCGGATTGCAACGATTGTGGGTCAGGGCGATTAACGTGGCCATAATTACCGCATGGCTTCTATATTCGTCGCATTGTAATCATGGGAATAAGGTGACCCCACCTGCTGGCGCGGTTAATTACATGGCTTCGAGCCGCGGTTTCGCACGGGGAGGGCAAGAGGCGAAATTTTTTTCGCACGATCCGATAATCTTACTTTCTTTCTTTTTATTTGTGGGAGAAAAGACTCTTGGATTGGAGATGCTCCAAGAGTATAACCTTTTTTAAAAAAAGGTTAAATCATTTTGCAAATTAAGGGTCCTTTTATTATGGTGCAAACTACTGCATATTTGATTAAAATTCTACCATGGATGCTTAGTTTTTTTATGTATTATTAGTCAATGATGACATGATGTTATTCATTCAACGGTATACAATGTGTATGTAACAACGGATTGAGAAAAGACTGTATCATCCTCCTTCAATCCCTCCTCAACAAAGCAAAGCTTCTATGAGTCCTATAGGAATCGGCTGTATCAAACTAGCTCTAAAAAGAGCACAAGAATTGAATTCTTCAAATGCTTGTCTTCTATTTTGCTCTAGCCCCTCCATTGTAGCATTCTAGGGCTTGAAGACATTGCGATCTAAATTGCCTTGCATGTCTCCCATCCACACTAGGATCATCAAACATTGCCTTGCATCTGACTTACTGACCATCTCGACTCCCAGTGGTTGCACCGCTGTCTTCTTAAGACGAAACAAGCAAAAGTAAGTGACATCTCTCTCTCTCTCTCTCTCTCTCTCTCTCTCTCTCTCTCTCTCTCTCAAATATGACACATGGCACACAGATTCAATGTACAATGTAGTGATCTAATTTTGGAATTCTTTTATATTCTCTCCATTTAAAATTGCAAAATGGAGGGAAGAGTATCACTCATCTTTGACTTGGCGAGCTTGAACTACCTTCGTGACCATGGTGGAGCTTGATAGGAAAATAGAGAGGCAATATGGCATGAAATGCAATCAGAGGGAAACATTCATTTTGTTACCACTTCAACGTTACCTTGAGAAGGGAAAAGTTCAATTTACCTCCCTCAATATTGTGGCTGTTTGATTTCCCCCCATGAACTACAAGAATCTTAACATTTAGAATCGTTTGTTTTTACACTATTTTGATGTCTATTTTTTCTGATGTGACGCCATGTCAAAGAGGGTAAGTTGAACTAAGCTGAAAGTTTAGAGAGGTATAAATCGGACTGTATAAATAATCTAAAACTCAAAAATCATAAACATGCTCTAAAAAATTTCAAATATTTCTATATGGAAAATAATGCAACTTGAAATCCTAAAAGATGGTTTAATCTTAGAAAAATTATTTTTATGGTAACACAACATCTTATAAGATTAAATAATATTTTAAAATTTTTAATTGCATTATTTTTACATTTATAAGAATACTTTTTAAAAATACATTTATGATTTTTGGATATATTTTTTAAAAAATTCTATCCAATTTTACCTCGTGAACTTTCAACTTAGTCTTTTTTGGAACAACTTTCAACTTAGTCTGATTCTCTGACTTGACCGCAAAATCACATATGAAATCATCCAAGATAAAGAATAATGATTTTAAAAGTTGGGGAAAAATGGCTCTAGTCTCTACCCCTAAAAAGCCAATACAGGGGACGTCAATACAACTTCAACGTGCCACACTCCACTCCCAACGTCTGCTCGTCAACTGCATACTGAGTCTGGTAACTAGTTTTTCTCTTCTCATTATTATCTGTACACTTCTGATTGTTCTTGTTTTGGGTAATTGAAAAAGCGGACAAGCCTAGAGCAAAATGCATCCTAGAATTATGGAGTGCGGTATTCAGAGCAAAATGAAACCTAGAATTATGGAATCTATAATAGACATGTATTTTTTTTTTTTTTGCTTTTTGATGTTGTCGTGAATTGTGATGGGAGAGAAAAAAGTTGCAAGGGAGAATTGCAAGCTTCATCTGAATAGTTCTATTATGTTGCTAGGTTGGCTTAGCATCCATCAGACAATGTCATAGTGTTGTAAACCTACTTAGACCAGAAAGTAAATTCACAATCATTGGAAACTCAATAATCATTTGGGATATACCATATAAATTTAAGATGTAGTGAGTTTCAGATGTTGTAATAATTTTTTTGATGAATCATTATTTACATCTAATAATGCTGGCGGATTCTTATGCTCAGTTTGGCCATGCTTACACTGCATTTATCATTATATTGCATGAACAGGTGGCCTTTTCTTGGTACCGGTTGAGGCTCTCAAACAGACCAGCATGTAAGATATCGTGCCGACCCCATTCGTAATACTCACTTTCCACTCGTCCACACAGTTTTCCTTATATTATACCTTAGCTAATGTTACCCAAGGAATCATTGAGATCCAGCTGATTGAAAATACATTTATCAGCACCCCCAGAATTGGTATTCCATATATTACGCTTTATACACTGATGTTACCCAAGGAATCAATGAGATCAGTTGATTGCAATATACGTTTATCAGCACATCCAGAACTGGGCGGCTGTGAGAATGGTTTACATCATTACAAGAGAAAAATGGTTGTTGGAGAACTAGGTTCTGCCTATCCTGATTTACTTCAATGGGAATGGGCTTGAGCCTCCATGGGGAGTCCTATATGAGGCTAAGTTGTTGATTGCCTGTACTTATTGCAGATTATCGAAGAAGAAACTTACCTGCAGAAAATACAGAGGAACAATGGCGTTGACCACCGGCCAGGTGGGAATGACATATCCTCAATAACAGAACATTTGGAATTTTCTTGGCTCTTGCCTTACGTTTATCCCTATTTTGCAATGCGCCCATGTGTGGAGGTGATGTCAATGCCTAGACATGCAAACGTGGCTGTGCATGTTGAGCATCAGTGAGGATCGAAGCATTGCAGAAAGCTGGTGGCATGTTGGTGCTTAGAATGGCACAACTATTGGGTGTTGATGGTGGTCTATTATGGTGATGAGTAGGAGGAGATTGAATATTTCTCATAGGCAATTTAGAAAGTAGCAAAATTGGTTGATGCATATATATCGGCCATTGTATTGGTACTGTAACACTGTAACATGTTAAATGTTAGCAAAATTTAAACTTGCTTCCTTCAATTGCACCCTTCAATTTTATTTGATTGTCCTTATTTTGTTCATGCTTCCTTTGGACTTTATGCATCTTAATGCAACTCAAATTATAACATGTTTAAATTGCAAATATGGTGACATTAGTTTTTTTCCCGCGGCAACGCAAATACAAAGATTTCACGCAAATACACTTCTTTTGCTCAAAAATAAAAACGCAAATACACTTCTGCTGTTTGCGCTCTGGCTTGGCTCGCGCGCGCCAACGTGCCATGTCGACGTCGCTTTGGATAAGCCACGGGCCCACGCGATCTCTCCTATCCTCTCGCGTGTCGCCTCCAACACAAAGCGCACGACCACCTCGCGGCCCCGCCCCGGCAGAACGGTCGACGGCGACCATGTTTCCCTCGCTCCTCTCGCGCGTGGCATCCCCTCTCCTCACCACCGCGTCTTCGCAGCAGCAGGCGGCAACCCCTCCCCCGCAGGCGCTGAGGCTCCCGCCGCCGCCGCCGGGGAACAAGCCCCCCGTCGCCACGACGCTTGTCGCTGCGGCCGCGGCGGGGCTCCTGCTGCTGTCCCCTGCTCCCGCTCCGTCCCGCGCCGACCCGGAGTTCACGGTGTACTACGGCACGGCGGCGAGCGCGGCGAACTACGGCGGGTACGGCGGGAACGCGAGCAAGAAGGACACGGCGGAGTACGTGTACGACGTCCCCGAGGGGTGGAAGGAGCGGCTGGTGTCCAAGGTGGAGAAGGGCACCAACGGCACGGACTCGGAGTTCTTCAACCCGCGGAAGCGGACGGAGAAGGAGTACCTGACGTTCCTGTCCGGGATCCGCGCGCTGGCGCCGCTCAGCACCGTGCTCGACAACCTGGCGCTCTCCGACGTCGGGCTCCTGGACCAGATCGCCACCGCCGACGACGTGCGCTCCGCGGAGCGCGCCGACGGCGCCGGGCAGGTGTACTACGAGTACGAGGTGGCGGGCGCCGGCTCGCACAGCCTCATCTCCGTGACGTGCGCAAGGAACAAGCTGTACGCGCACTTCGTCACTGCGCCCAACGCCGAGTGGAGCCGCGACGAGGCCATGCTCCGACGCCTGCACGAGTCCTTCAAGACCATCCAGCCCGGCGCCCCGCCGCCGGCCACCGAGTCCTAGCTACTGGTACTGAGCGATTCAAGGTGCATTGTCGTAATTACTTGTAAAAAATCATCAGTTTTGTATAGGCTGGAGGAGTAATCATGCAGATGCTTCTTTCATTTGGTTCTGTGTATTATTACTCTGCTTTCTTTCTCTGTCACGGAGCTTCCTTGCCAATGGATCCATCCGTCCATGTATCCCGGCGAACTCTGACCACAGCTGCGTTCACTGTTAGCCTAAATGGCCATTTAGCCAATTTAAACACCCTTTTAAATGCTAGGCCGTTTTGCCTGTTTAATTGAGAGTTCAATCTGAACAATGAGTAATCCGGGAGGTGGCCGACTGCCTATGATTTAGTGTTTAGAAAAATAATACTACAATCAAGTTCTATGATCAGAAGGTCAACTGAGACACCTTATTCAAACTTAAACTGCTAATAAGTAGATGCGTATTTATATAAAATTTGGTGGTTTATTCAGTATATTTGTTTGACTGAGCAAAGGAAAATGTGTGGGTATTAAACAATATCAGCAACTAGATGCGCGGCTGCTTTCATCACCAAAAAGGGACAGGCAACGGCAGAAATTTAGAAAGTGATACATTTTGCTAATACTTCATTCATTTAACAGTTCAGTACACCGAACGACTAAATTCGTTCCATTTACCAACAAGATACTCCCAAGAACATTTTGCTATTTCCAAGGGCCAACATGTGCATACAAGGAGTATGAGCAGTTGAGCACTTGGCCAATCCGGAAGGTGTTGTTTCTCATCTTTATTCTGCAGTTAATAACTATGAAACTAATCTGGATCAAGCATCTCTACTTCTGCTTCCTAACTATTTCTCACACTGACCCAAACTTATTCGCTCATGATATCAAAAAATTGCCTACGGCGCTAACTCTGTTAGCTGTAGAAGGGGGCTAACGAGCCGTCAAAAGGACAACTCACTATATACATCAGCTAGCTATGTCATCTCCTTGATCCATTCAAAAAGCTCTCGAATTGTGTCCCCTTCAAAAAATTATTAACATCTGCCCAGTTATCGATATGATCACACAATCGTTTAGTGTGAATTTTCACATGTCTACTGGACAGTTTCCTCTTTGGCACTCTTAGAAAATCCAGGACATCCATGAGCATCTGAAGACAGAAATAACAAGCTAATGAGGAGAATGAAGATTATCTTAGCCTCAACAGAATGATATGAAGCAACGGAGACTCACCGTCCTATTGCTGACAACATCCTCATAGTACAGAACAACATGCCTGGTGTTCTTGAAATTCACCAAGGCATCAGATGCCAACTTATCAGACCGCTTTAGTTCATTAATCAATGTTTTTTTGTCAATGGTTGGCTTATATTGAGCAAGAATTTCAGCCTGCACAAAGGGGGAAAAAGATCAACATGATTCTCTTTTACTAAACACACATTTGCACTATAGCAGATAAAGAATTTGTAATCATATATGTTCGATATATTTATGATACCAAAACATGCATGCTTGAATAAAATCTAACTCTTAGTTTAGGCAACATAAGGGAAAGATGTGCACCTCATGTTTGGAGTGCACGTGAGCTTTATGAGTCCCATTCAGCTGTTTCATGGCATTATCATGAGCATTTGCTAATATAGAGACATAACGCCGGAGAAGATTTCTTCTTAGTAGAAAAATTGCAGAAACACCCCTTCGGTTGAAGTATTCAACTATCTCTTGATGGTGCTTCATTAGACCCTATAATGTTCACGAGAGTAAGCATATCACTAGATAAAACAAATCAAGGAAGCTGAATATATCTTTGGAAATTTGCCACACAAACAATTGTGACACAAAGAATAGTTCTATGTGCAAATCATGAAATCAAAGGACAAACTCAATAGATCATCTGAAGTAAGCATATATACCAAGAATCATCTTAGATAATGAGTCCTTCAACCTGATCTATAATTCTGTGCAAAAGTTTCTACAGAATGCAAAAGGTCATATCTATCAGTAGCCATTGTCTAGAATAAACACCTTCACCACATCATTCATCTATGTAAAGTTCAAGCAAGCAAGTTTTTTCAAACAGGAGAAAAAAAAGATCATGATGGAGAAATATGATAAAATCATTATCATTAGTTATTTAATTTTTCTTCACTACTTATAGTATTTTAACAGTTTGTTTAACACTTGCAGGAGAGCAAATTTCCATGTAAATAAAATTGGTACTCTTGATAGAGGCAGTGCATCAAAACTTGATACAGTCTTATTTCCTTGGTTTTCAGATAGTCCATAAGTAATTAAACTAATTTCCACTCAAGGAAACACACAAATATGATATAAGAAAAGGAACTAGGTTGGAATTGCAAGATAATCATGGTATGTACAGACTAAGTTTCAAAAGGGGGAAAGGTAATAGTAAGTAGCAATTTGTTCGACAATATAAAACTACTCCAAGAATGGTATAAATTTCTACATTGGATATCCATTTAGAGTATGAATTATCAAGATAAATTCTGTGAAATTATCACATGAGCAAGTTTTTCCTCCACCTATAAGTATGATGAATATGAGGACTTAAGGATACCTGATTGAGCATCCATTTCAGCCCCACGGCAGCCGTACATTCATTCTTAGCAGCACTGCTATACCAATCCAAATTGTACAATTTGTCCAGTGTTTTCGTGATCGCGGTGATATTACTGCGTCTTTCTTTGACAGAGAAGATCTCTCCATTGGAGCTAATATTAGGATGGCTATTCAGCAATGTCTCAACCCATCCGCTCCCCGACCTCTGCATTGACAAGATAGCAAAGAACCTAACCCCCGTGCACGCACATTCTTTCCTAACAGACAAAGAAATCACAAGTCAGTCACTATCCTGAAAAAAAAAAAATTCAAATGACTCAGTATATCTTCATTACCTATCATAAGTATTTGGCATCGGGTAGTGCAAGTAAGGGATTTCTGTGTCTGGAATACTCGGATCATGGCAAGGTTTCTCCCTTTCCTTTTCTATCAGATTTGTCTCCATGAGCCCGAAAAGCATCCCGTTTTGCTTTAGAGACAACGAGCATATATAGACGCCGACTAGCATTATCAGGCCCAATATGGCTATCGATAACGCAAGTGGGTATCGCTTCGCTGGCTTTGTGATTACAACTCCTGTATCCTGAAATTAAAAAAAAAAAAGTTGAGGGCACTGACATTTAATGGAAACTCACATGAAGGGACAATGGATTATCATCTGGGAATTCACTGACATTTTATATAGCACCACTTGTGATTAAAAACTTTAAACCAGGACAACGGATATCTTTACAGGCAAGCATATATGTGTGTCTGTCTGTTGTTCTAAAAGCACAGAACCACGTACTGCACTACTGAAACTAATTTTCCGCACCGTTTTAATTGGATTTATAAAATATTGAAGTCATCTGGATAAAGAAAGGCTTCTAGTTTAGTTTGAACTTGCTAACACATTTAGCCTTTAATCGGTTACCCAGAACAATATAAGCATGCGACAAACTGTAAACCAGTCAGTTAAAATGTCACATTAATTTTCTGCACCTCTAGCTACAACTCATATTAACAGTGCTCAATGTTTTTGATAGTTTTTTGTAAGGTATGATTATATTTCCTACATGCCACTTAATTGCACATCCATTTTGTGTAGAAAAGCCATTGTTACCATGCCAAGCTACAATTGGCAATAGCACGGCAGATTCGTGCAGTGCGAAATATTAATGTGTACATCTAATGGAAAACATAGGTGTTACAGTGTACACACCCAGAATCCCAGATTGTTTGGAGGTGCATTAGTGCATAAAATATTGACAGCCCAAGTTACACAGCTGCATAAGTTAAGAATAAATACCACCTACTGAAGACCGCTAAGGAAATACACTATCGCATAAGTGGCAAGAAAGACGCGACCTGATCGAGTCCTAATTTTTCTCGGGTCTTATTTATTATTTCTGAAGAGAATAAATTTCCTGTTTTTCATCTTTGAAGGACACTGCCACTATGTTTCCAAGTTATTATGATATAAGGCATCGTAAACCATGGTTGTCCACACAGCCAAACAGAAACGTGCATGTCATACACATATTTGTTTATACAAACAATGTGTGCATAATGGAAATACCTCACAGGTTAAACAAAGATTCTTGAGTATTCACTAATCAAGCACGGGCAACGCTGAATATAAAATAAGGTGGATGTTGAACCATTCCCTATATCAACATACCAGGCATGCGTGATTTACTCTTATTAGTCATTTCTCATTCTATAATGCCAGTGCCAACTTTGAGACCAATTGGCCCCTTTGTAGATTCAGGCAGAGAAACGAGCCGGAACATGGAAGGCTATGTGGAGAATAGACAATCTAATACGGCAAGGTAATTCTTGAGGGAACTCAACTATTATTCAATGAATCTATTCGAAGCAATTAGCAGGATGCTAGCACGAGTGGTAGTGATAGTGCTCGTGCTAGCTAGTTATCAAAGGGCGTACCCAGTGTCATAGGCTTTTGCACTGCGGGGTCTGGAGAAGGGAAAATAGCTAGCAGTCATCCCTGCACATCCCTGTATAAATGTGCAGAGACTGGGGCTTAAACCCTGGACCTCTTGGTTATAAGCGGTAAAGCTCTACCGCTTGCACCAGGGCCGCCTTTCCTAGCTAGTTATCAAAGAAACTGAAAAAACGCCGAAACAGAATCAGAGGCCTGGAGAATTCTAAAAATAGAATTCTAAAGAATCAGAGGCCAGGGGCATAATAGTTACTCCCAAAATCAGTAATCTCCTCACATCACAGACAATTATAGGGGAAATAGTAGATTGGCAAGGGACAGAGATACCGTTGGCCTGACCTTAGTGGCGACGTCGAGATCCTCCGCCGCCGCCACCGCCCTGTCCCGCTCTCTCCCTGCCTCCTCCATCCGGGAATACCATCAGCAATCAGTCCACTCCGGGCTCCAAATCCACCGCGACCCCTCGAGCCAATAACCTAAGCGCCGGACACAGGTCGACTCCTCTCTCCTCCTCCAAGGCGAAAATGGGCAAGCGGCTCGGAGATGGGGTCGGTAGGCCAAGGCCAAGGGCCCGGGGAGGCAGGCAAGCGGCTCACCGCGGGAATGTAGCATCGATCGGGGCAGAGAAAGCTGGAGCGGAAATGGAGGAAAACGGGGTAGGGAGGGAGAGGGAGACCCACCTACAGTATCGGGGAAGCTAGCTAGTGGACGGTCCGCTCCGTTGGTGTTTGTCCTTTCGTGGCGCACCATGGAAGGAGGAGGGATGAAAAAACGCCGAAACAGAATCAGAGGCTAGGAGAATTCTAAAAATAGAATTCTAAAGAATCAGAGGCCAGGGGCACAATAGTTACTCCCAAAATCAGTAATCTCCTCACATCACAGACAATTATAGGGGAAATAGTAGATTGGCAAGGGACAAAGATACCGTTGGCCTGACCTTAGTGGCGACGTCGAGATCCTCCGCCGCCGCCACCGCCCTGTCCCTCTCTCTCCCTGCCTCCTCCATCCGGGAGTCCACTCCGGGCTCCAAATCCACCGCGACCCCTCGAGCCAATAACCCGAGTGCCGGACACAGGTCGACTCCTCTCTCCTCCTCCAAGGCGAAAATGGGCGAGCGGCTCGGAGATGGGGTCGGTAGGCCAAGGCCAAGGGCCCAGGAAGGCAGGCAAGCGGCTCACCGCGGGAATGTAGCATCGATCGGGGCAGAGAAAGCTGGAGCAGAAATGGAGGAAAACGGGGTAGGGAGGGAGAGGGAGACCCACCTACAGTATCGGGGAAGCTAGCTAGTGGACGGTCCTTTCCGTTGGTGTTTGTCCTTTCGCGGCGCACCATGGAAGGAGGAGGGATGAAAAAACGCCGAAACAGAATCAGAGGCCAGGAGAATTCTAAAAATAGAATTATAAAGAATCAGAGGCCAGGGGCACAATAGTTACTCCCAAAATCAGTAATCTCCTCACATCAAAGACAATTATAGGGGAAATAGTAGATTGGCAAGGGACAGAGATACCGTTGGCCTGACCTTAGTGGCGACGCCGAGATCCTCCGCCGCCGCCACCGCCCTATCCCGCTCTCTCCCTGCCTCCTCCATCCGGAATACCATCAGCAATCAGTCCACTCCGGGCTCCAAATCCACCGCGACCCCTCGAGCCAATAACCCGAGCACCGGACACAGGTCGACTCCTCTCTCCTCCTCCAAGGCGAAAATGGGCGAGCGGCTCGGAGATGGGGTCGGTAGGCCAAGGCCAAGGGCCCGGGGAGGCAGGCAAGCGGCTCGCCGCGGGAATGTAGCATAGATCGGGGCAGAGAAAGCTGGAGCGGAAATGGAGGAAAATGGGGTAGGGAGGGAGAGAGAGACCCACATACAGTATCGGGGAAGCTAGCTGGTGGACGGTCCGTTCCGTTTGTGTTTGTCCTTTCGCGGCGCACCATGGAAGGAGGAGGGATGAAAAAAGAGGTAAAATCCACTACGTCTGTAAACTTGTCCCATATTTCCAGCAGGTATATAAAATTTGGAAACCTGAATGTCAGGCCTATAAACTTGCCTCTATTCTGTTTTATCCGGCATGAACACGAGTATTTGAGATTCCAAGAACTATTTAAAATTTAGATATAATCCACAACAACAAATACAAAATCTCAAACTAAATGGAAATAAAATTAACTCATACTTAATATTATTATAAATATACATACAAATATGAAAATTAGTATCATTTGTCAATAATAAATTGTTGTAGAGAGCTTTTAAATAGTTTCAATCGATACATAGTTAGTTATCATAAAAATAACGTTCAAATAGTTCCAGACTGCGCATATTATTCGTGGATATGGATAACAATTGGGGGAGTATCATGAAATCGTCTAAAAAAGAATAAGAGGATGTAATTCAGATAGAAATTTTACTTTACTTTTTAGTTTCAAAAAAAGAAATATTAGTTTTTTTTACGATCCATCACCATCCGGCCCAAAGCGCTCTCAGCCTCTCCACGGTCCATCATGTGTCAATGCTTGCACGAGGCCCATTCTTCGACGGCCTGCTTGCACCATCCGCGGCCTGCCTACCTACGCCGTCCGCTCTGCGGCTGCACACAAGATCCGACGGCGAGAAAACTCCCTCAGCTGCCTTTATAGACAGCACTCGCTTGCGCTGGGCCAAACCCTAGGCGCCACTCCTCTCCAGCGCCGTCGCCACAGCCGCCGCCGCCGCTACGCGCTCCTCTCGGCCACGCCGTTCGTCGAGGTGAGGTTAGTCTCCCCGTCCTCGTCCTCCCGAGCTTTGATTCGGTTTCGCGATGAGGAGGTAGAGCTAGTCAGGCGCTGCGGATCGTGCTTGCGGAGGAGGCCGGTGAGGTTCCGTGTGTGCGCGCGCGCGCGCCTCGTCGGCCTCGTGATTTATCGGTGCGCCTTGGGCGATCAAGCCAGGAACTAGGCTTTACATTTTTTGTTGCCATAATCATGTCTCTGCCTGGTAGCTTCGTCTTCGCAGGAGTAGTGGGACTAGCAGATGGTTTTGATGCGCTTGATTGTCTGTTTGGACTCCTGTTGCTCTTGTGCGTTCCCATTTAGACTGTGACTGTACTGGGTATCGGGTGTTCCGTTTTTCCATGATCCGTGCAACACCCGTCTGTTATTGCTGTATTTTGCTTGTGCATGATCAGTGAAGTTTAGTTTGTAATTCTGTTCTGGTATGCTGGAGTGATGGAATCTAGTGTTGGTTCTGGTCCAGGTAGGCTGTTTAAGTAGTTAACAGGTAAGCACATCAGGCAGCAGGTATTGGTGCTGAGAGATCCCTAACTTTGTGGGTGATCTTAAGGTCAAAAATTTTACTGCAGTGGGTAGGGATCTGGTGCTTTCTCATCAGCTGTGTTATCAGTTGAGTTCTGGTAATTATATTAGATGATGTCGGCGTGGAATACTACTTAAGTTAACTTGATGATCTGTTGTTTATGAACCTTCGGTTTATCCTGTACAATCTGATTGATGGAACAAACTAATGGAAATGTCATGAGTAGTTATTTTACAACCACTAGAGCTGATACCATGGTTAATCTGCTGTTTATTGTTGTTTTTACAACCACTAGAGCCGATATCATGGTTAATCTGCTGTTTATTGTTGTTTTTAACTTGTTATATGTTAGGTTGGCTTTATAGCTGTCAATCTGTTTAATTCTTTTGAGTTTCACTTTCAACAGTATGGATCATGTGGTTAAGCTTGTTATATCCTATAGCAATTGCAATGCATTTCTTTACATGATTTCAATAATAGCACTAGATGTTTTTTTTGTTAGATGAATGCTTGATTGCTTATACTGAATTAGCAAACCTTTACATCATTTTGCATTGATGTAGCCACTAAGTTATTTGTGCTGCTGCTACTTATACCTTTGGTCGTGTTACATAGATGTAAATGGCTGTTTCCTGTGCTACTCTCTCCGGCATGGACCTTTACAATTGTATCTTTTTCTTCAGGTAAGGTCAGGATGGTGAGGGTCAGTGTGCTCAACGATGCGCTCAAGTCCATGTACAATGCTGAGAAGAGGGGGAAAAGGCAGGTCATGATCAGGCCATCATCCAAGGTTATCATTAAGTTCTTGACGGTCATGCAGCGTCATGGTTAGTTCTCAATCTTACGCCCCATTTCAATTTGTTCATTACGAGGATATGTCTGTGATTACTGTTCTATTATGTAGGCTACATTGGTGAGTTCGAATATGTGGATGACCACCGTGCTGGGAAGATTGTGGTGGAACTGAATGGAAGGCTAAACAAATGTGGTGTTATTAGCCCTCGCTTTGATGTTGGCGTAAAGGAGATCGAAGGATGGACTGCCAGGCTGCTCCCATCTCGTCAGGTTAGTCTGTTGACTATAACACTGATTGCATTATTTCCCTGCACACAAACTGTTTGGAGTTGTTTGTACACTTGACTGTTTTCTTTTACTTGGATATGCTCGACTCAAGAGTGCTAATTGTGCTTTCTTTTACTTGGATATGTAGTTTGGCTACATTGTGCTGACGACTTCTGCTGGCATTATGGACCATGAGGAGGCCCGTAGGAAGAATGTTGGAGGCAAGGTTCTAGGTTTCTTCTATTGAAGGCAGTATGGCAAAAGCACTGATGTTTCCAACAAGAACTCATCTGAGCTTTTGTTTTTTGGGTCTGAATAGAGTGCTTTGTTAAGATTGTGGAACGTGTAATGTGCTTCAGAAATTCAGAACCTTATGAGCTGTCCCTGCATTTAATTATTATATGACCTATATGCCTGTCTTGTGTTTCTTTCTTTCTTTTGAATGAACTGTCTTGTTTTTGGCATCTTCCTTTCTGAGGAGGACTCGAGTTTCTTCTTTCAATTGAGTCCTGGATGGATCTTTCAGTTTGATATCTGAAACTGAGCTAAATTAGTTGGACAGGAGCTTTCCTAGTTGTGAACTGCGATATGTTATGCTATCTGAACTGGGCTACATCAAAAGGTTTGTCTAGGAGTGAAATGCCAGCGCTGTAAACGTCAGGGGTGAGTGGAGGACTTAACATGTCATTCCACCCCGACAACACAGTTCTCATTTCTGTTAAACCTGAGCCCTATTTTATTGACTAGTACCGGATGTACCTACACGTTTTGAGCTTTGTTTATATGTGTTACACACCATTATTCTAGATATTAATATTTTTTATCGCATTGGACGATACACATACACTAAAAGTCTAAAATAGGCCTTCACAAACTTGTGCTGCCATTTTCTGATCACGTTTGATGAAACCCAAAGCCAAGAGCCAGCGCTTTTATTTTTTGTTAAACGCAAGAGCCAGCGCTGGGGTGAACTCGGAAGCTCCCATCAACGTCTTCAGATGCCCTCCCTCATCTAGCACCACTGAATTCGTGGCAATGGAAAGCTACAGAAGTTCAACAGGCGTGTGTTGTGTGTAAGGGGTCGTTACTCTGAATACTGTTAACATGATCATTGCTCTTATGAGACTGAGCTTATATATATGAGATATAAGGCGGTAAGCATTACTTATCCTATTTTACCAGTATGCCAGCTCTTTGGCTTACAATGTAATTAAATCCTCTAATGAATATGGTTTCTTATGTCCAAAAATGAGCAGATGAAATTTGAAACATTGCCACACCATATGGATAGCTCGACTCCAATTTTGTCATTTTACGGACAATCAGACACATTGTGTATGTATGAAATATGAAAATCATTGAGAACCAGACCATTGAACACCCATGATGATATCAAACACTCCTGACCTGAAGCAACAAGCATTGTTGTTTGAATCCCAACAGTCTATTGTATGAAAAACTAGACCAGAGGCAAAGACGCCCCTCTGGTTTTTTCCTTAAAGAACCTGGATCAGCAACAGGGATTTCATTGATCCCCGGAGTTCGACATATTGTTACTCTACGAGAATCTTTGGTACAGCCTAGTAGCATAACAAAAGCCATTCTATCTCATTGTCTCACAGTTACAAACTTATAATTATCTCAACATGATCCGAATGAAATTTCAAAACTACCTTCCAGATAGGGTAGGAAGGGCGGCCCTGGTGCAAGCGGTAGAGCTTTACCGCCTGTGACCAAGAGGTCTAGGGTTCAAGCCCTAGCCTCTGCACATTTGTGCAGGGATGGCTGCTGGCTATTTTTTTTCCTCAGACCCCGCAGTGTGGGAGCCTACGGCACTGGATACGTCCTTTCTTACCTTCCAGATAGGGTAGATATTGTAACATCAACACTAGATGGCTCAACCCCAGCAGATGCTTCTTCAGTTCCCACTCTTACATGGAAATATGCTGGGTGCTTAGGTTCAGGTAGGGCCATGCTGTTGCTAGATAACATCGTTCCCACTTCTGTCATGGTGGGTCTATCCACCGCATTCTCTTGCACACGTAACAATGCAATATTAAAACATCTCCTTATCTGTAGTGTATGACACTCAGCACCTATCGAAGTGTCTACCAATTGAATCCATAATTCGTCTTTCCACAACTGCCATGCCTGCAAGAGAATGATTAGAATACATGAATATTTTTTTAGATATGGAAGTACTCTGTAAATCTCTACCATCAACGTCAACCAGTAACCAACATAAAGGAAAACAACACACATAAGAAAAAAATACTATTACTAAGTCTTTTGTGCTCTTGTAAAATAAGGGCATAATATTGGATTAGATCAGTAGATGGTGGTTTAAAACCAAGGCTGGCTTCAAATCTTTACACGTGGTATTCAAATACTAGAAAAACTCACATGTCCAAGAAGGTTGATGAACTCCCCATATTGATGGAAACTTGATGTCTTTTTTCCACTAATGATTTCAAGAGTCAACACACCGAAGCTAAATACATCAGATTTGATTGAGAAGAGGCCCTCAGAAGCATACTCGGGAGCCATATAACCACTGAAAGAAAGTATATAAAAAGCTACAATGTTAAGCTTTTGTACACATTAGGTTTTATAAGCAAGGATTGAGTGATTTGTAAGAAACTTACTATGTCCCGACGATCCTTTTTGTGTTTCCTTCGGTATCATCTAAGCTAAAAATTTTTGCGAGACCAAAATCTGAAATTTTAGGATTCATTTCATGGTCTAGGAGTATGTTGCTTGCTTTAAGATCTCTATGGATGACACGTAACCGAGAGTGCTTATGTAGGTACAGAATTCCTTGTGCTATCCCTTCTATTATGGCTAAGCGTTTATTCCAATCTAGTAAAACTCTTTTTATTTCATCCGCAAAATAGTTAATCATACACTATAAGATAAAAGCCTTTAGCAGTCAGCACTGAACAAAGCTTAAACTATGATATGTTCGAGAAGTGTGTTACCAAAAATATAGAAGTACAAACTTTTATTTGCCATATACTCGTAGATTAGTAATCTCTCATCTCCCTGAAAGCAACATCCCAAGAGCCTGACCAGATTTGTCTGCTGGAGCTTGGCTATCAGTTCGATTTCATTGTTGAACTCCCTAAACCCTTGGCCTGAATGTGAAGCTAGTCTCTTAATGGCTATCTCCGATCCGTCATAAAATCGGCCCTAGAGAGAAGTTCAAAAGAGTTTAAATGAGTTCAGTTGTCTTCTAATAATTGATTATCCTGCTCACGAACGCAATGAGTATTAGGGAAAGCTTCCTTTTCATCCCCCCATGGCCTATATATAACTAGTCCTCTACTTGTTCGTTTTCTGTCTCTGTTTTGTGTTCTCAATACCTTTATTGTATCTCTTACCTTATATACTGGACCAAATCCTCCTTGTCCAAGTTTATTTTCTTGTGAGAAGTTATTTGTAGCCTCCAATATTCGCAAAAAGTCATAAACCTTGAATTCAGAACTCCTTTGTATAACCCGGAATAATGCTTCATCTTCTTCCTTCAAATTCATTTTACCCATATTTTTTGAACCTTTATCTAGAATCAGTGTTAGGTGTGATGGTTTCAGTTAAAGTTGATGATGCTATAGAATTGGAACAAAACATGCCCATCTTGAGAGAGAGAAGTATTCTAATAGCATTTTTAGTAGAATGCTGACCTTTTCTGTGCCTTTTGATGAATTTGAAGGAAACGCCGCAGATAAACAGTGCAAATATAGAAGCAGCCATGGCGATGGCAAGAACTATTCTCTTGTGGCCTAAAAACAATTGGGTGATTGATTAGACAATTTGACCATTTGGCTTGCAAATAGAGTAAGACCAAAGTTTTAATGTTAGACCCAAGAAAACTATTGAGCAAGTCACATGACAAATTGGTCGACCTATCTTTGGAAATTGGTGTCCAAATCTAGACTCAATATTTTGTGCAAAATACTTGTTGTTTAGTAGGTGAAAACTTCCAAAGTTGACAAGTTTGACCCAAAATAGTTTCAACTATTGTATTTAACCTTTTTTTTTTGCTCGTATGGATATTGACGGCCTAATCCTAAAATTTTGTTTCCACCAATGATAGACCTTTTAATCAAACATGTTGAATCAATTTAGGATTAGGTGAACCTTTTTCTGAAAATGTTGATTGGTGGCTATCTTACTGATACTAGTTGGAGGCTTTTTTTAGCCTCCATATCAATCCTTAAGAGACACAAATTTTTTTTTAGAAATTCTCACAAAAGAATAGAAACATTCGGCCATCAATCTGGTAGAATATAATCATCTACCGTTGGATCTATTATGTGTTCAGAAAAAATAATCCACCATTTATGTGTTCAGAAAAAATAATCCACCATTGACAATAAGCCAGCTTAAAGTATACCCACCTAATCTTCATCTTAGTTATCCACCTATACACCACTGATTGGAGGCTCCTTTTGGAGCCTTCATTTGAATCCTCACAAGAAGCACTAGGGAAAAAAATCATAGAAACTGTAAAAAGAATCAGAAACATCTAACCATCAATTAATCTAGTAGATTCTAATCATCTAGGCATTGGATCTATTATGTTTTCCAACACCTCTATCATTATAAAAACAATCTAATAGTCCTAGTTATTTAAATAAAAACATCAGTAAAGTCTTAAATAGAATATAGTGACTTTTCTGTAAAAGGCCGAAAAAGAAAAACTGGTATTTAGTGCATGCAGTGTACCATGTCCATACCTTTAGGTGGTGTAGGTGGTGTCGGAGCAGCAAAAGACGTGGAGTTGAAGGACCATTTGAGTATCCGGTGGCGCTCATCGTGTTCGCCGGTGGACGCTGCAAACCCTACTGCCACTAGCGGTGGCAGCAATGACTTTGGATCTTGCAACTCAAAACTAACCACAACGGGTTCAATAGAGGGATGGTCATGAAACAGAAGGGAGGCAACCAGCATCCCGGTGATGCTGTCAAAAGTGATTGTGGCTGTCATGGTGCCATTCAGGGTAAGGTTATTGGGCAAGCTTGTGGTGTTGGACGAGCCGATGGATCTGATGTCGATGCCTATGTGTTTGGCGTCGGGGTCCCATTCGTTTTTGTAGGTATCAAACTCGACGCCGATGAACTGCGCTAAAGGGTTGCTATTATTAAAGAGGCCGAGATGTCCCCCGTAAGAACCCATGATTGATGGGTAACCGGAGAGGAAGAACGCCATGCCGTCCGCTGGATGATAGTCAGACACGATCTCAAAGGTGAAGCGCGTGCTGAAGCTCGCTAGGTCGTAGAACGGCACCGGGTAGTTGTACGACATCCGCCCGGTGGACCAGGTGAGCCCGCTGTCGCTGCTGAGGTCGATCAGATTGCCGTTCCGCGCCGCGTTGCCCTGGAGCAGCAAGTCCCTTTGTACATCATCGTAGATGGAGGGGTCGGAGAAGTTGAAGCTGAAGGTGATCGTGTGTGGAGGTGGTGGTGGAGGTGAAGCTACAGTGTTATTATTGTTTTCCTGAGCATCTAAGGATAAGGGTAGGAGAAAGCAGAAAGTGGAAATGAGGAGGATTTGCTGCTGCGCGCTTCTGCTTGCAGCCGAGGCCATGGCAATAGGAATATGGTGAATGGCTCAACCGAGAGACGACGAGCTAGGCTGGTCTCTGTCATTCGTTGGCTGCTCCACATGTATATATATCCCTGAGTGATGAATGATCGACGCAGCTCTAGCTGCCAGCAACATAGACTATACTGGCGTGGGGTGGGTCGGTGGGGGTGGGGGTGTTCTTCTATTTTTAACACTATTTCCAAATCCAACACGTCTTATCTTTAGTACCTTTGCGCGTTATCAATCTATAGCCTTGGGCACGGCAGGCCGGCAGACAGAAGGAACCGGCGGGCCATCAATAGCCGCGATGACCGTTGACGAGCGACGACGACTGCATGATGCCGTCACTACCGGGGACACCGGTTTTGCGGCCCAGTGGCGAATCTAGAAAGAGAGTCAGATAAAGCTGGTGCAATACGATATTTTGTAGGGTCATAAACTAAATTATGCATTAATCTACGAAGGACTAACAAAATCTATTGGGGTCAGTTGACCCGGTAATATACTCTAGATTCGCCATTTGCCAAGTGTCTCGGTCTTTCCCGAAAGCCAAAAGTCAGGCACTTGATAAAGAAGACGTTTGCCGAGTGCCGGCTCTCGGCAAAGACCAACACTCGACAAAAGTTAGCATTCGGCAAAGTTAATTTTTGTTGAGTGTCCGACATTCAGTAAAGTTGGACACTCGGTAAAGTCCATCTTTACCTAGTGTCAGACTCTTGGCAAAGATGGACACTTGATAAAGGTAATCTCAGGTGACGGCTACAACCCATCATCACACTTTGCCAAGTGTCCATCCCTGACACGCGATAAATAATTAACTTTGCCGAGTGTCAGAGTATGGCACTCGACAAAGAATTTTTATTTTTTATTTTGACCTCAAAGTCTTTTTTAGACTTGATACAATACCAGATACTTCATGTTTAAATTTGGTACATTTTGAGGGTTTTTGCTATATTTATTTATTTTTTTCATTGAATTTTTTTGGGACAATTCAAATTTAAACTGTAGGTTATGAAATAATGGAATTTAGTGATTCAAAAAATGATATTCATGTTGTTGAGTGTATTTTGAGGCAGTATCCAGAAACTTACCAAAATTTTTAAACACTTTATTCACGAAACATTGCCACCAACTTGTGGAAGATTCGTTTTTAAATTCTATAAAAAGCAAACTAAGTCCAAAAATCATGCAATTTGTCGAGATGTCATGATATCGCATCTGGAGGCTATGATAAAAATCTAAAAAATTTTGCGCAAGTTGTGACATCTGATGCTTAAAAAGCAAGATGGTACGCCCCGTACCCGGATTGCTGGGAATGGATCGTGGACAAGTGGTTGAGTGAGGACCGGAAAAGGTAGCATGACGAGGCCCATGACAGGCGTTTGCAGATGCCAGGTGTAGCACACCATCAAGGCAGCCGCAACCTCATCAGATACACATAGTCATGTGTAGGAAAAACCATTTCTCTAATCTAGCGTTTAATTCTGCATGATTTCTAACCATGTTGTTGTCTTTCTCGTAGTCGACGTCACACGGTGGCCAGCCTTGCAGTCACCTCAAGGCATATGCTTTGGCCCACATGGAGAAGGCGACGGTCGACATCGACTACAACTCGATGCCCTGCTCAAGGCGTACACCAGCTCCAGCGGCCACAGCCGCCTCAGTTCGTACGCGGAGGTGGCAAGGTCAGTCCATTGCCTGACTATGATCCGAACACCATGGAGCACCTTGATCCATAGATCGTGATGAGTGGGGCAAGACAAGAAGCATTGGCGGTTCTAGATTGGCGATGGCGTCCTCGACATGGCTTCTGCTCCTCCTCTCAACCAGATCCAAGTAACGAGCACGAGCGCAAGCCAGGCCATATGCCAACGACCGACCGTGATATATATCAGCACTCTAGGTAAGTATTCTTGTTTCATTCGTCGTTCTTTGACTTCTACATACCTTAGCTCTGCATTATTGAAACATGGGGGGTCAAATGTTGCAGGCCCAGGTGCAGGCTTTGGAGGCCGACGTAACGCCCTGCCTCCTTGAGGCCGGGCCTGCTTACATCGGTCACTTTTCTAGGACATAGACTGCCCTCACAGACCAACACCAGTCTTTTCTGTGTACTTTGTCCTAACTCATACGTACCCAGAAAGAACTTTTCGGTTGGTCACAAATCGACCTAAGCCAAGCATACTTAACTTTAAAGTTTTTTTGAGATGGGTTTCTGAAAAAAAAAATTATAACTTGCTAGTATAAGTATCCTATTAATTCTGTTAAAGGCCGGGTGTCACGGTCGAGCGGGAGGTCGAGCGACAGAGGGTAGCGGTTTTGGAGGCCGCGCCGAACGGCTTAGGCCAGAGGCTTTGGAGGCCCAACGGGAGCACGGTGAGCGGCAGCTGGTAGAGATGCTCAAGTTTGTGGCGTGTCTTGGGCAGCGTCAGTTAACTGGTTGCCGGAGTTAATGAATCTTATGTCACCTAACCTTTGAGCCACCCGCTCTCGGACAAAATGAAAATCAACCTCAATGTAGCGGCCACACTGCTAGTCGTGGTTGCCGAATCTCTGTTGTGTGTGCTGATGCTGATGCCTGATGCCTCTTCCGATACTGTCAGTGAGCTGTGACTCTGCCCGTCGTTGCTCGCTCACTCGTCCTACCACGCCCAAGCCCTGGTGCCTGGCGGGCCTTGGTGCCGCGCCGCAGCTCCTTTGCTGGTGGTGAGTTACCTCAATCCTCACCATCTGAGTGGAGTTGGAGAGCACCACCATGACTCTTTGTGGAGAACGACAGCCACGATCGGGAGTCTACCGTACGGCCGCCGACGGGCGGGTTGGCTGTTGTGGACTTGCTGTGTGACACCGTTATTTTCTTCATATTCCTCGCCTTCGCCAGACTAACTTCCTACTCCTCACAATCGCCGACGCAATTATTCTTCGTTCGAGACCTAATCTTAGTTCAGAGCTGGATCGAAGACGAAGATCGCCAGGTAAATTTTATGGATAATAATAGCTTGAAATATTATTAACATCATCTTGAGGCTGCACTTAAACGAGATGGGTGATCTGATATTGACAGATGACCTTTATGTCAAGTTGATTTTTAAAGGGCAAGTTGAAATTCTAAATTTTTTGAAGCAACGCTAGTGTACTCCCAATGCAACCATTGCATCTAATGCGTATATCATTGAAGATTTTATTTCAAAGAATGGTAAAAGAATGTTGCTTTTCAAGTGACAGTTATACAACAAGTATAATTTTTTTTGTCTATGGTGCTACACTTTGTGACATAATTAATATATTGATTGATATTTACCATGAGATTCTTATTTAGGCACTACATAGTAGGCCTCCACTTCGGTGATGGAACCAACGACTTTGATTAAGGGGGGCTGGACAAATATGATCGTATTTTTGTATGTGATAAGACATACTAATAATATGTTTTAATAGATTTTTTAAAAAAATTAACACTATTTATAACTAAAATCATGATTTTTAATAAAAAATGAGTAAAAATAATAATTTTATGCTACAAATTCAATTATATATATATTTATTAAAGAACATCTACCGTGCAGGGAGGGCCACGGCCCCTGCTGGCCCCCTGGTTCCGTCACTATGCTTCGAACTAGGCCTCCTAATTTCATGGGACGCCGCTGCTCTGCCCGTCGTTGCTCGCTCACTCGTCCTACCACGCCCAAGCCCTGGTGCCTGGCGGGCCTTGGTGCCGCGCCGCAGCTCCTTTGCTGGTGGTGAGTTACCTCAATCCTCACCATCTGAGTGATCTCTCCATCAGTAGTTTCTAATGCCCATATGCCTTCACATCCAACCTCTCTTAACAGCAGTCAGCCTGCCAGCGCAGATAACTCATTTAGGGCATGACTAAACTGTATCAATCAAATTCATCGAATTGTGCTGTACTCACCATGCCGTATAGATGCTGATATCTTCGATTGCTATGTGCCAACTCTGGCTTAGTTTGGATTACTACTACTACTTCTGTTCATGATCATGACATATTGACATTATACTGACGATGACGACGAGGGCCAGCAACAGAGTGCAAGCAGACGAGGGTGAAATCAGTGAGGGCATGGTACAGAGTTGGCAAGTTCCAGCCATGCGCGCGCCATCACTCTGCATCTAGATGACCGCCGGACGCCGGTGGCATGCGAAACGAACTGCTCCAGCACACTTTGAGCTCCCGGCGGCGTCCTTGCCCCGAAAGTAGTACCACCCCTTGAGCTTGAACGCGCACAGCGTGAACAAGTGCTAGAACAAGGGGAGCGACGGAACCACGCGGTGAAGTGGGAAAGGACTACGAAGCCGGCCATGGCGCGCTAGCTGTTGGTCGTGATCTGGCTCGGAAGTGGGCGACCACATCGTAGAGTCGCAGAAGAAGCCGTGCAGCTGGACGCGCATCCCGGCCTCCAGCGTGTGCGCGTACACGAAGACACGGCACGGCCCCCCGGGGCGGCGGCGAGCACGCGCGCTGGGGTGGCCGGCGGGAAGGACTGTCGAGTACTGCTCCGGTACTCCGAGCTTCCTGCAGAGGGCGACGAGGGCCCCTTTGGTTTCGAAGGACGAGGCGAAGCGCTCGGTCACAGACCTCGAGAGCGCGCGGCCGCCGCCGTCCTCGTCCGTGTTGCCGCCCTTGATGATGGGGTCTTCACGGGGAGACCAGGACGAAGACGCAGAGTCGCAGAAGGCATCACGCATCGGTCGACGATCTTAGCTTCAGCTCTCTACGTTTCATACGTGCAAGGCAATTGTGCTGCAATACACAAGGAACGGCAAGCGAAATCCCGAGTCGAACGTAGCTTAGGCTGCAACCTAGGAGGAAATTTCCTACGGATCACGTCCCGAAGACCTTCCCAACGGTTCATACTTGCCACGTTGAATCGTTCGTCCAAACTTGTACCCTGCCATGGAGTCACAGGCAGCAACAGCAATAATATCCAGCACGGATGCTTCCTGTGCACAGCACTACAAGACGGCGAGAAACCAACGCCAGCAGACTCTCAACTCCAAGTCTTGTTTTCTTTATCATATACGGAGTAATATAATATATATCATCAGCCACCTCGACCTGCTTGTGTTCATGCGAGCCCTTCCAATCACTACACTTGTCCATTTTCTTATGTAGTCAAGCCCCTCGTTCCAAAGTCTACTGCAAAAAAGAAAGGGAAGAAGCCGGACATGTCCCAGTCTTTCAGAAGCCAGCTCTTTGTGCTACCACTGCTATTTCGCAGAAACAAACTGTTAGACGCAGCAAACACCCTGTCAGACCTGTCTTGAGACAGGCAGGAGCAAGGAGAGCATGGCTGGCTGCAATTCCCTTGGCATGCATGGGGAGACCGCTCCCAATTCCAAGAACCTCATGGACTCCTCCCTCCCCTCTCCTGCCGCCATCCCCTTCATTTCCCTTCTTATATAAACACCTACCTGGCTACCTCCTCCATTACCCAAAACCACAGTCCACAATCCCAGGCATAAATCTCTGCCAACCACTGCCAGGTTTTCAATCTTTGCCATGATCTCGCGGGATAATTGCAGCATGGACTCAGAGAAAAGCGCCTCTGTGCAGTTCCAGGACTTCCTGCCAGTGATGGCGAGGAAGCTCGGCGTGGAGGGCCTGATCCAGGAGCTCTGCAAGGGGTTCCAGCTGCTGATGGAGCCCAGGGCAGGAAAGATCACCTTTTGGAGCCTGAAGCAGAACACGGCCAGGCTTGGGCTTGGCCAGCTCCGGGATGATGAGCTCCTGGAGATGATGAAGGAAGGCGACATGGACGGGGATGGGGCGCTGGATCAGAAGGAGTTCTGCATCCTCATGGTCAGACTGAGCCCTGAGCTGATGGAGGAAGAGGCACACATGATGTTTCAGCATTGATGTAATTTGATCCTTGTTATGCTTGGTACAACAGAATATAGTGATATTTTGTTATTTTGCGAGTTCAACTCCAATGTGATACTAACAAAAGCTGAAAATTGGACTACCAAGTGCCACGAGCATTCACTTTGCAGTTAGCAGATGAATGCGTCCCATTACCAGTGAGGGGAAGTTATTTATTCCAAACTGTGTGCAAATTAGTAAAACAAAAAAAGTTTTGTGATAAACCATATTACAAGAGCGTCTCATTCCCTCAAGTGCACTACTCTCCATCCAACCTAGCCGTGTGGCATTTCATGTACTCTATGAAAGTTCTACTGGAGTACCACAAAGCTCACCAATCTCCTTCTCCAGAAGCTGCACAAGGTTCACTCCAGTCCTCTTGTATATCCAACCATTGATTGTTGCATCCCAATCAAACCGAGAAGGCCCACTGCATTCATATCCAGATAGCATCTTTATATAAGATAAAAATGGCATACAGGATCAGCAAGGTAAAATACCCAAGCATGGTTCTATTTGATTGGAAATCAAACTATGAATAATTTTTGCAGCAACATCATAAGACAAATAACCACATCGAATAAACTGAACCACATATCACAAAAGGTGGCCATAAACAATATTCGAAAAATGACATGTACTCAGTACTCCTAAGTCCTTACACAGTGACAGGTTCATGGTACTAGTAAAATTAACTATTAGTGTAATACAATATGGATCTACCATGAGAAAGGAGGATAATACAACATGTCAAACAAGATGCTGGCAATCAAATTCAGGTGTCTATTACATATAATGAAACAAACAACAACTGAGATACTAAGATAGCATTACTGTACCTGACAGGTGAAGATAGCCATATTTGTTTGTTTGGCGTTTGCTTGTTTATAACATATGTCCCCAAATCCCCAAGCCTTAATGTCAAAACCTGATTCTAAAATGTCCAAGAAAAGAAGGATGCATCAATAATCAAATACCTGATAAAGAAAACACATACTAGCAAAGGATTGCATGATTATCCATCGTGTGCTGCAACTAACCCCATACTCTATGTCGAAACCATCCATCTGAATGGAGTCACCATACTCCTAAAAAAGACATTAAAAATAGTATTAGTCAGAGATAGGATGACTTAACATGTTGTTCGAGATATCTGAAGGCCAACAAAGAGGATTCACTACCTCAAGTTTTTCAAGCAAATCATGAATCGTTTCATCTGCTAATTTGTGAAACTCATCCTCTTGCATTGCCAACCTGTTCAACGTACACAATAATAATCACCAACTACCCCATGCGGCAAAAAATATATAATAACAAAAGTTCAAATAACCAAACTACAAAGTAAAAAAAAAGTTAAACATACTGAAGATCAAATTTTATTCTATACATTGGTACGATCAACTAATACCAGTAGCTAGCCGAACTTTCTACATTTCAGTTTGTTGATTCAAGCAACTGTTGTCTCTTCTATCAGCCTATCATCCACTGCCACTATTTGGCAAATTACAGAATGTTCTGAGTACCTAGTTTAGGGTTACCTGATTGACACAGGTGGAGAGGACAAATATAACAACAAAGATTCTTAGTTCCAAGCAATTTGGGATCTCTAGAGAATGTCAAATGACTCAAATCTCAACAAAAATTGCTCTATCAAACACTACACCTATGCTCAGTTCAATTTTTTCCATTGCTCTCATTCATACTTGTAAGCAATCCAAATTACACAAGAATGCATTAATGGATCAACATGCTAAGACTGCAAGGTTCAGAAACAAACTTGTGATCCACTGCAGATGGGCCAGAGCCAGATATATCTCCTGCGGACTGTGTCACAGGGCGCGTCGACGAGACAGTCCTTGAAGAGAAGAGAAGAGCTGCTGGAGACCTGCCGGATAGTCGAGCCGTTGCAGCGGCCACCATGAGGGACCGAGAGGTGGTAGCTTCAGGGAGACTGGTGGGCCAGAATAGTTGCTGAATGCGGGATTGTAGCTGCCTCCTGGCTGTGAGGCCCATGAGAAGCTTACGCGATGTCATGGCTGCCTGTGTTTGTGGTGTGCCTATGCACCAGCCTATGGCACTCAGAGAGGACACACAACTCTGTTCCTGTGCTGTGCCTGCAAGTCTGCAATCAGATCATGTGGTGATGTGGCGGCTTGAGTCCAGTGGAAGTCCCTGCCTGGATCAGAAGAAATAACAACACAAAAAGTTCAACATGAGACCAGAGGAACCATTAGAAAATTACAATTGAATGCAAGAAAGCACTATGGTTCACATTACAAGACAGAAGGAACTAAAACTAAACCCATTCATTCTAACTGATTCGTTCTTACAAGGCCTGCCAAGCCTATAACTCAGCAATAACGTGTCAATTTATTATTATTTTTAAAGTTAAGCATGTCACAAGGGAAACCTACCAATTGGGCAACATAATTGACAAGCAAGACTTGCCATTTAGGCATGTGTGCTCATGCCAGATCAAATGGTAGCTATGCATCTAAGCATATGTAAGGCAAATCAAGATCAAGACGGCGGCAAGAGAAGTCTTATGGCTTCCATTTGGGAGCATAAACATCAGCTGAAGCTGCGGAAAGGAAAGGATGCTCAGGTGCTCAGCAAGGCTAAAGATGAAGGCGTGAAGATGCAAGTTCTGAAGTATGGAGGAGAGCAGTGGTGGTGTGAGCTTGACATGGCTCTGAACATGAAGTGATGCTAACGGGGGAAGTTTTGGAATGAAGGTGTTGTCTCATGGAAGTGTTACTCGTCTGATAGAGGTTGTTATGTTTTGGTCTTAGTTTTGGTACTCGTTGGTTTCGCAAGTGATGCTGGGATTCAGTGTTGATGTCCAGGTGGACAACCTTGGCATTTTGATGAACCTGTGCTGTAAACTTGTGGTCTTTTGATATTAATAAGAAAGGCCAGGGCATTGTCCCTTGAACTCAAAAAATGTGTAAGGCAAATGCAAACTAGGTAGCAACTCCATTAGAGGACGAAAAGCTACTATAACTCGCTTCAGCTAAAAATAGGAGGACCAGTCTAGAGCTCAGAAGCTTTAGGTAAAATGCATATTTGTCTCAAACTTAGTTCCTTCACTCAGTTATGAAATTTCAGTAGCGAAAAGCAGAGAAGAGATGCATATACTCACTTAAAAGGTTTCTAACTTATCAGCTTATCTCAGACTATAGTCACAATCCAAATCAAATTGCCCTAAGACAGCACATAAAACTTATTCTGAACCTAAAGATGCATCACAACCTGATGTACAAATCAGTCTTCACAAATCGTGGGGTTAGGCCGCCTCAGTAAACGTTTAATAACTAGATCTGCAACAAGATTGAACAAGAAAGGGTGCACATCGTCAATAGTATCAGGGACCCCGAGATTCTGCAAGAGAACACCAAGTCTGTCTGCGAGGACTGCAATTTATGGCTACCAACTATTGGTGGATCAGGAATTCGGGATGGAATGATATCCCCTTCTCATCAATTCTATAAGATTATAACTGTCGTGTGCCGATTCTTAAAAAAAAAAAAGAAAAACAAAATGATGAGTTCTGCTGTAACTGCAACTCTATTGCAAGCGCGGTTGGCAGAGCTGGTGAATTTCTACGCGTAGGGCCACTACTCAATGGTCTAAAATCATCCGCAGGTTACAGCAAACGCAAACGTACTAGAAATCAAGTACTGGTCAGCAATTGAAGTATACAGTACGGAATAGTACTTCGATTTCTCAAATGCCAAATACCTGCTGCGTTGCTGCTGCCAGACGCCCAGACCGCCCCCGAGCTACCGCTGGCGGTTGTCGCCTGTCCGCCCGGGCAGCAACGCCGGTCGACAGGCGGCAGCCGCACGAAGGCACGAGACACCGGCGGCACGGCGCTATGGTTTTCCGGCGGGGTGGCGCTCGATTTTGCACGCCCCTCGAGCCGATTCGCCGCCCCGCCACTCGATTTGCTACCGCCGCCGCCGCCGGCAACCACCGACCAGGCGAGTCCGCGACAGGGGAGGCGAAGCACACACGAGGGCGAGCAGGCCGCCGCCTCCGACGGCGCTAGCACCTTCGCTGGCTGGCTTGGGCTTACTGGGCTGGTAAATTGGTGGGCCGGCAGATGAATCCTGTTGCTCGGAGATCATGAACACAGACTAGGTTTAGCCCATCGAGATAAGGACGTTGTTTAGGATTTCTTAGGCCCAGATCCTAAGAAATCCTGTAGCACCGACACAGACTAGGATTTCTTAGGCCCAGATCTCAAATTTTACCTTTGGGCTACTGGGCTAAACAAAGTCCTTATCTCGATGGGCTTCTACCTTGGGCTGGTCGATCCAGTCCAGTACAGGGCCCCTATCAGCTCTGACAGGCCGGCGCTGTTACGAAGGCCTGTCTGTCGGCCGCCTGGGGGATTAGCTTCCCGCAATCTATACAGGGTAATATTAATATCTCAAAAAAAAAATTATAATGCCGCTAGATTTGCAATTGATCGTTAAGAAAAATAAAAATTCCTCATGGCAAGTCACAATTCACAGACTCATCGCGGTAGAATCTGAGAGCGACTTTCACATACGTACAGCACGAAAGATGCAGGCCGAGAATTTCGCATGATTAAGATCTGCTTGTTGGCTAGCTGTGCTGCAAACATAATACAACACGGATGAACAATAATTCCTGCGATCGATCGAGCTACATGCCTACATCTGCGATGGGACACTCCAAACTGTTTGCTTACAGTGGATGTCCTACTGCCCTATGATGATGAGCGAGCATTAAGAAGCACATTTATTAGTGTAGAATAAACAAGCGAGCTAGGCGGCGGCCGGCCGGGCCGGATGATCATGCTTCCGGCCATGGTGTGGTCCTAAGATCTGCTACTACAACTCGGAGTATCAGTGGATTAGATCGAACTGCAGTTAGTTAGCAGAGTGTATATATCCCATATGCTGCGCCAGCCCCAAATCTGCGATGCGATCTGGATTCAGCTGGTTCTGGCCCAGGGATCGGAGGCAATTGAAGAAGCAGCCGGCCACCAGCAGGAACAGCTAGCAGTGCCCGGGCCTGCAGCGCACACGCTTCCTTGCTCATGCACGCCACCTCTCGATCGGAGCTGATGAGCTGGTTCCTGTCAGCTTGAGATGGAGCTGATGACCGGCGATCTGCTGCGCACTGCAGCAGTACATGGATGATGGATCGTCTACGCGCCGTTCTCCTTGGCCTTGTTTAGTTCTCCGAATTTAGCTCTAAATTTTACTACGTAGAATTCCTATTCCTCGTTATATTAAAATGTCGATAAATACATAGAGTATTAAATATAGATAAAATTAAAAACTAATTATACAGTTTTATTGTACTTTGCGAGACGAACGTTTTAAGTCTAATTAGTCAAAGTTTAAATAATTTTTATCAAATAAAAACAAAACACGGTGCGCATTTATTGCGCATTCGACACCTCCCGCCTCCGGGAACTAAACAAGGGGCTTGTTGCTTCGTTCATGTCGCTACAGCGGCGACGGTACGTACCTGACCTGACGACGAGCGGCTGAGCGCCCAGGCTGTTGGCGCAATCTGCCATGCATGACAATGCCAGTGCCAGTGCCAGTGCCAGTGCCAGTGCCACGCACCACACCACGGATGGATGACCACGCGACGACCTCCGCGCCCTGTCCGAAGGAGGCGCTGGCATTTACTCCCCCGATCTGTCTGCTTTCTCCTCCATCATCCGTCCCTCCTGACTAGTGCCTGCGCGCGCGCCGGTCTCGCTCGCTCGCTCGTTCGTTCTCTCATGGCGGATGCAGATGGAGATGCAGGTGCAGTGCCCTCCCTGTGCCCTGCCCTCTCGACTTCCCTTCCTTCCTGAGCTAAGCTAGCTGCGGCAGCTACTGGGACTGTCACTGTTCCAGTACAACCAGTGGGTTGCGCAGTACTGCTACCACCCTCTTTGCCGAGACGTACGGCCGGCATTTACTCCATCCCATCTGCCTCCCCAGTCCCATTACCCCCATACCGTGCGTGGGTGCAGGATACCGACCGACCGAGAGCCAAGCCTCTCCGTACTATGCCGGCCGGCCGGTGAAGCGCCGTGTACATACGTACGACGGGCGGCGTGCGTGTTCCGTCGTCGTCGTCGTCGTCGTCTAATACTGATCCAGAGCAGCCAGACCCATGCCCATCGATCTCTTGTCCATTGCGCCATCGATCTGTTGACTGTTGGAGCAGTGCGTGCATTCATTCATCCAATACCTCTACTAAGTAAGGTAACTAAGCACAGCAGCAACAGCTTACTCTCGATCCGTTTAATTAGCTAGGGTTAGTTTAGGGCTCGCGGGCAATGCGACGATGCAAGCTGCATGGTGGTGTGTTGGCCGTTGGGGACCAGCTGGGAGTGACGTTCGTTGACGACCTGGGGTTAGGGCTAGCTAGACGATAGATCTGGGAGGGTAGGTGTCTGAAAGTGCCTCGTGGACCTGATCGGGCCGGCCGGCCGGCCGGCCGGGACGACACAACAGAACAGAGCTGTTCCTGCGCTAGCTAGCTATAGCTAGCTGATGCTGGAGAGTGCCGGTGCGTGCGACGGAACAGCGCGTCGCTTGTTTATTTCTCCTCTACTTCTCCTGGTCTCCCCAGTCCCAGATGTGGTTAGCGACTAATTAACCCCATCGATCGCCACCAATTATACAGTAATAATAATCTACGCCACACGCACGCAGGCAACCTTGGAGGTGCTGGTGCATCCGCGCGCGGGAATTTCGGCTTTGCGTTCATGCGTACTCCTACGTGCGTGCATGTCTCAGCTACTAGCTTCGAGGCATTTGCCGGCACAAGGATATCATCATGGCTTTTAGCTTGTTTTTGTGTGTGCGCGCAGAAAGGTTTGACGACGGAACAACCAACGCTCTCTGCAGGCAACATGGAGTGGAGGGAGATTATTATTAGGGAAAGGAGGGCTTGCATGACTCATGACTGCATAGTAAGCTCAAGCAGATTCAGGCGTCGTCTTTCCCTAATATCCATATTTATTTGTATATCTCACAATCTCAAATTTCACTAGAGTTATGCCTCAACGAAGCAAGCCATCCACATTATCAACTCAAATGGTAGCACATACAATTATTATTGTACTTATCTATCCCCATGCAAACCAAAATATGTCAGCAAGCCGCATTATTAACACATGCATTTATCTACTACGTCATTATGCCACACAATCCTTTGAAGAAATCATTTGTATACTATATCTCTGTTAAAAAGGTAATGCAATTTCTAATCCATAAATTTAATTAAAGCATCTAAAATTTAACCAGATGCAATATGTAGATATACTCCCTCCGTCTCAAAATAATTGCACATCTAGTTTTGAGAGAAGTCAAACCTTTCTGATTTTGACCAAAGTGTATATAAAAAACAATCATATTTACAATGTGTAACAAGTATTATTCATATTTACAATGTGTAACAAGTATTATTAGATTGACATTGAAAAACACTCTTGTAACAAATATATTTTTAAAATCTAGACATTGATATTATTTTCTATATACTTGGTAAAAATTAAAAGAATTTGACCTCTCAGAAAATGAGATGTGTAATTATTTTGAGACGGAGGGAGTAATTACTAACATTTATATGACACCAAATAGGTATAATATGAAAATGCATCTCATGGTATATTCAATGATACTTACGTGAACCTGTCTTGGTTTTGTGGGTTACGTTGAACCTATTTTGTTTTTGGTTGAGAAGGTTGAGTCCATTACTGTTTTGTATTTTGTTAGGAGAATATCTGAAAATGGGTTGAGTCATTGACATATATATTGCCCTATTTGTCCGCCTTTGTCTCCTTCTTCCTTCTCTCTCGCAGATCGAGCGAGGTCGCATGCTCCACTCAGCCTTTGCTCGCACCTCATACCTGACCGCAATCACCCACAAAACGGGGCCTCGTGTGCTTCATGCCTGCACCCCTGCTCTGGGATTCTCCGTGACTAAACGCCCCGCCACCGCTCTGCGAACGGTTGCTGCTCCTCTTCTTCGCGACAATGCTTTCTATCTAGGTTAAATTGATTGGCCCTTTTGGTGGTACGAAACAGACTTGCATCTAGTGTAGATCGATATTCTCTAGTGGATTTTTATTAATAAATTCCTGTAGGGACTTCGGTCCCTCCAGTTCAGTAAAAAAAAAAAAAAAAAAAATCTCTAGTGGGTTTGACCCAGTTTTGATGGTATCCAAATCAAACAGCTAGGAATCTAGGTTCTGTCCCATTCCAGTCCGGTACAGTCAACAATCCAAACACACTCGAATGGCCTGCCCACCCTCCTCGCCTGCCGGCATGCACGTATGCATGTAGCCTTGTTAGTCAATGAAGCTCAATTTCCAGTACTCCTGATCTGGTTTACCAAGGAGAGTACTCCTCCAGAGATCGATTGATCTTTTTGGAGCAAGAACTATTCTGGCTTTCTGCTCAACTTTTTCACGACAATGCCTGGATTAATACTCCAAGTCGTAATTAACAATGGTGGTCGGTTTTCATATCGCTGAACAATGGTGGTCGGTTTTCATATCGCTGACCTGAAGCATGAAATACTAGTATGCAGGTGGGTAGCAGCTAGAGCCTACTTAGAGGTTATCAGATGGAGAGAGAGGGAGGCCGACATGGACAGAAGGGGGGCACCCCGTTCTTTGGAGAAAAAGGACAGTGAAGGATCGGGAAGCGTGGAGCCTAAGTCACGCTGCTGGGCTGTCTGCTAAGCCGACCCACAGTCCATTGACACTCGGCCGGCTCGATCATCAAGCAGGTCAGCCAGCCAGCTATAGTAGTATCTCCCCATAAGTGATTGACGGATGGATGGATTGTTCCTGTGAGGTGACCCTTCAAGCCGGCCAGTTTGCACCGCCATGTCGCAAAAAAAAAAAAAAAAAAAAAAGTCTCCCTTCCCTGCCCTAAGTTACTGCCCTATATACTATACACAACGGCACACATAAAGATATTCACTCCACATAGGCGCAGATCAAAAGTTTCCGGTTTCCACGGTGGTTCGAATGTGACTAATAAGTCGTTTCTGTGACTAATAAGGTCAGATGATGGTATTTTTTCTTTGAGAGAAAAACAACCCTTGTTTTTAGGTGAGGTTTATACGCTGGCTTAGTACGAAACCAAAAACATAAGGTGCCAAACAATAACACGATGTCTAATTCATCGGCTATTTAGAATCTAAGGACCATATATACATGGGCCATGTTGTTTTAGGAGCGATATGTGTATACGGGCCATAACTTAATAAACTTCTCTTTGATATGAAATTACACGCTCCGCGTGGAAGCTTGGTGCTTGTCGAACCAACATAGTAGCCTTACTATTCTCATGTCTTTGTGAATACGACAAATAAATATGCAATGGTGTTGAGGCACTCTGTCAAGATAGTACGCATTAGGTGATCTTTCATTTCGAAACATCGAAACATACCAGCGACTACGCCACCACCAAGGAATCACGAAGGGCTTCAATACATTTCACCTCCAATGAATTGCAATATTTCTAAGCGGAACAAGAAAACTTTACATTCAGTTTGGATATTCGTGATTCTCGCGGCGTTCTTCAGTCCGTAGCGGTCTGGACAATCTAATTCTAGCTGGTTCAATATGCGGCGTCAACAAGGATCCTCCGAAATGAGACCGTCCGGTATTTTCCAGGATTAGTACGCCACTCCAAATTTGTTTGCGAGCAATAGTACCTAATAAACGGACAACTGGCATATGAACATCGATCCACAAGGAAAAATACTACTGACCGGATCTGCGTAGCAATTGCGCTGCCTGCTGTTTTGAGTGGACACGGGGCCTGATGCCTGATCGGCGCCTGATACGACGAGAACGAAGGAAGGGTCGCTGTCGGAGAGCAAATCGCAGATCCGAACCTGATCGTGGTGAAGACAGCGCTGTTTCCGGTGCTGCTGGGGCTGGGGGCGTGCGAGGGACAGACAGCGCGTCGCTTGTTTACTCCTCCTCTGCTTCTCCTGGTCTCCCAGATGAGGGGATGATTGCTAGACTAATTAATCTATACTACCACTCGATCAGAGAATTTAAGAAAGGGATGTGTGTTGGTAGGGTGGTCTCTCGTACGAGCATGGAGCATGGTGGTATATGCGACGCGACGCACGCGTGCACCTCGGCATGCGTGCACATCGTAGCTTCGAGGCATCTGCTGTGCAGAAAAGGTTTTGACTCCCTCTGCTGGCATGTGGCCATGCATATGTGGGGGAGATTAGGGAAAGGACAGGCCCTTTTCAGGGTACTAGTAGCTTCATTACTCACTGATTAATTAACCCACATGATCGATCGAGTGTGTAATCTCAGCCAGCTGCCGAGTTAATTTCGAGGTGATCGCTGCTGCAGATGTGTCGCCATCGCCACTTCTCCTTGCCTAGTTATTTAATTTGTGCCCTCCTGATCACCTGCATGCACGTAGAGTACTCCGTAGTATGTATGTTTGTTGGTGAAGAAGCTAGCTCATTTTTCACTTCCTTAATTGGCTACTCATTTTTTATGTATACTTACCAGCGTTTCTTAATATAAATGAGTTTCATATTATGGGTAAAGGTAAAACTTGTCTATTAAAATTCTAGACTAAATATGTTAAATTTTAGAGCAAGCGCTCTCCTCATTTCTGCTCAACGCTTTTGAATAAGAAACATAATAAGTTTTGGATGTGATTAGATAAGTCGTAACAAGCAGTGGTGGCGCTCTCAGTTAGTTACATACTGTATATACGGCTAACATACGTGAGACGAAATGTATATGGTACACGTGTACATTCCTAGCACGAATAAAAAATAATAAATATTTCATACTTTTTCCTAAAGAAAAGCCTGGGCTGGACACGATATGCTCTACAAAGTTTTTTTTTTGCAAGCTCAACTTAATTAAAAAAAGGATTATTTTCCAACAATTTTCAGATGTGGTTCACATAAAGAACCACCTTTATGAAAAATACTACTACTAGTGGTGGTTCCTGTCATGTGAGTGCCACTATATAAATTGTTCACGGCAAGGTTTTATTTGAAAGGAACAGTTTTTTTTTTTTTGACAAAGTTTAAAGGGATAGTTATCCTATTTGCTATATATACCAACAACTCTTTGGTGTGGGGCATGCATGGTACGAAAGCCTCGCGTGACATGTATAGGGACGAGTAAACCAATTTCTAGAATTGCGCCTTTTGTGTCAATTTTTTTTCCAAATTTGGCTAAACTTATAAAATAATACACTCGTGACACTAAATGAACAAAGTTAAAAAATATATTTCATAGTATATCTAATTAATGATAATAGTTTGATGCCATAAAGATTGGTGCTCTTCTCTATAAATTTGAACAAACTTTATTTTTTTTACTTAACACAACTCTAAAATTAATTTATTTTATTGAGGAATGGAGGGATTAGATAGAAAATTAATGTCATTTAAGCGCCGGCTCATTTTTTTGTTGCCATAATAGCGTGATATACACACCTGTCCAAACGAGAAAACACTTGTACGGGAAAAACACGTGGGGTTCAATGGCTTAAATCGACTACTACAAAACATTCTAAGCTACGAGCAAGGGTTTGCTACAATGATGGATTGATTGTGATGTCATGAGACAGACCTGCAATGAAATAACTTCAGGTAAGAAAAACAAAACACCTACTGTGGGAGACATCAGAATTCATTGTTTTCCGATGGCATGTTCCTGCAATACCTTCACCCCTGGCCCTGTGTGGCCAACCGTCAGTAATAAAAACCTAGAGTTTGCTTGGCATATATACTATGCAGCTTTGACTTAAAGCAATAATCTGGTTACATGTTATATAGTATATAGTACTCATGTCTCTGTCCCTGAATAAATCAACATCTAGAACTCCATCTTCAGTCTAACATATATTCTTTATATATATTTGACTAAGTTTTTTTATAGGTAAAAACATAAATATTTATAACACCAGTTGAATAATTTTTTTTTTGAGGAAACAGAAAAAAAGACAAATGTATTTTAATTTTAAAAATATAGTTTATGGAGCATAGATCTAATAAAATTAATTTGATTTTATACATCTCAACGCTCTTTTATACAAATTTAGTCAAGTTTAAAAAGAATTAATTTAGAGAAACTATAGAAAATGATTTATATGAGAGCACTGTACTAGTATATGCATATTTGTATAAAATATCCTTCCTGTTTTCCCAATATCTTCCTGTTTTCCCAAGCTAACAATTTTTCCCAATATTAATTCCGATAAGATAGAGAAAGGGTATCCTCCATGTTTGCAGCCGTTAAGGCGGTATATGCAGTATATATAGCCCACTTTAATTTAATTTAACTCAGAAATAAGTACATTTCAGAGTATTTAATTTTCTAAGTAAGAAATAAAAAGCTGTGGTGTGGTGAGCTCCTTGTACCTGTGCATATCCCTATCCTTCTTTGTTCTTTGTATCCAGCCGACGTGAGAAAAAGCTCATCATTTGACACGAACTTCTCATGGTATGTATGAGATGTTCCATCCATCACACTTTGTCTATGCACACTTTGGTCGGCCATGCCCATATGCATATGCTCCCACAATCTCTCAAGTGCGCCCAAAAAGTTGATCCTCTCGCGGAAAGCAGCGCAGTTTGCAAACGACCTCAGCTGATAGGAGCACCTGGATATTCTTCCCTATTATTATTTCCAGAGGATTTCAAGTTTAGAAAACGAACAGTGTCTCATTCTGGATTATCATCACTGCTTCAGTGTATTTGCATGCTAATTCACATTTCTTACTTAAAATTTTTGATCAGTTCAGTTACATGAGTATCGAGCTGACCTAATATCACCTAGACAAGACAGTGCATCCTCCTTAACTTGGGAAAACAGGAAGATATTGTCTGAAGGATTTTATTAATTTAATTTTAAAAAAGGAGGTGCTAGTATAAGCATGTTAACTAGGGGCATGCATCATGCAGTAAAGTAGTAGTAGCACATATCCTATTCCTATCTCTACAGCTGAGCCCCTATATCTGCGCCTTTTTTCTGGTTTCTCCTTGCAGGGCATACAAACCCTGGAACGTGGAGTGTGTGTCCTACTGCTGGCTACTGCAGGGACCTGGAGGCAGGGTACAGAAAACATGGTTTGGTTAGGTTGGTCTATGTGTTTGCACAGAAAGGGGCATGTCGATCCATAGTAGAAACTTGACTGGGACAGTGGAGAGATGATGGGTTCAGTTTTTCTTCCACAGGCAGCAACGAGCTAGCATAGCTAGCGGCGACGACGACCGATCTGGTGGATGGCGCTGTCGCCAATGCCGAGGAGGAGATGGAGATCCCAGTAGTCGCTCTCCATTATTGTCCTACACCGTTATACTTGTACATGATGCAGCTGCTGTTGAGTAGGTTAGCTGAATGGGGAAAAATTTCCCGTTTCGGTTTGCAACAGACAGATCGACGTAGTCATTCATGCATCCATCCCCTGCCACTCGGCAGTATTCGGAAATTTCTCATATACTAAAGTATTATAGAAGCAGCTAGCAGCAGTTAACTGTGACTAGAGCTAGCTAAATAGAGAAATTTTAGCAGCAACTAATAACAATAGACGATTCGAACTTGAGAAAAATTAAAGTTTAAGAAATGCCAAACATGTCATATTTGAGGAGGAAGTTGTTTTTCCATCATGACTTAATATGGTATGGCATGATGATGATCTGTCTAGATCACCATTCACCCAACAGCTAGAAATCCTGCAGCTGCAGCATTCTATTACTAGCATGAACGGACACGTACAGGATCACAAACTAACCTTCAGCTAGCTAGCTTAGAGATGGATATAGATCATCATGACGATCTGACACGACCGACGACCTCCACAACCCTAATTAACAAACTACTCGATGGAGGATGGAGCAAAGGCAGACAACGATGGGCTGGCCGGCGTCGACAGCAACACGGCAGCAACTAACAATGCAAGAACAACAACACGGCCGGCAGCCGGGTAGCACTACTAGAGAGCTAGCTAGCTACTATACGTGTGTCACCACGTAGCGTAGAGATGCAGGATCACCGTGCGGCGGCGGCGCACAAGTCGTGCTCGATCTCGGAGACGGCGCCTTCGTCGTCGTCGTCGAGGCCGTCGGCGCCGCTGCCGCCGTCGAGGTTGCAGCCGAAGGCGCCGTGGCCGTGCCCGAAGGCGCGCGCGTGGTCCTTGAGCGAGCGCTTGTGCTTGAACTCGGAGCCGCAGAGGCAGTACCAGAGCTTGCCGCAGTTCTTCTCGTGCGTGCGCCAGTCGCCCTTGACGGCGAACGCCTTGCCGCACTTGCGGCACAGGAAGGGCTTGAGCCCGTGCTTGCGCTTGTAGTGCGTCTGCAGCGTCCGGAAATCCTTGAGCGGCCGCGACCGCGGGTGGTCGATGTTGTTGCGGCAGCCCGGCGCGCAGCAGTAGCACGGCAGCCGGAGCATCGCCGTCGGCTGCACGCCGCGGAGAGATTCTGGCCCCTTGCGGTACTGAGATCCGTGCCCCCACATGTGCATCTGCCATATTGTCATATAGATTTAATTTGCTTGTTAGCAGAAATCAATTTATATCTATTACAGCTTCGTAACTATGCTAATGTGGAAATGTACCACTGAACACTGATCCTAACTATACATCTATGACAAAGGATCGATGGCATTGACGCCAATGTGGAAATGTATGGAGGCAAATTGAATACCTATCATATCACATGCTGATATTTTTCGTTTATTACATACGCAGTGTTTGGTGGCATAATAATCATGTGAAATCTTACTAGCCAGCTATTAATGCACTGAGCTGGGCACTGATGTGTTACAAGAAGAGGGGTATAGTGTAGCATGCACTGAGCTTGCTTGGATTTGGAGTTTTATGATGACCAAAGTCCAAAGGTTGCCTGACTGAACCTACCAAGCACTGTTTGCGACTCCAGGCAGCTCTAGTCTAGGACTTTTTTTCATGCAGCAGTGGTAATCAGTTGCAACTAGAGAAAGGTGCATGGGATAAGTGCGGTGATCTTTTTGATGAGAGTCTAGCCTTTTGCTTGTTTGTGTGTTTGTTTTGTACGTGTTGGTGTTGCTCCTTTAAGAGAGCGCGCAGCCAGAGTGACTGTGGCTGGCTACTACAGGAAGAACACTGCAGATCTCTTTGTGTTCTAGGGAGAAGTGCACGCAGGAGGAGACTCAGGACTGCCATGCAGGTCATGATGCCACACAATCTTATGCTTTCCAAACTATGAAAACCTGCCCTTGTATCAGATGGCCAAATCTCATGACTCGTGAGTGATCAGATCAGCACCGCCGGGTGCTGCTAGTGGCCTGGGCTAGTAGTAGTACTACTTGGAGACCAGACTAGAAAGTAACCAGATGATGGATCAGAGCTAGTAAGATAGAGAGAGAAGCAAATTTAAAGGTGAAATCTTCCCTGGGATCTCCACTGCTCCCACACCACACTACTAGCTCTATGAATGAATCTTCAAAAGCCAAGCACTCACCCAAGCAAAGCATAAAGATGCATGGTTGCATGCATGGCTGCCCCTGGCATGCCAGTCTAGTTCAATCACGCAAAAGGCAGCAGCCACTGTGCATCAGCATCTGGACTTGAGTCTGTTTCATGGCATGCAACTAGCTCCAAAGCTAGCTACCGTGCCGGCCAGAGAACATGCATGATTGGTGACCAATCAATAATCCAATTGAGAACCAAACTACCTAGCTATGCTAGCTCAAGAACAAGCAGAGCAAGAAAACAGCAAGGCAAGACAGAAAAAAATAGGTATGTGCATGGGTGAGAGCTAGTATGGCCATGTCACTGATCTGTTCTCACCTGCATGTTGTTGTATCGGTTGAAAGTCTTGTAGCAGACGGGGCAGGAGAATTGCGTAGGCCCGATGAGGATCTGCGCCGGCGTCGGGATCCAGTACTGCCCCTTGTTGAGCCTCCCGATGGGCGTCGACGCGAACCCTAACGGCACCACCTCGTCGCCGTCGCCGCCGGTGTCCACCTTGCACTCGTCCTCGTCCTCCTCGGCCTCCATGCCACCGCAAGCCCCCCTTCTGCCGGAGAGACCGGACAGGAGGTTAGCCTCGGCGCCACCACAGCCGCCGCCGTTGACGGGAGCGGGCGGCAGGCCGATGCGCAGAGCGACCGCGGCGTCGTCGTCATCCGCGGGCGCCGCGGCCAGCTCCAGGTCCATCGGGTCGCCGTCGCCGTCGTCGCAGCAGGAGGGCACGCAGTTGAGGTCGGTGAAGAGCGGCACGCGCGTCGAGTTAGAGGGCGTCACGGAACTGCCGACGACCTCGCGCAGGAAGTCGTCGGCGTCATCGTCGGAGTCGGAGTCCACCGCCACGTTCGCGGGCTGCAGGGACCGGGAGGCGGTGCGGGTAGGCGACTGCGACAGGAGGGGCAGAGCCTCCCGTAGCGGCGGTGACGGCGGGCTGTCGTGGAGAGGCGGCAGCGTCGTCGGTGGAGGCTGGAAGAAGCAGGCAGGGTGGTACTGCGGCGCCGCGGCGGCGGCCGCGGAGTAGAGGGTGGTGTACGGTGGGAGGGAAGGAGGGAGATGGTGGGTAGCTGGGGTTGCGGGGTAGGACGAGGCGTAGTAGTAGTAGCTGTTCTTGAAGAAGCTCGTGTAGGGATCTTCCATGGATGGATGGTGGTGGTTTCTTGGTGCAGGGAGACTGGCTGCAGCGAGCTTTGCTTGTGTTGTTGGCTACTGCTTTGCTTTGGGGCGAGGGTGCCGTGGTTGGCAAAGGGTAGTTATAGTGCGAGAGAGGGAGACAGCGGCCAGAGGAGCTCGGGTTAAATTATGTGGAGTAGCAGTAGCTAGCCTTCTTCTGACGGCCGAGGGTTTGATGAGCTGCAAATTTGCAATGAGAGTATGATGGTCAGGCCAGGGTGCGGCCAGTGCATGATCAGTGATTGATAGCCCTTCATTCTGTTGAAAATTAAGACACGTTTCATATCCCTTAATTGCAGAGTACAGAGGAAGTTATCATACATAATTTTTGATGTAGCCAAATGCTCGAAGGGCGCATGCTATCTTCCGCAGTCCGAGTTTTTTTTTTAGTAATTATAGTTAGTGGAATCATGAATATGAATATTAAAAAATATTTATTTATAGTTACAATGTTATAGAACTTTTTGAGTAAGCCATATGGTAGCAAAATCATACACCATATAATTGGGACGTACTCCCTACGTTCACAAAAGAATGCAATTCTCGTTTTTTGATGGGTCAAACTATTTAAGTTTTGACTAAATTTTAACCTATAAGAGAGCTATATAGTTTTCCTTCTCAACTTGTCGTAGTCCTAAATTGGGCTGTGATTTCCCTTTTGATTTCAAAGAAGAATTGGGGGATTTGAGGGAAGGAACGATAGCCCTAGGACGGGTCACGCCTAAAGAGAGGGAGAGAGCGGTGGCAGCAGGGCTAAGCTGTCAATTTGGCGCATGGAAGATCTCATGCTGAACTTCTTTAGGGGAATTTGGGGGGAAGAATTGAGAAGAGAAAATGGTGTTTGGAAGAAGAAATTGCTTTAGGACAAAGTTGTTCTTTAGCAAGGGGAGAGGACAGCGGCGGCAGGAGGCCATGGCCAGCCCGACGAGTAGTAGGCAGCGGCGTGGACACAAGTGACGGTAGCATGCCCATGAGGCAAAGAGGAGCGGCAACGGCTACAATTCAAAATAAGAGAGGGAGATTGTTTTACCCCCGAATTATTCTTGCTTAACTGAAAGGATACATCTTCCATTGTATTTATAGGGATGACTTTACTTAAAAGTTTAAAAGTAATCCTAACTTTGCACTCTCCTTCATGAGAGAGCATGTCATCTTGATAGAATCTTCCTTTGTGATCAGTGTAGAAACCTAGTAGTGTCTCGGTTGGGGTTGATGTTGTAGTGGCCATCTGGTGTTGAAGTGTTTGAGCATGTCTAATGTCGCCCTTTTTGTGTAGTCGTGGCGGCGGTCATGGTTGTTGCCCGAGGTAGCCCCATAGGCTGGCTAGTGCTGGAGACTTGGTCATGTCCATAGCAATAGGGTGTTGTCGGTGACGTTGTAGTAGACAATGTTGATGCCACGTTCACCATTGCGTTCCTCTCGTTGAGCGATTGGAAAACTTATCTATAGAACATAAAATTTGGAGCCGGGACGAAGAATAGTCATGCTCCCCCTAAGTTTTACACGGCAAAACCTTGCATTAGTTTTTAGTGTATTTTTTTTATAAAATTCTGTTGAACTTAGATTTTTTGTACAATAAATATTTATATTAGAGATTGTGTGGTAAAACTTAAGTAAAATTGATTCATATTAGAGATTGTGTGGTAGTATTCTGACATTCCCATGGAGGCGTTGACTTGTAGCTGGTGTCGAAGTACATACACTCTTTGCATGCGTGCGTGTGTACATATGCAGGCCAGGCCAGGAGTACGAACCAGCCCAGAAACGGCTCAAAGGAAGTGACAACGGGCGGCAGGCGCGCATGCAAAAGGGGACGAACTGCCGACCATGCACGTCGACCCGAGCCAAGACAACACACGCGTGCATGGAGCTGTAAACAAATCCACACCTTTCCCCGTCCAGACATTACATGGTTGATCGATGGATCGTCCCGCTCCGGAATCCGTATCTACGCCCCGCGTTTGTTTACAGCCTACGGCCGGCACGAGGCGAGGTGTGCATGGTGTGCGATCTGCTTCGTGCGCCGCGCGCGGCGACAGGCCGGCCGGTCGGCCGGGCGCGTGATCTGCTCGGGGCCGGAGGCGCAGGCCGGGGCTTCCACCGGCACCCGCCTCGGGACGCGCGCCGCCCGGTCGGCCTCTGCTCCCCCCGCCGGCCACCGCCGAGCGGGGACGCGCATGCAGCGCCGACGAACCGGCGCACGCGTGCGCGGAGACGCCTGCCCTTGCCCCGTCGAGCGCGGCAGGGGGTTCCGCTCCTTGCTCTGGTTTGTTCTAGGAATTTGCCGCGCTGCCTGCCTGCCTGCCTGTGCCGGTTGCCTCGTAGTTTGCCGTCTGCTGCTGCGGCTAATCCCGCGCCAAGACGGCCCGCAATCGCGCCCGCTTTTCACACCGGGTCTCATCTCCGGCCGTGCGTGCGTGCGTGCGTGGGTGGCAGCAGCTTGTTCGGGAGGTGGGACTGGAATGCTGCGTTGGAAGCGGGATTTCGGGGGTCCCAACCGCCCGTGCGCTTGCATGCTTGCATCGGGCTTTGCTCTCCGAGTCAAAGCGTCAAACCTCCACTGACTAGTTTAGGTAAAATGAATGCGATCTAGGGGCCGGCTCTAAGAATTCTGTGGAGCTTATCAAAATTCAAAGCTGCTACAAATATGTAAATCTTTAAACAAACTATAGGTAGTTTTTAGAGTATAGAACACTGCAACAGAGACTTTCCTTCTTCTTCTTCTTCTTCTTCTTTTTTTTTGAAAAGGAACAGGTACTATCCTTCCTAGTGCAAGATTATTTTCTAGTTTTCTGATAAAATGTATTCAATCAATAGTCATGCTCCTCTATCTTGTCCAAGGATCCTGTGTGTAGAATTTTAGAAACCATACTACACTGCCATGTGCGAGCAAGGCGAGTCCGCGGCCTTCCCAAGCCCCATCGGGTCCATTTGACTGCTTGATCTCTAGGCCGGCTCAAGCACAATATGCTTATTACCAAGCCTCATTGATTCCAAGAGCTCCTCGCAAATCATTTTTGGAGCCCCTCACGATATCCAATTAAGTGCTCAACGACGACAGATTGCTCCAAGCTAACCACCAAGAGTACCGATAAATCCGGCTGCATGATGATTCTCTAGTGTCGTGCTATCTCTCAATGCAAAAGCTCCAATCTCACATTAAACACAACCTCAAATATAAGTAAATGCAAGTGGAGAAGTTTCTTGAGCTCTAATTGTGAATGGACGTATGTTAAGGTTCCAAGCACCACCGGAAACCTATGGTGGTCACACTGGAGCTTACCGCCAGAGTGCTCACAATGGCCACAGACAAGCGACAATGTCAAAAACTAGTTGTAAGTCCATAAGCTAGCACTGTTGTGAGCAGTTTTGATGAGTTAGCTCTAGCCTCTGGTGAAGGTAAAAACCCTCCACCAAAAACCTATTTTTAAGTCTTTTCATAGGTTTTGTCTTTTGCCTTACCATTCCACTCGATCTAATGAGTATGCAATGTTAGATCTGATTTAGTGATGCTAGATAACTGTGTTTGTAGTGAGTTTTTCTCTCTTTATATTATGACTTGCTATTCTAAAACTGACCATTTAATCAACTTTTCAAATCATCCACGGATGGTGAAAGCATCCCTATTTATATTTTTGCCTTACGCATTGCTTTCATCTCCATCATCTTCATATATGGCTCCATGTAGCTCAACCATGCTTGTGAACTAATACTTATCTTTTAATCTAATGTGGAACATATTAGTCCACTAATATTAATTGTCATTCAGTTACCAAAATCCAAACGAATTTTTCAGTTGCACATGAGGTGCTTAAATGCTTGGTGTTTCTGCATGAACAACAAGCATGTCAGGATCCACACGACATTGTAATTTCTCTAAGAAGTGTGTGTAATGTTGTGTGTGTGTGTGTGTGTGTGTGTGTGTGTGATGACATTGTTGAACAAGGACGCTTGCTTACATCACGAAATCATGAACCGGTGAATGCTTGGGAGGGCAATGAAGTCCGGTCGGCCTCTTGTAGTCTAGGGTTCATGCACCATCGATCCAGTGTATCGTGTCGATTCTTTTCTAGATCTGAAATAGTATGTGGAGGTGTCAATGCAATGCAGGCAGAAGGCAAAGGCAACAAACAGCACATTGATGTAACACTATAGCTAGCAGCAGACATCCTGTAGTACGTCATCTGCGTGTGTGACTGTGGTTACCTAAGCATTTCCACTGGTAGCTGCAGCCTGCAGGCTTAGAAAATCTACTGCATTCATGCATGCAATATATGCTGCCTGCCGGGTGCATATATATACTTACTGCATATATAAAGTGTTCACATGCAGAGAGATCAGGTATAGGAAACTTTTCTGTCTTTTTTTCCCCCAAGGTTTCCAAGCTACAACCGTGAGATCACATAACCAAACCTAACTAATGTAGTTTTTCATCGTCATAGTTTAAAGCCTGTCGTGTCGATCATCGTCACTGTAGTTTTTCACCGTGCTATGCCTGGATCGACTTTCGCTTTCAGTGTCGATCGAGCAACTATACGTGTGCACATATACACGTACTCATTCATGGACCTACGCCTGACGAGAAAATGCGTATGCAGTGGTAGTATCCTATATAGCTAGCATGCGATCGATGCAGTGCAATGCAAGGAGCAATGAGTGGTTCGACAGCATTGAAGTCGTGGACTCTGCGTGCATGCCTTGTTGTTGGCTGCCCATTTCGGCACACCTCCGGGAGCGTTCCAATCAAGTATGGTAGCTGTTCACTTGTACAGTGCACCGTAGTGGCCCGGCCTGATCGGACGACCAACCAGCCACTGTTTCAATTCATTACCACCTCCGTCCCTCCGTACGTCCAGGTCCAGGCCAAAGGAGAGAGATGCAATATTCTTGAATGTTTTAAATCGAACTCTCTTAAATTGAACTGAATTTATAGAAATAGAAACCGGCACTAATATTTATCATGCTAAATATATAGAATTAGATTTATCAAACAATATATATGTTTTCATATATGGTATATATAGTTTTAGAGTTATAAATGTTGATACCTTTTCATATAATATGTGTTCATAATGCTCTGTTCATTTTGCTGGAAAGCTAGACTAAAATATTGTTCGTTGATGGTTGTGAGAGAAAAAAAACACTATATCATGGTTGATAACCCAAACTGATAAGTTCAAGCGAAACAAAGCCTATTATAATATTAAAATAGTAGTTAAAATCTACCCTCTCCCAAAATTTTAACTATTCCCTCCATTCACAATGGTTGCGACTATGGAATTTGTGTCAGTCGAGTTAGCTTAATTTTGATAAAATTTACAGTGGATAGTATTGACATTTATGTACTATGGATATATTTTATAATCAATTTGATGATACTTATTCGTATTATAAGAATTATTATCTTTTATATAACTTTTATCAAACTTTAAATCGATTGACTCCTTAAAAATGAGAATTGCATTATTCTTTTGCGAACATAGAGAATGCTACCTAAAAATTTCTGGATCTTTTTGAGACAAAGGTGGAGAGGTCTCTATTTTATAAAACGAAGCTGGACCGCGTGGCGATCCATCCAACACAGATCCTAATATTCCGCCGCACTAGGGACAATCCTACGACTCACTTCAGTTGCAAATACTCCTTACTTCCCGAATAAATCAATTCCTAGAATTTATGCAAGTCAAATTATTTTAAGTTTATCAACTAACTTTATAGGAAAGAGTAGCTTCATCTATAACATAAAATGAGTGTATTATAAAAATATATTCTATGGCATCTATGACGATACTAATTTGATACCACAAATCTTGATGTCTTCTTCTTGAAATTCGGTCAAAACTTAAAAATTTTAACTTCAAACAACTCTAGAAATCTATTTATTGAGATGTCGTCTGTCACAGAACCGACCAATTTATTAGAGCACAAGCACGTAATTCACCATTAAGATAGCAAACTACATGATTGAGACCTAATAAACCCGGTAGTCATCCTGAAATTTTGAAGGATTTCAAACTTTCCGGCATATATCCAAGATCGTAATAAGTTTAGCCATCACCATTCACAGCATACATAGTTACATATAGTTTTACACATCGAAGTACGAATAAAGTTATTACAATCCAAGTTCGAATTCGAAATAGCGGAAGCGATTTAATTCGAATCCACACACACTTAGTTCAAATACAGTGCCAGGTCCTCAGTCAATATCCAGCAAAAGCATAAGGTAGAGTAGAGTGACCATGCCTAAGGTCTAATAATCACCCATAGCAGGATAGAAATAGTGCAGACAGTAGCCATAAAACATCTCACCATCTGTAATAACATGAGAAATAAAACCCTGAGTACGAGAATATACTTAGCTAGACTTACCCGTCATAAACTAAAAATAAATTGACTCCAAGGAGTATGCAAGGCTATATAAGTAGAATATCTGACTCATTTATTTACGAAAAAGCTTGCATTAAAGAAATATTTATTATAACCTTCTAGCATTGTATTTTAGCTGGATTAACCTTATCATGCTAGATTAGCACCTGTACTAAACAAGCATGGTGATAATTATTGAACAAGAATAGTAACCAATTCCGGTTGAGTGCCTTTCAACGTCACGGCTCAACCATCTCATCTCTTTGTTCAAGTTATTACTACAATGCCGCTGCTCAAGTCAAGTGTTCACTGTCCAGGAACGATGGCGATTATAATCGATTACTAACCGGCTGGCGGGTATTCCTCACATAAACCACACTCACCCGCTAAAGTGAGCTACAGATCATCGAAAATTTGATTCAAAAAATCACAGGATCAACAGGTACCATCGTATTCGGGAACTGCCCGGCTGCTTTATTCAGGGCGACCCTGACCTCGGACTTACTCTCCGCGTAACCCATGGTCCCCCATCTTCTCCAATACGATGCGTACAGCAGGTCGACTCCTGGCCCAAACTAAACCCAGGCTTCGCGGTCGGAACGACTTATCTTTCCAGCTAAATATGAGGCATGCGTTCAATATGACTTGAGGACGTACAACGGACGGGGTCCTAGTTCGACACAGACGGGATAACCTCACCGAACCTCCAGTTCAGTCCCAACACCAATCCCGCCCGGTCTTGATTTATTATCTCCACATGGTTATCCAATAATACAACCATTCCGAGTCACCACCTATAACTCGCAGATGATAGGAAATCACCCGATTTCTACCGATCTAGTTAAGCAAGGCTAAGCAGATAATCGCACCTGAACCTAACAGGGTAGAATTATATTAAGTGGGCAAGGAATATAAGTAATACAACAACGGTATAAAACAATGCCTATAACTTAATGCATCAAACAAGTAAAGGACTCAAGTTAGATATTTTTTGCAAACCACAGGGAGAATGCTTCGGGGCTTGCCTTTTAGGAAAGAGCTTGGCTGATGGTCGGGACACTCGGGAAGATCAACCTCGGGATACTCTTCTGCTGCTATCCCCTGTACCAAGGCTTTCTGCTGGCCTTTCTCTCCTTGTACTCCGGGAACTACCGTTTCGAGCTCTGACGATCCTGTATGATGTATGGTGCGTATGAATACTATGAATACATAGTAAATACAAAGGTACATGCTGATGGTGAATGAATCAGTTAAAGATAATAGACATAATTTTAAAACATGTATGATAAGCACATGTCATCTGCATTCTCTTCTACAATAAATCGTATACAAGCATCACAATACATTTTACTTACACATTAAAAAAAATTATAAACGATAAATATTTTGCACACTATCCTCTACTAAACCAAAAGCAATAAAAGATTACACACATCATAAATATCAGAAAAAGTATTATTATTAACATAAAATAATAACTTAAAACACTATTAAGACATATAAATAAATCAGGACATAACTGCAACACAACTTTAGACTATCCAAAAAATTCTATAAAAATTACAGAAGCTTAAGCATGCTTAATATAGACTATCACAAAATTTTTAGGTCAAAACAGTAAGTACTTTATCCTACAAAATAATGACAAGGCAGCACAATTTAATGGATATAAAATACTTTATACATAGAAAAGTGTCAAACAACAGATCTTAGAATATTCTTAGCTATAGATTAGCATAAAAACATCCTCCAAGAAGTTTCATGCATAAATCACTTATATATTATTTATTATGAATTATTTATCATCTAATTAAAATAAGCACCATAATTAAACAGGGCAATATCTACATATGACATAGCCTTTCAATATTTTTCACAGATAGAGCATGACATCATAAGACTAACAAACTTGGATTCATATTTTTCTGAGCAACAGAGAATTTCATATTTTTCATGCATAGATCTACTCATAAGAAAAATACTGCAACTTGAACCAACTCATTTGGACTAAAAATGAGCAAGATATGAATTTAGGAAGATTTAACCAAAATCTAAAAAACAAATTCTTTAAATCAAAATAGAAAACAGTTTTGCACCAAGAACCCAGGACTTTTCAGTAATTAACCGAGCCCTATAAAGAAACTCTCTGTGTCTGGCAGTTTTGCACTTAAGTCTAAAAAAGAACATAAATGATGCACGTGGTCCACACCGCAGGGGGAGGTCGCCGGCGGTCGGCAATCTCGCCGGCGGCGAGGTCACCGGCCGAACTACGGCCACTACTAGACTCAGCACATCAGCGCGAACCCGTTGATGTGAAATATGAAACCTATTGCGGAGGAAAATGACGGCTGCGACGATCGGCGACGAGCGGTGGCTCTGCATGTCGGCGGTTCGACGGCTGCCGGCCAAATCCGACCAAAACGAGGCTCACGAGCTACCCTACGAGCTAAAGGAAGCCTAGGCGACTCGATTACAACAGAAAAAGAAAGGAATGGTCGACCGGAGTGACCTCTGTGCGAGCGGCCGGCGAGCGGCGGCGCGACCTGCGACAGCGGTCGGCCAAAATCCGACGAACACAAACCCTAATCGATCCCATGAACTACACCAACCTGTTCTACTCATGCAGGCGACCACGATGCGCAAGATAAAGGAGGGAGAAAGGAAAGGCTGGCCACGGCGGACCGCGCGGCGGTCGGGGCGGCCATGGCCGGCGAAGGGGGAAACGGTCGATTCGACCTCTACCTTGGGTCTCGAGGGCAGGGAACGTGCGCAGGGTGTCTCTCACACCACGGCGGAGCTGTACGCGTGATCTGGGAAGAAAATGACAGGGCTAGGCGTAGCGGTGGCGGTGCGAGCTCGGGGCGGCGGCAATGGCGGCTTTCGAGCTCGCTCGAGCTCTGGCGAAGGAAAATGAGGCAAGGAGGGGGCGTCTGGTGGTGGTGGGTGGAGAGTGAAGGCGAGAGGCACGGTCGGGGCGCAATGAAGCGGTCGCTGGCCTCGGACAGTCGGGCCATGGCGTCGGGGCGCACCGACCGCGTGGCGTGCATGCGGGGCCGGCTGAGGGCGCGTGAAGCGGCAGTGGGGTCCGGTCAGGCGCGGAGCAGGATCGGCGTGCGGCGCACGGGTGCGCGGAGCGAACAACAGACACCGGCGAACGTCCGGCGTACAGCTGCCACGCGGCCGGCGTCGGCACGGACACCGTCGGCGCGAGGAAGAAGAAGGGAGGGAAGAAGGAGGCCGACGGGTGGGTCCCACTGCGCTAAGATTCGTGTAAAACTTGATTAACTCTATATTTTCCAAAATAATCCGAATTTGAAGAAACTTGTAAAAGATGAAATGTTGCTCTCAATGAGTAGAACATTTCACTTTTAAACATCAAAGCCTAATTCTGCCTAAAATTTTAAAATAAAAAATAGGGATTTAAAATCCATTTAAAATTAAAAGAAAAATATTTTTATAAACTGTTTTTGACATTTTTGACCCACTTCCAAGCCTTTTCATGAAATGACCCAAAAATAAGTTTTCCTCCAAATAATTTTCTCTACAAACTTCATTTAACACTCAATCCCAAACAAGCAACGTATCACATAGCTCTAGTTCAAATCAAAGCAAGCATATTTTTTATTTTATCATTTCATGTATACAATGACTATGCAAAGAGATGATTATACTCATGATATGCAAGATAATGCATGCTTAACACCATGGGTATTACATCGCCTTCTTAGAAATCTTTGTAAGCATTCAATAGCAGGCCTTATCATTTTTTTCCACTGAAAGCAATGTCGTCGAAATGATCGTTTGTTGGTGGACCCACGCATGCTAGTGAGACAGTCCACAGCATCATTGTAATAATAACTCGGTGATATGGGAGTGCCAAGAGAAGTTGTGGTGTGGACATTGGGCGTTGTACGTGTCCTGATATATATTTTAGGAGGTACAAAAGGATAAACATTATATATAAACATGCATGCATGGTAGAGGATGTCCAGGCAGACAGAGTGGGTTCAAGGTATAATCATAAACTCAAAACAGTGAAGCCATTGAATTGGGAATAGTGGCCAGAGAACAAGGCACTGGTGACGTGATTCACACATAGTGTTGTGGTTGCACGGCAGGACAAGAGGCAGACTGGACGGCGACGATGGCATTTATAACTTTTATTTTTATATTTTTATAAGCCCATGCATGAGAGAGAATGCAAGGAAGCTGCTACCAAGTACCAACTCTATTGCATAAATAATGTAGGTCGTTTTAGGTTTCTTCCAATTTATTTTTAAAAATAATTTTAAATGTCTTATTATAGAAAAATATGTAAGAAAATAGTAGACCATAAGGCATCCTTTATCTGTAGCCTGACAAAGAAAGGAACAATAGAAAATAGAAATCTCATAGTTTCCTTTCTTATTCCTTGGACGGTTTCCTGCCCAGTTTTCGAGAAGCGCACTTACATGTCCAACTCAAAACTCTTTCTTTTTCGTTGAAGAAAAAATACCCACACCACCAAAAAAAAGTATCACTACATTTAACACGATTCGAATGTGAGTTGTGCAGTTAATAGGAAAGTTTCTATTTAAAGTGAAAAATTAATAGTGAAGAAAGATAAGTTTGGTGCAAGTGCTACAATGACACTGACAATGGGAAGCAAGGTCGTTGTAAGGCAGATTAAATCCGGAAAGATTGTCTCAGTTATGCGTTTTCCGAGGAGCAACATACGACATGGTTTTCCTCTACTACTACCATGTTTCCGTTCACTAAGTTGTCTCGCCTGCTCATCTTATGCATCCAAGAGGAATTTTAGAAGGTTGATCTCAAGTAGCGCAATCCGGTTCTACTTGACTAAGCCCCGTGCTCATCTAAGGAAGGAATTTTTTCCCTATAGAATATAAAAGAACTTCTTACTCAACTTTCTAGCTAGTCTTAATTTGAATCCCCTCTTTAAGGCATATAGAATTGCCACCACCCCCCCTGCTCTACCGTTTCCACCCTACTGCGTCCAAGATTTCTATTGGAACTAAGAAATAGTAGGTGGGGGCGGAAGGAACCAAGCCTATTGCAACAATTGTTAGCCGTGGCAAAAAGCCTAATTTTCTTGAACAAACATAAAACACCTGTCGAATAAAGGACGGAGTACAAATAAATTAAATACAGTTCCATTTGAGCCTCCCTCAGTCTCTTAATAATCTCACTTTCCTCTGCTATTAAATAATAATTTGCTTCATCAAACCACAGTAGTTTCTCTAGTGTTACACGGCTGATCCCGGAATTGAATTCGTGTGGGGAATGCATGCATTTCAGCTTCTTGCTCGCCGGTCGCCACGCTTCATGTACTGTCTCGTGGTCAGGTGTACCGCATAAGTCTGTTGTGAGGTGAGCTTCTGCCGTTTCGTGTCTGCAAAAGCTTCATGCCACCGTAGTATCTGGACAGTCTGCCAAAAAAGCTTCGTACTACCGTTTCTAGTCTGCAATACAGTACAGAACTTAACACATGTATCTTCTTCTATACAGTATATTGGCAAATTAGGAGTTTATAATACTTCATCCGTTCTAAATTATAATTTATTTTAGCTTTTTTTGACACATATTAACTTGACAACGTATGCTATAAAAACCAGCCTCTAATAAAATCTATGAAAACTCTAATTAAGGCCACTGAGATCTAATTCGATGGCTAGAGATAAAGATGGGTTATTTTAGCACTTAAACCCCCACTCATCTCATCCTGAATGTGGGTTATTTTAGCACTTAAACCCTTCCACCTCTAGCCATCGAATTAGATTTCTGTGGTCTTGATTAGAGTTTTCATAGTTTGTATAGGAGACTGTTTTCTATAGCATACGTTTACCTAAATGCTAAAACATAGGCGCGCAGGCTCCACTCATTCCGCATGCACACCCGCCCGCTGCTTGCTCCTCTCGTTCCATGACTTCCGTCCCCACTGCACGCCTCTCTCTCTCTTTCTCTCTCCATTGGCCGGCCTCCTCGCTGGAGTGGGCGGTCTCTCCTCTCCGGTGCCTGGGGACCTTCCTCTCATCCACGCCCACTGCCTCCCAGTGCTCCACAGCTCCCCGCGTGCGACCATGGCTGCCAAATCCGGTGCCGACGGCGACAAAACTGCCTCCTCCTATATCCTCGTCCCAGTGGCAAAGCCAGCTTTTGATTACGACTAGGGCCTCTAAGAAGCCCAGAACATTGTATGGTACATAAGATGAGACAAAAAATTATCTACTGTCTAGTGAGAGGTGCATTCGCATCTTCCGTCGCCTCGTCAAGCTCTACATACAAATAAGATGAATCTATAATAAAAATATTAATTGTTTAATTGAACATACATTTATAATCAAAATGTAGCTTACCATTATAACGAATTGTACTTGATAATGGTAACTTCTTCAAACGAGACTTCATTTCTAGAAAATGTTGTAAGATATCATCATCAGATATGCTTGCAAATATATCTCGCTCAATATAACAAACCATTCGATCATTCAACCATCCATCCCCCATCTTATTTGACAAGCTGGTCTTAATAATTTTCATGGACGAGAAGGCCCTTTCCACTGTGGCAGAACAGATTCACTACCATAGTTTTCTACTGTTAAAGGTTTAAAGAGGTAGCAATAGGAGCAGAAAGCAACATTCACTACCATAGCACGATTTGTGTACCACTTTATCAATGAACCTCCTATTCTTGCCATATATCTTCCTTACCGGATAGTTATGACCTTTTGGTTGGCTTGGACTTAACAAGATATACTCTCTTTTTGCATCATCTCGAATGTTTGGATGCATTTCCTCAATTTGGTTTTCGAAGCCCAGGATCAGCAATAATGTCTTCAGGAGCAAGGACATGATTGGAATCTTGCTCAGTACCAATATCTTGTGCATCACTTGCTGCAGTTCCGACTGCACTACCATCTTGTGCTTGGGTTGTTTCTGTTGGAGTTGGAGTTGGAGGTGGAGGTGGAGGTGCTGCTTGAGTTATCTCTTGTTTTGGAACCACTGGAACTGGAAATGGAACTAGAAATGCAGAAGGAGGTTGAGCATGCAGTGGAGCAGGGGTGTAATATGCTTGCAATGTCCTTGGCCTCTTCATTGTGTGGAAATTGATTCAACTTGTTGAAAAAATAATGAATCAATCCAATTGATTCATTGGAAATTGGAATTGCAATTGAAGCAAAGCAATGAGGGGACTGACAGAAACTTACTAAGAAGGAGTTGGGGAACGGTTGGGGCTGTCAGCTGGCTGTGGGCTGCCGGCTGGAGGCGGGAGAGGAGGGCGCGGACGCGGCGCACCCAACTATCCAGAGGCAGAGGGGCAAAGGGCCAGAGCAGAGGAGTAGGGCCGGCCGGAGGACACGACGACGGTGCACAGGAACCCCGGCGCCCGACGCAGCAACGACGCCTCTGCCCCTACAGACTGGGGACTGCGGACGGAGTCACGAAGTCGGAGGTAGTCGGTCTTCAGCCAGACTGACGAGTGCCCTACCTTTCAGGCTCTTGGGCCTTCAAATCTTTGCTAATGGGCTGAATTTTTAAGGGGTATGTGCATTTCGTGGGCCAACGACTAGGGCCCAGGCCCAGGCCTCAGCTCTACCGCTGCTCTGTCCTCCTTTTCCAACTCCGGCTAGCTAGGTCCTCCATCTCCGGCGGCAGCGGCAAGCGTGGCGCGGTGGTGACGGGGGCGAGCTCCTGCACATGGTCGTGGACAGGGCGACCTCCTGCGTTTGGTCAACGAGGGGCGAGTGGGGCGCATGGTCAGACGAATCCGACGACTTGAGGTTGAGCGATCGCAAATCCAATGGTGACAAAGGTGTGCATGCCGAGAAGCAAATTCCTGCGCCTGCAGGCATTAGCAAGATCCTAACTTATATTATTTTTTTAGTACTATGTCTAAATATATAATAAAAACTTCGGTATCTGGAACCTAATGGCAAAAGGGACTAACAATTCGGAATGGAGGAATTATATAAAGAGTGACAAAAATTTTACCACAAGTTTTATCACGACGAATAAAAACAAGCGTGGACCTATTTCTTTAATAAAAATAAAACTAGATCCATTAATATCGATTTGACGTGAACGCTCATATTAATATGCTGAACAAGAGTTTGTACTGGGCTACGGGCCGGATCCTGTTCCACGGTTCGTATAATAGTATAAAACAGGACCGTTATACTTCCTCGGTCTTAAAATTATAGCGACGTTTTTGCTTCTTGAGAATCTGACAATTATATATCAAAATATATAAATATTTATGTTAGCTAATTCATATTATTAGAAAGATTTTAAGTCTAGTTTTTTAATAAATTTATTTGGAGATATAAATATTAAAGGTATTTTATACAAATCGAGTTAAACTTGTGACACGAAAATAAAACGTCACTCATTTGGGACAAAGAATATCGGCCTCCAAGCGGGGCGCAGTACTCCTCGAGCAGTGTTTCGGCGTAACGCCACCAGCCAACCTGTGTTCTCCTGCGCCTAAAAGTATTATCGACTCGTTGCATTCGGAGACCTTGTCGTCGAACGAGGTGGGGGCCCTTGACACAGCGTTTCCAGCGTTCAAAGGGCGCATGTGAGAGCACTTCGTCGAAGACCCCGAAACCCGTAGGGCGCGGTGATGCTCACATTTTTTGCTGTTCCTTTTATGTAATATCAAATTGAGAAGCAATATATTTGGTTGGTCTGGTTGTTACTGTAGACCACCTAGCACGCTAAATGTACATTGTTTGTATTGAAAGTCTCTTCTTCTTAATAGTAACGATACACAAATCTTTTACGTATTTAAAAAACAATTTACCGTGAAATCCTGCAAGCTCCTGTGTCCGGTTCCGAGAATGTAAAAAGGACTCCAAATGTAACTCCGAAGTTTCCAATTGCAAGACCAACGAATCTGCGATACATCTGTATTTTGATATCGGCCACGTCAGCTGCTTTCAGCCAGGAAAGCCCACCAACAATACGGCCCAGTTCACCCAGATGCAGCCCAGCAGTATTAGATGAACTGTTTCTAAAAAAAGGCAGTATTAGATGAACTGCTGTAATAGATGGCGAGCTATTCACACATTGAGCACACCGTGTATCTCTCAGGTCCCAAGGAGTTAGAACCTTTTTAAATTTAACTATAAAACTGATGATATTTATGATACATAATACTCCATAAGTGCTAATAGCTTAATCTAAAATATATTTTTATAATAAATCTACTTAGAATATCGATGCTGTTTATCCACACAGGCAATGAATAAGTACCTTTCTATACCCGGCAATTGTGTGCCATCTCCTTGGCATCGTGACCAAAGGGGAAAGGGGGAGAGAATAGCAATAAAGTTTCATGAGGCAATTTATACAACAGCTGAAACGGGGAAAACACAACACTCAACAAATAAAAGGATTCGCTGAATCTCTATAAGGAGAACTGAGCAAAGGATGGATGAGGAATAAAACTGGTTAGCCACTGAAATGAGACATGAAGATAGCTAGATGTTACATATCAAGGAGAGTAGGGGTGAAATCACCTAACACCGCAACAGATAAAAATGTTTTCTGATTCGTTATTTTCTTCACGATCATGCCATTCACAACATTTACAATGTTTAAAGACTAGGATGACACAACTACAACTAGTACTGGGAGAAAAGGATCAGTGGAGCCTGATAAAGTGCCCTTGAACTCTTTATTTATTAGATAGAGGTATCAAAGGGAACCTAATGAGCGTCCATCCATGGATGAAGTTGTGTCTGCAAACAAGATAAACATGATGTGCTATCGCTTTTGAGAATAATGTCAACTTCTGAGAACAATATACTTATATAAAACTTTATTGTGCAAAATATTCAGAGAATGAGCACAAGGAACCAGAATCCAGATCGAGGAAACCAAAAAAAAAAAAAAGATTAGGTTGCCTTTTGTCGAATTAAGTTTTGGTAGGAAGAGGTCAAAGTAAATAAACTGCTGATGCCTCTGTGCATCGAAGTGTTCACACCCTGTTGTATTGAGGGACCGAAGACAATCTGTTTTCTCCCTTCCGCATCATATCCATAATAGTTTGATCTGTTCCATGTCAAAGTGTTCGCACCGCAATCCACACGCCGGGTTGACCACATCAATGATATACTATTATCTTGTCAAAAAAATGATATACTATTATGGCTGCGGTAATACTCCATGTATAAGAGACAAAAGAAACATAGTTATTATGACTACGTACGGTAATACTTGATATATATAAGACAAAATACACTCATATAGCGGACAAAAGATACATAATAGCACCCTAGTGCAAAGTGCATTCTGAGCCACTCGCGACATTTCATTTCCCCTCTCCAATACTATTTGATTCATGTTACAACATGATCAGACGTTGCCGCCCTTGTCCTTGGCGACCTCGCTTCCGTGGGTTCACAAAACTGAATAAATCATACAGCACGCACAAACGAGGAACCTATGCCGTTTTCTATCGTGCAGTTCTCAACAGCTGAACAATGCTAAAGTACTCAACATGTGACATACAAAAGATATGCTAATCTATAAACCAGAAAAGAATACAGTCTGGTCAAGATTTTGGTCCTAGAATCATGTCCAAGAATAGAGTGGACAACATAAGGTTGGATCACGTGTAATCATTTGCTGTCTTTAACCAGACAGAGGATTGCTTTCTTGGCTTTCTGCAGTTGGGAGTACAATAAAATTCTTTGCTGGGAACTGGGAATGATTTGGTTCTTGGTACAGTGATTGAAGTAATCTGTGAAACACTGCATATGCATCAGTGCAGTTAGTATGATGAAGTAGACACGTTATCCATTCTACATGGCTTGTGGTGGCTCTGATGAATACCACTGTTTCAGCATCCGAGACTTTCCAGTATTTTTCTCAACTCACTGATGACATCTGTGATCCTTGCAAATGACTCAGGGAGATTTATGGCATGGTACTCTAAAGACTTCCACTGTGAGATCAGTGCAAAATGTGGGCGCCGATACATGCTGCTGATAATCTCAAGAACCTTTGTATCAGGAGTTGCTGAAACTAAGTGTGTTAGGCCGGCCCCATGAGCCCCTATTACTACTGAAGCTTCCAGGATGGCACGCAGTTGCTCCTTCATAGTCATGTGGGCGAAAAGACCGTTGACAACATTCACTTTGCACGTCAGACCTTGTGCCCACTTGTCAATTGCATCATACACCTCCGGCTCATTGCTTAGTCTGGATTCAACCTTACCACTGTGGCGTGGGTGGGCCAAGTAGTCTTCGCGCCGAACAAAGAGAACATTGAGCCCATTTGATTTTTTGGATGACACGATGTCATCCTGCAGAAGATCAAAAGAAGCTACAATCATTTCCCCGAATTCAGATAACCGTGCAGTTTTATCATAATCCGGTTTTTGTCGGAGGGACTCTGCAGATGCACCTTCACAGCTGAAGCTCTCACCAAGGCCCTTAAACATGGCAGTCTCATAGCCCAATGGTGAAATAATGGCATGTCGGAAACAAACAGGACCAGAGAAGTTCTTAGCATATGTCACACTTGAGAAAAGTGCTTCCCAGGTTTCCTCCAATTGTGCCTGTGGAAATCAGGTCACATCTGTCACTTGATAAGAATATACAAGTGGGAAATGAACCATAAATTATTGTGCAGACAAATAAGTTTACTGCTACCTAGCAATATAATATCATATTAAGTCATGCTAAATTTGAAAGAAAATGACATAATGGAGGAACGATATAATCTGGAAGTTAGGCACACATGGAAGCAACGACTGGCAAAAGTTTTGGACGAGGCAACAGTGCTAGCTGCCAGAAATATAGCAAGGGGGTGCTATTTGCCTCAAATTTAGACCAAAGAAACTGACAGATTGTGATACAATCGAGAACTGCTTCTGATTGCAATTGTTCACAAAACATGAGCAACAGACATGGCAGAATAAATGAGGAAAAACACAGGAAGATGACTATGCTGTGTTCATTGCACGATACAAACTAAAGATCAAGCATACAAAAATGTGACTAATGTTATTTACCCCAGTAATAGCTGAAGAAACAGACTTGTTGGTCATCACTCCAGCAACAAACAGAATGAACTGAACCAATAACAAAATACACATTACATAGTGCGTCACATACCTTGCAGTGCCCATCCACGAATATAACATTAGGACGGTTAGGTAAATTCATGACTCTGGAACTAACATATGCACTGTACCAGTCTGTAATTGTGTGGAAAAGGTTAGCATATTCAAAACGAGTGACCAGAAGTGTCGGTTCTTCAACCCACTGCAATAACGAGTGTGACAATATAGTTAAGAAGGGACTACTGAATTCCAGAGATAACGGAATGTAATAAGAAGAAAATGTCGATTCAAAATTGAATAAAAAAACTCTAATCCAATAAGAGTCTAACAAGGCTACTCTTTTTTTGTCCAAAAGGTATAACCAAGGGCACTCATTTTGTTCAATAATAGTTAGAATATATCTATCTATTATATTATGAGAAACTGCTACATTGCAATCAACTCACATTCCAATGTAACTGAAAATCTATCTACATATTATGAAACTGCTACATTGCAATGAATTTACATTCAAAGTAACTGAAACAATAAGCATATTTATATGATAGAATCATCAGATATCTGCACAGAATTAGTTGAACAAATTAAAACTAAACCAAATAACCAAAAGCAGAATCTATATACTAGTGACATACTCCCACGATGTTCTATTTTGGATATAAATTGGACCCAGACTTCATTCTTAGATTCTATTATACCCCTATAGTCTTCGTATAGCCCAAATAAATATCCATAAAACTGCTCAGTATATCCAGCAGAGGGCTGGATCAAACAGACTTTCATTAATTAAGTACTCTATATCAAACACTAAGCTGACTCTATTCTTCCTAATTATTGGATTTGAGAAATTAATTAACAAATTACTTGTCATCAATGAGCAAATCAGCTACTAGTCATAGTGTAGTAGATAGCAAGGCAAACCTGGGAGCAGTGCAGCTCACCGGGCCGCACAACGCGAGCCGACTCGAGCAGCGCCCTCATAGTGTGCTTCCCGATCCCGCCGGTGGGCACGTAGTCGTTGAGGAACCCGGCGTCCACCAGGGGCGCCGTCCGACCCGCCGCCGGCCCCTCAACCTGCAGCGCGCCGGGCTGGTACTTGGGCAGCTCCTCATCCTCGGGGCGGCCCATCACCTGCTCCAGCGGCTCCCCGCCGCGGGACATCGCGATGAGCGCCGGGTCAAGCCGCACCCTGGCGCCCTCGCAGATCGAGCTCTTTAGCGTCTCGCTGTGGTGGCACCGGAACCACCCGCCGCCGCCGCCGCCCGCGTGGAGGACGTCCACGCGGCGGGTGAAGCCGTTGCCGAAGTAGGCCTCGCAGGTGTGCGGCGGCGGCGCGCGGCTGGACACCCAGGGTAGGAAGGAGGGGAGGCGCGGCCACGGCTTCTGCGAGGACGGCGGCGCCCCCACGCCGCCGTCACGGGCTTCGGTCACCCGGGTGGGGTCCGGCGGCGACTGGTGGTGGGACTGGGAGTGGGGCTGGGACGGGGAGTGGAGGAGGAGGTAGATCCCGAAGGAGGCGGCGTAGACGGCGAAGACGAGGAAGACGAGCCGCGGGATGAGGCGGCGGAGGCGGTTTCTGTGGCCATGAGCTCGGCCCGCCATCATCGCCGCCGCCGGCGAGCCGCTGGGGTCTCGCGCAGATCAGGGGGCGTCGCCGCGTGGGCCTCACTGAGCAGATGCCGCGGCGGGGAAAGTAGCCGGTGGGCTTGGTTGGTCGGATCGGACGGTTGGCATCTCGGGTCGTTGTGCTATGGACGGCCCAGATGCTCTGTGCCTGACCCTCACTCCAAGTCGTCTTCTCCCCCTGCAAAGCGAGGGAATCGTCGCCGATCTCGCCAAGGCGGCCACCGCCCGCCGCCCGCCGCCCGCCGGTGGAACCGTCACGTTGTAGGCGGGATGGGATCGCTGGCATCACCTTGACGATCGAGGCGGGGTATGGCGCTCGCAATTGGCGAGCAATGCAGGCAGCAGTTGCAGCGCGGCGTACCTGACCTGGACAAGGGTGCGACTCAGTCAGGCCCCGGTGCGGCGGTGCCGGCCGCCGCATTGGTCGTTCAACGAGTATCCCCGGCGGGCCGGTGGTGAGTCTCTCCAGTTCGTGTGCCAACTCTACTGCTGTTCAGTGTATTTTTATCCAAGTTGTATTTTCTTCTGCTTGATTCAGAAAAAAAGGGAAGATAAACAATTTTCATTTGCTTGAACGGCTGAAGCCTGAAGAACACATATGGATGGGATGTTTGGGATATTTTGAGCTTGGTACAATTTAAGTATGACTAGAGAACTTAAATCTCCGCAAATGTCAACGCAATCTCGGTAGAGGATTTGAGAGGTTAACACTCAACAGCAGTCACAAGCAGTCACGTTGCAGAGTATAGAAATTTCAGCTTAAGGCAGTACTTCCATATCCCTGGAGCTCGCTACAAAAGTGCGAAACGCACGAGCTTTACAAAGTAGTTACCCATATGTACATTGTGTAAAGCAGCACTAGCAGGATACTTATTTTTCCAAAAATTTGATCTGAATGTCTTCCATTTCAAATTCATCATCCTTTTTGCGCTGAAGTTTTAGAATAGGATTGAGCTTTTCTGTCAGGATGGGCTGAGACCTGAGAAGTTCCTCTTGACTTTTAAATTGCTCTCCCTTTCACTTCATTTAACTCTCAAGGTACATTTCTATAGCTATTTTCACACAAAGATTGCATATACAAATCTCAATGTTTAACCTTGTACAGATCAAAGAGTATAACACCATAGCCTTGACTAGGGCATAGATATGAGAGAAGGAAAGCACTGTACATATATACAACTGGATTGGAGGGATGAACAGTCCAAAATTTGCATTCCACTCCTAGAACCTGTTGTCTGTGCCAAAAACCTGTGATCCTGCATATAATCGTTCAAGAAAGAAGAGTATCAGAACAAGAAGCCAGTTCTGAATTTACTGACTACTTACTTACTAGTTATTATTAATGATTTGTGCAGCTGGTATGTTACCTAGAGTTGGCATCAAGATTGTGAGAGCTGCGATTCCGACAACTTTCAGGGGCAGTCCTGTGATCACAAGATCCTTGATGGTAATGTGGCCAGTACTGAACCCAATTACGTTTGACGGTGATCCAGTCGGCAACAAGTATGAAAGCTGAGCACCAACTGCTCCAGAAACCATAAGCAGTGCTGGGTGCACATTGATCGCCTTCGCCAATTCAGCGAATAGAGGGAGGACCAGCGTTGTGGTCGCATCATCAGACGTGAACTCTGTGATGACACCACTGACGATGCAGGCCACAGGTACAATGACCAGCGTCGGTGCACCCTTGAGGAATTGGAGCCCGTCAGAGAGGATATCAGTCAGGCCGCTTGACCTGAAGCCTTCTGCAATGGCGAATCCTGCCCCCAAGAGGAGGATAATGTCCCACTGGAGCTTCCTACACTTGTTCCAGTCCATCAGTTTCTCACCGTTGTTCTTCCGGTTTGGAATTATGAAGAGCAGCGTAGCCATCATGATCTGAATTGCCAGTGAGTTGTGAAATTAAGAGATGCATTGCTGGATAACCATTTTTGTGTGTGTGCACTTACAGTGACTGTTCCATCTCCGACATTGTTGTGGAAGAGAGCTCCCCACCCTGGTATGTCATCTGTAAGGTTCCTGGTCATCCATAGCACAATAAGGCCCTGCGAAATTCAATCATTTCAGTGTGTCATCACAGACAGGCAAGAAGACATCGTGTTACACAAAAGCAACCCTGTATGATATGACCATCTTTGAAACAGAAAATTGATGACACAAATAAGGTAGAACATGTGCTGGCAAAGAAGTGGAATTTACCCCAAACACTGCCAAGACCATCTTCTCTGCAAACACCATTGGACCTGCATAGTTCAGAAGAATAATTTGATGAGATAAGGATTCCCCTGGATTGATTTGAACTGGATGAGTGATTGTTCTGAAACATAGAATTTACATGTGGCGAGGTCAGAGCCAAGTGCTGAGACCTTACATCAAATTGACGACATGTGTCGTGCCTAAATGGTGAGAAAGATATTGGATGATGTTGCCATGCATGTTGAGTTAGCAGTATTATATATTTTTATTAGTTGAGTAAGATAAAGAAAATCTTGTACACAAAGCTTCAGAAAGGGAAAACTTTACTGAAATCTGTAGCTACAAACAGAAGTATTATATATTTACCTAACAAGCTGAGCTCTCTTCTGAGATGGCTTCTGTCCAGGTAAGCAGAGAGCACCTTTCTGGTGTTGTTGGAGCAGTACATGAGGCAAAGCGTGATCCAGAGTGCCAAGAAGAGGACGAGCGACATGGGGAGGCCGAAGGACATCCAGGAGCTGAAGGTGATGGGCTTCTGCTCCGGGAAGTATGTGGACCACATCCCGACGAGGATGATGTTGACGCCGGTTCCGGCCAACGTGGCCATCCCGCCGATGGCCGACGCGTAGACGACGCCGAGCACCACGGCCTTGGAGAAGCGGCGGACCTCGTCGTGCGCCCCGGCGTCGCCCATGCCACCGCCGCCGCGCGGCAGCCTCTGCAGGATCCCCGTGGCCACGGGCATCATCATGACCGTGCACGCCGTGTTGTGGATCCACATGCTGACGAAGAAGGTGGTGCCGGTGATCCCCAGCAGCAGCAGCGGCGGCCGCACCGGGTCGCCGCAGAAGAGCAACGTGATCTGCACAGATCCACCCACCACATGGTGAGGACTGGGGAGTCAAAGAAACGATGGGTGGCGAGATGAAACGGAAGGGATGGCGGCGCGCGCGTACGTACGTTGAGGGCGAGGCGGCGATGGATTTGGTAGTGCTCGATGGCGAGCGCGAGGATGAAGCTGCCGAGGACGAGCGAGATGACGTCGTCCATGTATGCCTTTGCGACGGCGTCGGCGGACGCGACGCCGAAGAGCGGGAAGAGGAAGAGCGGCGCCATGGAGGCGACGGCGAGCGGCACGGCGCCCGTCACCCACCAGAGGAAGACCCAGGCGAGCACGGCCAGCATGTTGCGCGCCTCGCGGTGGGCGTGGGCATGGGCGCCGCCCCCACCGCCGCCGCCGACGCCGAGGTCCGCGACCGCGCACACGAAAGCGGCCGCCGCGGGCCCCGACGCCACCGCCGGGTACCTGTGCGCGAGCAGCGCGCGCACCCAGGACGACGGCAGTGGCCGATCCTTGGTGGCCCTGTCGTTGTCGTCGCGCGCGGGCGGTGGAGGCGGGAGCAGAGGTGCCTCCACGTCGTCGGACGAGCTCCCACCGAAGCTGCCGCGCTTGTCCATCGCTGGCTGCGGCGACCGGCTGCGCGCGGGAGGCGTGGCGGCGGCTGCTGCTGGCGTGGAGGCGAGCTCGTTGGTTCGTTCTTGGCTGGCTTTTGTAGCTGGCTAACTGCCGAAGTGTAGCTTATCTGGCAGTAAGCTACAGTAATTGGCACATGAAACGCAGGCAGAAATGATAAACACACTACAAAATTTGCACGGCGGCGCATTTTCTTGGGGTGGGGGGTTCTCGGACTCTCGGCTGGCTGGCTGGCTGTCGACGTCGACGTCGACGGGGAGCATGTGGGGCGTCCTCGTGGCCGGGTTGTTGGATGGCCATGAAATCGGGAGGCAATATATCTCGGCTGCGTCCACGTGGCACGAGTTCCCACCAGCCTGCGTCTACCAGGAGGTGCCACGTCGAACGGACGGTAACGCTGAATGACATGATGAACAGAACACAGTGGCGTCTTGGTAATCGAAAGCAAGCACCTGGAGACACGCTTCGATGGTCACGAGAGGTTGAGGTTGCGGTTGTGCCACGGAGTGACCAAGGAGGTGATTGGCATCCACCCGAGACACATCCAATTGACTCGATAGCTGCTGGAGCAGGCAGCGATCTCATTCGTCGTCTTATGCATGATAACACGAGGAAAAGAGAGAGCAAGGAGAGAATGAGATCCGGCTCGTGAGTTAAAATTTACAACTATGAGTCGAGACAATTATTTTATCATTGTATGAGTTATTGTTGTAATGTAACTCACAATTTTACTTTTACTCTCTTAATAAATTAAAAAACTATAAGTCGCTATAAGACAATTTAAAAAAACAACTATTATACACATAACTTAAGTCGTCTTAAATTACGTAGCACTACGTGAGATAAGTTATAAGATAGCACCAGTATACCGGTCCTTCTGTCCTTAGTCTAACTCAACAACGTACGAACTTGTTAGGACCACAAGTAATTAAGAATGCGCAGCGGATGCAAAAATATCTTGAGTTTGGTCTCGTTCATTAGGTGCAATCATGGTACTCGCTCCATCATGCAAACATGGTCGGGCCCTTGCAGCGTCACACTCTAAGAATTCCTCGTCAGTCGTCGTCAACTCGTCACCATATCTGGACCCGCCTGGCAAATGGCCGGGCACTGCATCTCCCACTCCAATCTGACCAATTAGCGCAACTATTATACACCTGCTTATGGGTTAAAACCCACTCATTATTCCAGCCGAAGCCACGCCAAACTAACTCTCCGAGCATCTCCAATATAGTTTCCAAAATGAAGAATCGCTAAATCGATAAATTCACTAAATTAATAAACTTTTCTAAGACCCTAAAAAAACCAGGAGCATATTTTGTTAGTTTTCTCGGACCATTCTCAATATCTCAGTCATGAAAGTTAGAAGGGAGTTTTGTACTAAGGATCTCAGGCTATTTCGAAATCAACACTATATCAGCATCTCTTTGTTCTAGAGGTTATTGGATTATCTCCACTAGTCGTCTAGTAGTTGTTAGTCCAACTAGCAGAATATGCAGCCGGGGTCGCAGGCCTCACCGCCGTGCGTTCCAAATCGATCTGTCTGGTTCATGATCCTTGCCCGAGGCAACCTCCCAGCCACACGGCATATCCTAGTCATCGGACGCTCAGAACAGATCGTCTGAATCGGAGTACGTTACTTGTCGCCATCTATGCAAGTGACAGCTTCGCGATTATGCGCTTGTTTAGATGCTATAATTTTTTAACTCTGACACTGTAGTATTTTTGTTTGTATTTGATAAATATTATTTAATTATAATTTAATTAGGATTAAAAGATTCGTCTCGTGATTTATAATAAAACTGTGCAATTAGTTTTTTACCTATATTTAATACTTTATACAAGCGGCTAAAAATTAATATGATAAAAAAAATAAAAAAAATTAGAAATTTAAGTGTAACTAAACAAGGCCTAGGTGTGTCGCGCGAGGGCCACGGCCAGGGGCGTTCTGGAACGTCCTCAGGCCGGCCTTAAAATTTCACACACGGCAACACACCCAGCGGGCAGTGGCTGTCAACCACAGGCAACGTGCCGCACGCATGTTTATGGGCTAATTTTGATCTTTCCTACAATGCAATGTGTCCCTTCTTGATCGATTTTTTTTGGCGAAAACCTTCTTCATCTAAGTTAGAGCAACTATACACGGAGAGTCCGATACCAAAACCCAAAGGAATCGTAAGTAACGCACAACAATAGTTATATATTGGACAAAACTCCAAGCCTCTCGTACCCATACGAGTTAGAGCAAACACTACGGGAAACAGATTCTTTGGCAGTCGGCAAAGGACATAAAACAGTCGATGAAGCCTTTGCCCACTGCTTTACACGTGGCAGTCGGCAAAGGCCAGTCGACGAAGGCAGTCTTTGCCGACTACCAGGTGACGGCAGTCGGCAAAGACTTTGCCGACTGCCAGGTGACGGCAGTCGGCAAAGACTTTGCTGATTGCCAAAGCCGTAGTCGACAAAAGAAGCGGCTGTCGTCATTTGGCATCTTCTTTGCCGACTGCTAACTTGGCAGTCAGCAAAGATTTTTTGGCTGATTTTTTTATTTTTTTAAAGAAATCTTTGCCGACTGCCTGAGCTGGCAGTCGGCAAAGAGATTTTATTTAATTTTTATAAAAACAGCCTTTGCCGACTGCCATAGCCGGCACTCGGCAAAGCTGGTGCGTGTGCAGCTCGATGCCCAGCTTTGCCGACTGCCGTGGCAGTCGGCAAAGCTGGAATTTTTCTTTTTTTTATTTTTTCATATATATCACAACAGGCAAATCACATATATATAACATAAATTCACATATAAAGCACAAATCAACATATATATATCACACATCCAACAATTCCATCATGTCGGTCATACATAACAAGATCAATCATGTCCAAGTCCATTCACATCCAAGTCGAACATACATAACAAGTTCATCATGTCCAACATCCATCATAAAGTCCATCACAAACTAAACGAGAGGTACCTATGACGTCCCGGCTCCCCAATGGCCACGAGAGTGTGTAGAGCCCCTTGCCACCCCTCCGGCGCCGTGGCATGCGACGGCGCCGAGGAGTACGTCTAGGCCCCGAGGTGCTGCTGAGGCTCAGGAGCGCCACCTGCCCACCCGTCCTACTGAGGCTGAGGAGTTATGCCACCTGACCACGGAGACAACCCGTGCTGCGGAGGCGGAGGAGGAGCGCTAATCGGCCACCCATGGCCTGGAGAATGGCCATGTGGAGGAGTAGGGTTCGAACCCGCCGACTGTGTCTGCACAAAGGAGAATCGATCTCATTAGTACCTGCATGATGGTCGCACAAGACGAAACAATGGACAAACATATATACTCACCGGACTCCCTATAGGGCCAAGAAGAGGTGGTGGAGCGTAGATCGAAGCAGGCAACGGAGACAAAAGGAACACCAGGGATCTGAAAGCTCTGAAAGTAGCAGGCAAGATCCTGCATCTGACACTGCGAGTACTGCCGGATAGCCTCAAGCTGGCGTGGCATCGCCTCCCGATGGGCCTCCTCTCGGGCCTCCATCTCCTGCCGATAGGCCTCCTGTGATGCCTGCTACGCGGCCCACAACTCGGCCAGCTCGGACTACAATGTTATGCCCTCGATGTTTAAACAATGCAAAAGAAAAGGTACATATGTAAAACCAATGAATGACGAATGAAACTATAGTTACCTGAACCGCCGCCAATGACTGCGCGTGGCTCGGCTGCCGAGGTCGTATGGGGACGTCGGAGGAGGTCGTGCTGTCGGACCGATGAACCTGACGAAGGGTGAGAACGGTGGCCGGGTCGATTGCGTTGTGGGCAATAAAGTACCGGCCGTGCTGCTTCTCTCCTCCCACCCTCATCAGGAGGTCTGGGTCCAGGGGCTGGATAGCAGGATCGAAGGACGGACCATGGCGCTGGAGACCCGCCTCGGTGTACTGGACCATCTTTTCATAAGCGTTCGGGTTGGTGTACGCCTCGGGCCCATCCGTCGAGCTGTAGATGTTGTCCGGATCTATTGCTTTGCCCTTGTGAGACAGGGCGTAGCCCTCGTACTCGTTGATCACCTGCCCACCATACGACTGGGACTGCGAGGAAAACACAAGGTTGATTACACGTAATGAGATGGAATAGATAAATAAATAAATTGACAGAAGCGTACCCATGCGTACATGAACCCTCCAAGGGAGCGGCTCCCATGGTGGTGTGCTGGCCCTATCCTCGCTTGGGCAAATCCACTTTGTCGTCTGTGGTTCATGTACGACTCCGGCTTTCTCCATTCATCCACAATGGCCTCCCAGCAGTCCATGTGCATTTTGCACCAATCAGCAGAAAACTTCATGACATGTCAGAAGATGAATCAGAATTAATGTGTGCTACTTATTTTTCATGGAAGGAATCAAAATTATTGTTTTCTACTTACCTGCATGTAGAACTCCTTGGCAATGTCGGTTTCGGGGAAGAGGATCATCTTCCTAGCTTCCTTCTTGCTCAGCGACAGGCAAAGCACGTCGGCGTAGTAGTCAGTGAGGACCTAGATGTGCGCCTTGTGGTACATGTCCTTGAGTCACAACTTAGCGACCTTGTCCTGCCTCACCGACGCCTCGGCCTCGCGCCCCTCCTCACACGTGAACCACTCCTGCATATAGATATCATGTATCATTTCATTATTTCAAGAACGTCCAATGAATGCGTCGTATCGACAAAGCGGTGAAATGAAAACTCACCCAGAACTCTCTCTTGATCTTGGTCACAATGGGGACCTCCTCTTCGTCCTTGACATTGTAGAAGTTCGGCCAATACCAGGGCACCACCTTAGTCCCGTCATCGCGGGTGAGAAGGCCAGTGTAGTGATTCTTAATCAGGAGGCCCATCATGCCATTAAGATGGTGTGAACTCCTCCCGCACACAAGCTTCCAGCTTCTGCATAAGTCATTAAGAAGAATTGTTAGTCTGAAGTTCAATTTTAAACATGTCATATGAATAAGTCGTCGAAACATAAACGATTACTTACTTGTCACCGTCGGGTCGAATCACCGGACGGTGGCCTTCCGCGATCGCCGCTAAAGGGAGGCGCATGATCCCGCGCCGATAGACCTTGCTCGAACCTGAGGAAGCCGTCTCCCCTGGTGTCACCTCACCCCCGTCCTGGTCGCCCCCGTTCTGGTCGGCCCAGGCCTGGTCCTCCTCATCCTGGTCGTCCCGTCCTGGTCGCGCCCGTCCTCCTCGTCTTGGTCGTGCCCGTCCGAGGAAAACAGCTCCCTTGTCACCGAGCGACGTGAGCCGGTCCTCGCCGACGACTCCACCCTCGGCGGCTCCTCCAACACCTCGTCCTCGATGCCATGCATGTAGATCGACTTTGCCTTTCGTCACGGTCATTTCCATCCGCCCGACATTTTGTCCTGTGCCTGCAATGACAAAGACAAAGATTAAACCAATTAGCACAAATAATCGATAAGTACTTGTAAAGAGATGCAAAATGAACGAAGCATAATTGCAAAGTAATAATAAGAACAATATAGTATTTACATGAATTAGAATTTATCTCCACGAACAATAGTGGTTGGCTCCACATCATCGCTATTACTATTGTCATCATCACTATCAATATTGTCAAAATCTAAGTCCTCATCATCTCCATTATCCTCACCACCTTCATTGTCCTCAACAACTCTATCGCGCCGAGCCCTCCATCGCTCAAGAATCATTATGTCCTTAGGATCTTGCACCACTTCACCCTCGTCCTCATCAATGTCGTTGTCTTCTTCCATGACCATCAGTGTAACAACCCGAAAATCCGAGCTACAAAATTTTTCTCCAAAAACCTATGAGTGATGAGTGTGGCATGTCATCATCTACCAATAACCCTGCATACAACCTTAACATGTCATGCCATAGCATCCATGTAATCATAACATGATCAATGTTTCAAGTAATATGCTTGATCAATCTTTCACATGATGTTCCCAGATGTTGCAATAGTTATACCTTCTATGTTTCATTAGTTAACATGTCATGTTGCATTAATATGTGATTTGGTTTTTATTTGATTTATGTGATGTTAAATAAAATGGACCTACAATATTTATTTATAAAATAAATAAATATAATCTATGGGAAATATACCCAACATGGCCTATGACCTCTAAGTATAACATGAAGTATTTTACAACATGCTATACAAATATATACACATGTATTTGAAAAATAGAAAAGAGAAAGGATAAAGAAGAGAAAAAGGAAAACCAATCTGGCCCAGCAAGCAAACCAGCCCAGCCTGCTTCGCCCTCTCCCTCTCTTTCTCTCCACGCCGCACCGGCCCAGCCGCTCGCCCGCTCTCTGTGGCAGAACCTCCTAAATCATATGGCCCACACGCATGATTATTGTATAAACAGACTCCAAATAACTATGACTGTGTTCCATACGACTTAAAAAGTCTGTCGGGTAAATCCCGAATCATCCACGATTCTCCGAGCAGGATCAATCATTGTAGAGAGATATTGTAGCATTACAACAGTTTCATATAAATAAAATACCACGGAGTAAAACAGCGGAAGACTTACAATAACATAAGTTTACAAACTTCTGAGTTTTGAATATTTACAACCACCAGTTTGAATTATACAAACCATAATAGTAGTGGAGTAGCAGTAGATTATAATATTAAACAAAAAAGCTCTGCCCACGAGCTAAATAGCTTACTCGTCGTCGCTTTCCTCGGCGACTGTCATGCAGCAGGATGCAAAACACTCCTGCCCATGAGGCTCACCTGCAACAGGGGTTCAACAAACCCTGAGTACAACAGTACTCAACAAGACTGACCCGACAAAAAAGAAGGGTAGAGACTTAAGAGATGCAGGCTAGAGGGACAAGGTACGGTTTGTAGAAGATAAGAAATTTTGCGTAAAAGCTTTATAAAAAGAGATGTTACTTGGGCTAACTCCCATTATCAATCAACTTCATTATTGAACCTTAAATTTTGTTCAAGTTGTTACTACGATGATGAACAACAATCGAGTCTTCTTCTCCGAGAAGCAACGGCGATTCGAATCCATTTTCATACCCAGCTGGGACCTAGGCGACTGAGCATGCCGGAGACTTTAACTCCGAAGCACCCCAGGTACACCGATATACCGGGATAACAACCTCAGCCGTATATCACCACATGATACACGTGAGCTCTGTGGCCCAGCGTATCGAGATACATGGAAACTTAAACCCCACAGTAAAACACACTATGACAGCAGATGGGATTCTCTGGCCCCACGCTAGGTCACTCCATGGCATACACGGCTCCAACCATCCGTATACCACTTCATGCATGTGGATTTCTACATTCTCGATATCATCCAGTTCACCAACGAACGGGACCTAGGGCATCAACAGACGAGAACACTACAGAGGGACTCCATTCCCAGTGCAAGTTCGCCGTCCGGACTCGATTTATTACTAATATCAAGATTCCAACAAGAAACCAATCTCATCTTTTTTATTCTTTTGCCTTTGAATAATTAAATAAATAAGCAGGGCTAAGCATAACTACTTATCTTCCAAGTAGGTAACAAGGATTAAGGGAATAAGACAGGTAATGTAATTTATGGGTTTTCACTCAACTCCTATCACTTAATGCAACATATCAGAGCTGAAGCGGTAAAACTTTTATAAATAGAATAGGGTTTAAATGTATCCGGGGCTTGCCTTGATGTTCGAGGTAGATGGTCTCGAACTCTGAATCAACTCCTGATTCTTGAATCTGCTCGTCCTTCAGATCTGAGTGATACGTTAACTCTCCGTTAACGGAAACTACTCGATAATTAATATGCTTTACATGATGGAATAGTAAACATGATGCTCGATGGATGCATGATCAGATTAAAGGATCGAGTACAACTTTTCTTCACGATAAAGTTGCAAGCTAACAAAACTTCGCTTATATAACTGATTAGGGTTAACTACGTCATTTTTATAATTAATTAAACACATAAAATAACGTTAATTAAACCCTAATAACATGATTAAGGTAAGCGCAAATAATTAATTAAAGTGCCAAAGGTCCTTAGGGTTAATGACCTAAGGTCATCAATCAATCCCAAGTCACACAATTCCTATAATGATTAAGGTAATTAAAATGGGTTAATTAATTAATTAAAAGCATTAAATAAAGGCATAAAAATTAAAGTTGTCAAATTAAGCCCAAAATTTTATTTTAGAAAGCTCTTAGCCTAATTAGATGGAAAAACAAATTTCAGAATTAAAAGCCAATTATTTTAATTATTAAAAATCATTGAAGGTCTATTTTTCAATTAAAAGGGCTAATTTTAACATATGCAAAAAGTACTCAATTTTGGCATTTCACATTTTTCCTAGGTAGATGGCATCATAAGGAACATTCACAAAAATTTTCAGAATTTTTGGAGCTATATATGATTTACTATGAATTTTCAAAGAAAATAGCATTTAAATCATTTTCTGAAAATGGAAAAAGAAAAATCGGCACAGTAACCCCGCGCTGACCGACGGCCGCGCGGCGGTTGACCGCCGATTCCTCGCCGTCGGTGAGGTCTCCGGCGACATGGTCTGGTCCATCAGACTCAGCACAACACGGGGAGTCCAACGAGCTAGCTAACGACGCTCGAGGGCCCGCAGGCTAAGGCATGCCGGGCTAACTCACGGACGGGCTATGACGGCTCGAAGCCAAGGCTTGCTCGAGGGGCTACTGAGCGGATAAGGATTGTACACTCGAGGGTGTAATTCGGGCATCCTCTCGAAGACGGAACTTTGCTCGGGCGAATGGACTAGACTCGAAGACGAAACTTCCCCCAGCGAACGAGCCTCCCCTCGAGGACGGAACTCCGCCCGACGAACGAGCCTCCCCTCGAGAACAGTGCACCCCTCGACTCGACCCCTTCGAGAACAGTGCAACCCTCGACTACCCCTCGAGAACAGTGCACCCCTCGACTACCCCTCGAGAACAGTGCACCCCTCGACTACCCCTCGAGAACAGTGCACCCCTCGACTACCCCTCGAGAACAGTGCACCCCTCGACTACCCCTCGAGAACAGTGCAACCCTCGACTTCGTCGGCCGAGCCCTCGAGCAGGACTCCGACGACTCCGGACTGCGCTTCAACAACTCCCGATGCGAAAGAGATGAAATTGATGACACGGATAGACGCAGGAGCTCACCACGGCGCTGATGCGCAAGTTAATAGAGGTCCGGAGTGGCTGGGTTGAGCTGCGGTCGATGGCGGTGATGGCGGCGGCGGCGCTCCGATGGCACGACGGCGTCACGGCGGCCTCTGGTAATGCGCTGCTCGAACCAAGGTGCGCATCAGACGCAGGATGACATGGAGAGCATGATTACAAGGTCGAAGGTAAAATATTTTTACCTCCGGCGACGGCAAACGGCGGAGATGGCGGCGGCGGCGCGACTGACCGGCCGCGGAGAAGAAGGCAATGTGCGGGCAACTCACGCGAGGAGAGCAGGCATGAACTGGCCCGAAAGGACCGTGATGAAGTGTCAGAGCTTTGAGCGAGGGCAATTGGATAGAGGTGGAGCGTCGACGGCGAATTTCGGTGGCGGAGGGAGATCGTCGGCGACGGCGGCGGGAGGAAGAAAGAAGAAGAATGACGGCAGCCGACTGCTATTTATAGCATGGAGTCGATATCTGAGCAAGCGACACGACGACGGTGAACCTTCGCGCGTCTGTGAGCGCGCGGGCGACCGAGAAGGTGCGGCGGTGGACGGCGGCGCGCGATGAGAAGCCGGCCATGGCGTTCGCCGATAGGGTTAGGTGCTGTTCAAGTTATTTACAGAATTGCCACTCGGTATAAAATACAAATTACTCCAAAATTTTTATAAAAACTTGAAAATCTCCAAAAATATCATTTGCATAACTTTTCAAGAGCTACATTTTTTCCTTTAACTAGCATCCTCCAATTCTGTCTAGATTTTGAAGTTTGAATTCCAATTTGAAAAGGGGATAAAACCCTAGAAATAAGCATTTAAAATTACTTTTGATTTTTCAATAAAACTTGAAAATCTTCAAAACTATGAAATGTTGAGTTTGTCAAACCAAACATTTTTCATGTACAAAGTTTTCTCAAATTATGCATAATTTTTAAATTATGGTTTTAAAATCAAAAGGGGATAATTGCTGGAAACTGTATTTTCAAATTAATTTGAAATTCCTTTTGGAAACTTGAAAAACTTTCTATACCAACTTTGTAGCTCTTGTCAAGATCTACAAACTATCTTTTTAGAGTATCTCAAAATTCCTTATAGAATTTGAATTAGAGAAAAGGGGATAAAACTAGGGTTGGAAATAAAGGGTTTTTGAAATGGAATTTAAACTCAATTGGGTTTCTAACTTAATTGGTTGGTTATTAGTGATCACAAACATCATCCAAGGACATTTTTAGGTCATTGACCCAATGACACCCTTGGTTGACCAAGTTGACTTTTGCAAAACCATTTTATAGCATTTCCATTTTGACTTTAAATTTGAATTGCCAGGCTTAGAAATAAGCTTTGGAATCCAAATTAAATTTCAAATATGAAAATCATTTTTAGGGTTGGACTTAGACTTATACACTATGCTGGGCACTAGTGTAAACACAGTTCACACCTCAAGTACATAGAGTATAAACTAAGCATTTGCGATGACATTCGAAAATAAAATTTTATCATTTCGTGTGACAAAGCAAATTCCAGAAACGCAATCAACCTAGAAAATGTAAATTTATTTTAGTTGATGCACATTAAGGTTGACTTAACCATGAATGCTTTGCAATGCATATGATGACATGGCAGGTTTTAGTTAACATAACACCAGAGGTGTTACACTCTCCCTCTCTCCTTTCCTACGCCCGTATCGGCCCACAAGGCCCGCAAGCCGACCGCGCCGCTGCACGCCAGGGAGCCGGCCACCACCGCTGACCGACGGGCCTCGCAGTGGGACCCACCTGTCATTTTTTCAGGCTGAGGTCATCCGACCTCCCTGCTTTTTCCCCCGCGCCGCGCGCGCTCGCCCTCGCTCCACGCCCTATGCCCGACTGCTCGAACCGCACCAGCTCGCGTCCAACCAACCCGCGTGCCACGTCGGCCGACAATCCCACGAACAAGACACCCACAGCCGCGAGCATCTCTCTCCCGCGCACTCAACTGCCCCTCTCCGTGCGTGACCCTGTCCCCTGCCTATTCCCTCGCTCTCGGACGGGAATGCCCCCGGCCACTCGAGCTCATGACCGCAGTGCCCTCGCCGCGCTACGTACCACCTCTGCCTCTATAAGAGCAAGCCCCATGTTCCCTAGGGTTTCATCGCCCACCGCCATCTCGGTGGCCAGTCAATTTCACCTTGCCAGCACCAATTGGAGAAGAAGGGGAGAAGGGGAGAAGAAAGGAGGCGGGGAAGGCCGACGCCATCGTCGGAGAAGAAGGAAAAGAACGCCGCCATCCCAGAGCTGCTGCTGCATCGCTGTTGGAAGCAAGGAGGCGAGCCGTACCGCAAGCCACCGCCAGAGCTACTTGGACATGTACCACACCTTCTCTCCTCTTGAAACGCCGGTGAGCGCCGTCGTATCCCCTCTTCCAACCTCTGCCCGTGCTGCTCTGGCCATGGCGTCCCACCTTGTGGACGCGTAGGCCGAGGTCACCGCTGGCCTCCCTTTAGACACACTCACACATGCACACACTGACTAGCCGAGCCCCTGGACCACCACCATGTCCGTCGCCGTGTCGTTCGTCGCTACGGCCACGCCCGACGATAGCCCCTTGGATGAGCCCTGGACAGCTTTGACCTCAGATCTGCACCCTCCTTGATGTGACGATCCCCGTGCGCACTCTAGATGCTAGGCTCGCTGCTCCGAACGTCGTCCTCGCACCACCGTGTCGCCGCCGTGCCACTCTGGAGCACCGTCGCCTCGATGCCGTTTCCCGCCGACTCCAACCACCGTGTGGATCAAGGAGGCGCTGAGGAGCATCGCTGAGAGAAGCTGCGTCAACTCAAGGACCCACCCTGGGCTCCGTGCCGCGCATCGAGGCCTCGTCAGAGCTCCGCTGTGGTAGTTGTTACCCACGCGGACTCCACCGTGGATGATGGTCGCCGCCGGCATGTCAGGGGAGTGTTAAACGCCTCTAATCAACACGCTGTGCACTGCTTTGGCCATGGTTCGCTCGCTAATGAGTCGCAGTCGTGCGTCGCTGCCGCCGTTCTGCCGATTGCCATGCCCGGCCTCGCCAGAGACCAAGCTGCTGCCTTGAGTACCACCGCCATGCTCGCCGTACTACCCTGAGTCCGATTCGCCAGTTAATGAAGGCCGAGGAGCGCCATAGCGCCTGGATACGTGACCTCGCCGTCGCCGACAAGCCGTGCAGCCGCGCGATGAAGAACAAAGCAGGGGATCGCCTCGGCCAGAAGACGGTGGACCTGGTTCACCTGAACCGTGACGCTGCAAGTGGACCCACAAGCGCTGGTGCACCATGGAACCAAGCTGTGGACCGTGTGGACCCGAGGATGTTCGTGCACCCGGCCCATAAGGACTAGAGTCGCTGCCAGTGGACCCCAAGAGAGCCGGTGCATCGTGGACCAGCGTCTGTGGATAGAGCCCGTTTGAGATCTTGACTGGTGACGTGGCCGCACCGAAGTGTGCCACGTGGCGGGCCCGGCCCGGCCCAAATCCGGCCCACTCGGCCCATTAACGTCCCGTTAACGGCCCATGTGGGGCCTACCTATCAGTTGACCGTTGACCGTTGACTGATGACGTCAGTAGTGACGTTACCTTAGACCCACCTCTCAGACGACCGTTGACCCAGTCAATGCTGACATCAGCATGACGTCACCCGCCACGTCAGCATCTAATCTGTCGCTGTTTAAAACCGCCCATGACACGTGGACCAATCACAGGCTGCCACATGTCAGCACCAGATAAATCCAGTCCTTTTCTTTTTCAAAAAATGGATAAATCTTTGAAAAATCATAACTAATTCATACGAGCTCAGAAAATTATGGTCCACATATCCAAATTTTCTATAAATCGAGCTTTACCTATTTTTACTATGTTTGAGTGCATTTGGATCTTCTATCTGGCATTCGTTCTTTGTGCTAATCTATAGGGGTCGCTCCCACGACCATTGATTCTCGGTTACAGGGTCGAGCGAGGACAAGTCTGACGACAGTGACTGCCAGGAGAAGTCTGACAGCTACGTTAGTGAAGGTGCCATATCTCACTCAACCTCATAGATCCCATTACGCATGGAAAATGTAGTATGGCTAGTGCTTTACTTGCTATTGTAATATATTGGATCGCCTGTGCTAGGTATGCATGGTAGATTATTACTTGATGAGCCCTACCTTGTTGTAACCTATCACCTGCTTACCCGCTGTTATGTTAGCCACTTGCTTATCTGCTGTATTTATATATATACACTTCACTTGCTTACATTTTGATGCGACGTGATGAACCCTAGGAAGGCCCGGAGGGTGCCAGGCTGGAGTGTGTGTGAGTTGATGGAACAGATGGGCTTGTGAGCTGATGATGCTGTATCCGGGTTTAGGGTGGAATTTACGGCAGGGAGTAGGGTGAGGGTTGAGTCGATCAAGCCGGGATCTACAACGAGCTTATGGGGCGAGTCTTGCCGGGGAATGATCTGGACATTCTCACGAGTAATGGTCTATGGCAGACTAACTCAGATGTGTTAGAGAGTCCTGGGTGGAAGCCTCTGAGGGGTGGAAGCCAGGAGGAGTGTGTCGTGGTAGCACGTTAAATAGGAACCCTGATGAAGACATCCCGGCTTGGTCACACTTAGGAACTGCTGCGCTGGTATCTGGATCTTAAGAATCTCTTTCTTTCCACTCGCTTCCCATGGGGGGAGACGGCCGAACCGCTGGATAGATCGATGCCACTACTGCTAGGCGAGTAGTGTTAGGAAGGTATATGCATGGGATGGAGCTAACACCCTACCAAGACGATCATGGCACCCCCTTCGAGAGTGGGTTCATGGCATGTCATCCTCTTCGGGAGCAGATACATGCTCTCTTTATAGTTTTAGCAATCCAGAGCTAGATGGTAGAGTGGCATCGTTCTATGGCAGTAGGAGCCTGGAATCTGCCTAAGTGGTGATCAACATCGATGATGGTTATCTAGTGGATTTGTGAAACCTCTGCAGAGTGTATGGTTGATCGATCAATACATATGCCGACTTGTTCGACTATGGACCTTTCCTGTGTTCCGCATGCACCGGACTAGTTAGTTGAGTGTTCTACCTTTCCCCTGAGTGTGATTTTCGGCCGTGAGCCAGGTTAAGGGCTGCGGGCCGCTGAGACAAGCTGAGAGGGAGTTGGCTTGTCGACTTGGGTCTGAGATGGTGCTGGAGGAGATGGGATAGAATTTCAGTGATGGATGGTGATGGAAGGTGTGGATTTAGCAATGTGTATAAAACTTGACTATATTATTTATATACTGAATTGCTACATAGGAAACCCCAGCTTTATAGGTTCCTTTTGATATATCCATTTTGCATCCAATTACCACAAAGCAATGCATAGGGTGGGAGTGGCCAGTACAAATCGTACTGAAAATTTGGTTTCAGGTTCAAGGAGTGAGTACTCTTCTGGGGAGTACAGCGATTGAGGGTTTCATGTCTATGCTCAAGTTGGATCAAAGAAGATAGCTTTCGCACCTCAAGCTTTTATTTTTATGCTGCATGAACTCTGATTTCGCCAAAAGGCGATGTAATAAGTTATTGTAAACCTCTCTATTGCACTCTTTTGTTCGATGTATGGATTATGGTGTTCAACTGTTATCGGGTAATGTGATTTAAATTGTCATATTACACTTCGACTCTGTGGATTTTTCTTCGCGAAATCGAGGTCGTTTCAATCAGCAAAAGAATGTCTATCAACAAACGCCCTTTTAGCCCCTCAGGTTGATAGAACTCTCCGCTGTCATCCGATAGGTGTACCATGTTGCCACTGTATCTTTTGCCATCCTTGTGCATCTCATCCGTTTCGTGGACTCCTCTGTCATGTATAGCCGTTGGAGCCTCGGTATGACAGGAAGGTATCGTACGACCTTCTCGGGGATCTTAGACTGTTTCTTCTTGCCATCACTACCGTCTACCTCCACATACCTAGAGGCTTTGCACTTTGGATAGTGCGTTGCTTCCTTAAGGTCTCCCCTAAATTGGATGCACCCTTTAGGACAAGCATCGATCGACTCATACGGCATCTTAAGTGCACGAAGGAGCTTCTATGACTCGTACGTGTTCTTCGGCAGCACGTGACCCCCCAAAAACTGCCAACATGTGATCGAAGCCATCTCGACTCAAGCTCAACTACGACTTCAATGCTATTAGGTATCCAATGGCATCCAGTTACGATATTGTTGTCTTCTCATGAAGGGGCTTCTGTGCCGAAGACATCATTTTGTAGAACGCCTTTGCGGTTTCCTCTGGATCCTCCTCCACCAATCCTTCATTGCCACGTGCCTTGTTATAGTCTACCACCATGTCGGCCATCCCAACATCTCCATCAAACTCCTCGAGGCGTTCTCTCACCTTCTCCTCTCTAATACCACCATGGTTTCCTTCACCATGGAAGAACAACCTCTTATAGTTTTCCATAAATTCATGCTTGTAAAGATCGACCCAGACTGCTTTCTGTATTTTCCTTTTTGAGTTCTTACACTGGCTACAAGGACACGGCATCCGAATCGACCCATGAGCAGCAGGGCCAATTGCTTGCTCCAGGAAGGCATTGGTCCCCCTAATCCATTCATTGGTCTTACTTGCAACGCCCGTGTACATCCACTCACGGTTATCCATCCTCTGTCACACATGCGTAAGCGAGTAATAAACCAGTAATTGCATCTACACGGCGTTCCTACCATCTAATAGGTGAAGGATAGGTCCTAGTCCCACCCGTTGATGCGTAGATGGGTTAGCTTCCATGTTCTACCCCCGTTCGAGTCAGAATTTCGACAGCACCTCCCCGCTGTTCTCCTGATACACGTCCCCGCAGGGAGAGTGTGTATCCGGAGAACAACGGGGAGGTGCTACCGAAACTCCGACTTGTACGGGAGCAGAACATGGAAGCTAACCCATCTACGCATCCGCGGGCTGTCCAAAAAACGTGGATAATCTGAAACAGATATGGTCGCAGATATGCAAAGACCTGCATACTTTTCTTTCCATGGATCACAAACTGAGCGTATTTGGTATTTGGATATTATCCGTATCAATGACCTGGTGAATCTCCAACTATATCTCTTTCGGACGGAAGACGCCTAATTGGGTTACGCAACCTAAGTACGACAACGGTAGGGAACAGAGGTGATTTATACCTAGGGTGGCGGTGGAGATAGGCTAGCGGGGCAGTGGCGAGGTGACGTTGTCCCTTCCGTTAAGACCTGCTCTGCAAAACAAGAAAAACAACACCATAAGTATAAAATTTTGGCAGAACCTCCCCTGCACGGGGAGGTTTCCAAAACCTGCAAGAAAGAAGTCGGCTTGATGGCTGATAGCACATATACGGCACGAAGGCCACAAATCCACAAACCCAGCACGAAGGCCCACATATCCACATAAGACACGAAGGCCGCCAATGACATACAAGGCATGAAGGCCAACAATCGGGGATGCTTTTTACCTTGGGGTGGCGGTGGAGTCAGCCAACGCGGTGTCTTTCTTCTCCTTCTCCTTCTTCTTCTTCCTCTTCTCTTCCCCTTTCTTTCTTCTTTTTTCTTCCTCTTCCTCCTCCTTCTTCTTCTTCGACTTCTTCCTCCTCTTCTCTTCTCCTTCCTCCTCCTTCTTCTTCCCTTTCCTCCTCCTTCTCCTTCTTCTCCATCTTCCTCCTCTTCTCTTCCCCTTTCTCCTCCTCCTTCCTCCTCTTCCTCCTTCCTCGACAGGCGACCGAGAAGCCCGGCGGCCTTACCACACGGCTCGCCGGGGCGTGGGGCAACGGCGGTGGGCAGGGGCGCGGGGCCCCGATGGGCTGTGGGGGGAGGTGGCGCTGGCAGCTGGCAAGGGCGCCGAGGCGAGGTGGGACACGACGACGGGGCTCACTAGTGGCAGATCCGGCGGCGGGGTGGGGTGTGGGGGCGGCGGTGGCGCGGTGGGGGTGCGGCGGTGGTGGCGGTGGGGGTCTGGGGCGCGTGGCGGCGCGGTGGGCGTGGGGCCGGCGGCGCAGCGGGGCCGTGGCGGGGGTCCGGATGGCAGCGCGCGCTCCGGTCAGGCCGGTCGGGGCGGCGGCGGTGGTCCACCGGTCGAGGCAGCGGCGGTGACGGCGGGTTGCGGGGCAGCAGTGGGTGTCTGGTGTGTGTGCGTGAGTGTGTTGTGCGCGTGTGTTGTGTGTGCATGTGTGGGTCGGCCGGCCCGTTAGGTTAGATAAGATTTTAATTTTATTTTTTTAAAACAAAAAACTCTTTGCTGACTGCCAGCTTGGGTAGCCGGCAAAGATGGAACCTTCGCCGACTGCCTCTGACGTGGCAGTCAGCAAAGGTACAGACACTCTTTACCGAGTGCCTTTGTTGGCACTCGGTAAAGTTTTAATTTTTTTTGAATTTTGAATCCAAACTTTTTATGGCCCCAGCATATTGTTTACAAGCACATGTTCGAATTTAGGAGCATTTTATAACATTTTGCTATATTTCATCCATTTATTTCATTTACTTGAATTTTTCACATAATCCAAATTTGAACTGCAGGTGCATGAAATAATAAAACGTAGCCATTCGAAAGATTATATTCTTGTTGGAGAGTGTATTTTGAGGCTGTGTCCATAAACTCACCAAAAAATCCATAAACTCACCAAAAAATTCGAACGCCTTGTACATGAAACATGACCATCGAGGTGCGGTAGAAGTATTTTTAATTATATAAAATCGAAACGAAGTCCAAAAATCATAAAACTTGTCTAGGTGTCATATTATCGCATGTGGAGGCTACGATAAAAATTTGGGAATATTTGGAGCAAGTTGCGACATCGGATAAAGTGGAGATGTCTGGGTTTTAGACATCCGACATCGCAACTTGCTCCAAACTTTCCCAAATTTTTATCGTAGCCTCCACATGTGATAACATGACACCTAGACAAGTTTCGTGATTTTTGAACTTTATTTGCATTTTATATAATTAAAAAACATTTCTACTGCAACTGGATGGTCATGTTTCGTGTACAAGGCGTTCGAACTTTTGGGTGAGTTTATGGACACCGCCTTAAAATACACTCTCCAACATGAATATCATTTTTTGAATGGCTACGTTTCATTATTTCATGCACCTGTAGTTCAAATTTGGATTATCCGGAAAAATTCAAGTAAATAAAATAAATGGACGAAATATAGCAAAATATTGTAAAAAGGTTCTAAATTCGAACATGTGCTTGTAAACAATATGCTGGGGCCACAGAAAAAGTTTAGATTCAAAATTAAAAAAATTAAAACTTTGCCGAGTGCCAACAAAGGCACTCGGCAAAGAGTGTCTTTGCCGACTGCCACGTAAAAGGCAGTCGGCAAAGAAGCTGGCTTTGCCGACCGGCAGTCGGCAAAGAAGGCGGCCCGGGCCCAGCTCAGGCCACGTGGCAGTTTGCCGACTGCTCGGCGCGGCAGTCGGCAAAGCGGCTATCTTTGCCAAATTCCGGACGTCAGGGCAGTCGGCAAAGAGCACGGCGACGGACGCCGTTTGGCCCCGCCAAATTTTACCGACTGTTAGGTTTTTTCCGGGCAGTCGACAAAGAAGGCTTTGCCGACTGTCGGTCTTCGCCGACTGCCGAGCAGCGGCTTTGCCGACTGCTCTCTTTGGCGGTCGGCAAAGGGTTTCTTTGCCGACTGCCCGAGCTTTGGCGGTCGGCAAAGCTATGGGCAGTCGGCAAAGCCGCTGTTTCCCGTAGTGACACGTATCGACAAAGTCTTATCTCCAAGATGAATTGTAATAATGTGAATTGTAATAATGTGTGACAAGATTATCATTGAAATCTAAATTAAATTTGGAGACGTAAGCACGGTCCTATTTATTTTGGCGCAAATTCTGTAAAGTTGTACCAAATAAATAAAATGCAACACGATTTTGGTAAAAAAATTAACAAAAATCACTTCTTCGTTACACTATGAGCTGCGAGCTAGAAAATGGCTTTTCCACAACTCCTGACTCCTTACCATTACAATCACTCTAAATAAGTTACCACTAGAATCGCTCCAGAATTAGGGGGTTAGTTCCAGAGGGCGGCAAGACTGATGGCGGGGCCTCGTGGTGGCCATGCTTTCGAAGCTCGCCGGAGCATGCTGACACTAGATGACTATTTTTTTAATCTAGTAGTAAAAGTCCATGTGATGTAACAAAGCATGCAACTTATTATGTGGTTATCTAAATGATTTATGGTTCAGAGATTTTCTTTTTGAGATTTCTTTTAGAAAAGAGAATATATTAATATCTCAGCCTTTGTATCAACCAATGCATACAATCGTTTCTTATTATATTACATCAACTAAAAAGAAGAAAAAAAGAAACCACCACTAATTCCAAAACCACAACACTCCGTCGGCCCCAACTGAGATCCAATCGCGCACATCGTTGCTTCCAAGACTTACCTGCCTCATCGAAGGTAGAAGTGCCACAAACGAATTTAATTTAGAGGTAGTCATAGCTTGGAGAGACATGATCTTGGCGTGTCTCCATCCAACCTTGATGGTTGCACGTTGCTCTCTCACGTGGAGTACCTAATGTGCTTGGGTGGTTCCATGCCACTCCGTCTAAGGTTTGTTGCTTATCCTAGCTTATTTCGCCAATATATGTCACCCTTTACCCGCCCATTGCGTGATTGCAAGCAAAGCTTGCATCCATTTCACTCCCTAATTCGCTACCTTACTGTTAGGAGCAAACTTAATAATGAATGTCACACTATGTAGTATGTACACATATGTATGAGAATCTAATAATTCACAACTTAATTGATGATGTACGCTCTCGGTTTGCACATTTTTCTAGATTTATTCTAGGATTAACGACGATGTTCTTTCGGTGGTAGCGAGGCCATTCGCTAGAGAGATGTTTGTGATTGACTTTATCAAATTTAAGATTTGTGGTGAGATCGATAATAATGATGTTTATATTAGCTGCATATATAATTATGTGCCTTTCTAAAATATATATAATTATGCTTATATGTCATATCTTCCTAAGGTTGGATCGATAAAATTTGTTCAGACTTGGTCAGATATGTCGTTGGAGGATCACATGCAAGTGGAGACATCCATACGTGTAAGCATGTAACAGTCCATATTTGTAGGCAGCCAGAACCATGATGCGAACATAATGGTCCCCCTTTGGCTAGAGATACACCATAAGAGACAAACCCTCCTCCTGCCGATCTGCTCATCAGCTTCTAACAGTCCGTCCTAGCACTCTCTTCCGATCGATCCGACGAGCGAGTTTCTTCTTCAGCTCCGGCGACGACGACGACTGCATGCCTCACGATGAGAACCGGCAGCTGGAGATCAGCCATTTTTATAATAGGCAAGTCAGATCAAAAGTTTTTTATATGTCGATCATACATATATATGAAGTGCTGATCTGATCGATCCATGGGTACGTTGCATATGGACGCGGTGGCGTAGATCGGTGAGCGCTTCGCCTTCTACGCCGTTGCCGCCAATCTGATCACCTTTCTTACGGGACCCCTGGAAGTGGGGATCGCCGCCGCGGCTGCGGCCACCAACGCATGGCACGGCACGGCGCTGATGCTGCCGCTGCTGGGCGGCGCCATTGCCGACCTGTGGCTCGGAAGATACCTCACCATTATCTTGGCGTCGATCCTGTACACCCTGGTAACCAAAAACTACGGAGTACCTAGCTAGGGACATGTTTGGCTCGTCACACTCGTGTTATTAGTAAGATCATATAAATAATTATTTTTAACTTTTAATTGCTGGATGGAAAATGCATGCGTATAGGGTTTAGGCCTGCTGGCCGTGTCAACCTTGGTTGGGCACCACTGCAGCAACACCGCCACCGCCGCCGCCGCCGACGAGACGTGCCCGCCGCCGCCCACCGTCCAGGTGACCCTTTTCTACGTGTCGCTTTACATGGTGGCCCTCGCCGAGGGCGGCCACAAGCCGTGCACGCACGCGTTCGGCGCCGACCAGTTCAGCCAGAGCGACCCCGGGGAGTCCGTCTCCAGGGGCTCCTTCTTCAACTGGTGGTACTTCGGCGTGTGCGCCGGCACCCTCCTGGTCGTCAGCTTCGTGCAGGAGAACCTCAATTGGGCCCTCGCCTTCGCCATCCCGTGCGCCGTCATGGCCGGCACCCTCGTCGTCTTCCTGCTTGGTACGAGGACGTACCGGTACCCCGACACGAGCGGGACGGGGAACCTGTTTACCTACGCCGCCGAGGCGTTCGCTGGCTGGCGGCGGCGCCGGCGGCAGAGCAGGCTCAGGGCTGAAGGCCGCACGTCGCATCAGCCGGAGATCAGGTGCTGTACGTGGTTACTTGCAAATGGTGTACGTTGGATGTAACTGATGCGCCGATGTGTGCAGCAGAAGCAGAGTCGACGAGGAGGCGCAGGTGGCGTCGACGAAGACGACAACGACGAACACTGCCGTCGTGGTCAGCGAAGCCAAGGACGTCCTCCGTCTGTTCCCGATATGGGATGACGCTGGTATACGCCGTGGTGTACTCACAGTCCATGACGTTCTTCACGAAGCAGGCGGCGACCCTGGTGAAGGTGCCGGCGGCGACGCTGCTAGCCTTCATCAGCATCACCATCATGGTGCTCGTCCCGGTCTACGACCGCGTGGTCGTCCCGCTGTCGCGCCGGTACACGGGCCGGCCGTCGGGGATCACCATGCTGCAGCGGCTCGGCTCGGGGATGTTCCTGTCCATCGTGTCCACGGTGATCGCGGCGCTCGTCGAGGAGCGCCGGCTCCGGGTCGCGCGGGACGCCGGCCTGACCGACAAGCCCAAGGCGCAGCTGCCGATGAGCCTGTGGTGGATGGTGCCGCAGTACGTCGTGTTCGGCGCCGCCGACGTGTTCGGCATGGTCGGCTTGCAGGAGTTCTTCTACGATCAGGTGCCCGCGAGGATGCGCAGCATTGGGCTGGCGTTCTACATTAGCATCTTTGGCATCGGAAGCTTCGTCAGTAGCGCGCTCGTGTCAGGCATCCATCGGGTGGGACGGCGGCGAGGGGCCATATGTAACACCCCAACTTTTTAAGCTAATCTAATGAATAATCATGAGGCTAATAGTCATTAATTAACAAGAAGCTAAAAACAAGTAATTTCAATTTTTCTCCATTTCATGATACTGACAAAGGACCATATTAGTATATATAAATATTTGAGTCATGTGTTTGACTATGTTAACAACAAACAAATAGTATGTTACAATATTACATAATAAAAGGAGCCTGTTGGTGTATGGTAGGCACCATATACAAGTACATTTCTTGTAGAATAATATTATTGTCAATTATAATTGACCATGTATAGCTAAGCGTATCTTAGCTTTTGTTTTGCCGTCAGACCCCATAATACCACGTCACATAGCTCATCAAGATACCAGGACTGGCCAGAGCCAATCGGCACCTCTAACTTTTGGGGATTCATCATCCGGCATATTTACCATCCATCTCAATTAAATTTCACCTTCACAAATACCTCTTGCAATACCATTTTGCAGTCATCCCAATGCCACACAAAGAGCCACAAATATCCACAGCACAGATTTGCAAGCCAAGCATGGGCAGCCATGCCTAGAAACCGGCCATTCAATCCAGTAGCACCAGCTCGACGGCACAGTGACGAGCCTTGACCAAGCTTGGGTCTTTGGAGTAAAATATTTAGGAGAGCTAGAGGAGAGTAGTAGTAGTAGAAAAAGAACTCAGGTGCCTGGCCTTTCCTCCATCGATGTAGTAGTAGGGAGGAGTAGTCCTACAGTAGGGAGAGGAGCCTAGAAGAAGCAACCAGTCCCTATGCCAAGGATCACCTGGAGAGAAGAGCAAAAGCAGCAGAGCAAGTAACCACTTTCACAGCAAAAATCCAGAGACATCAAACCACCACTGATTTCTCCTACCAATCATTCCTATAGAAATTCCTTGCCACTGCCAAATCACCTGTCCAAGGAGAGGAGGAGCCGGAGAGCAGGGATGACCATGAAAGGAGAAATCGTAGTGAGCTGAAACGGAGGAGCGAGCTGACCAGGCATGGACGGGTTCATGCGAGGATGGCCACAACTACGTTGGTGTGTTCATGGCTCTGACCGAGCACGTCACCAAAGCAAAGGTGATTTCCAGTACCCCACACAAGCACTAAATTTTAGTTTGCGTATATACACAAAGAGCATCCGGTTTGTAGGCGCATCGTCACCTCATCAGCATCACGACATAATCCCAGTAGAAGTGTAGAACACCATCACAAAGTTCATAACAGTCCCAGCTTGTAGGATAACACAGCTCAGTAGCTAAATAGTGGAGGGGAGATGATGAGCTAGGAAGGAGATGCCAGGCTGGGCACTCACCTCGCTCGCCTGAGCGCCACCACACCACGACCGCGTGCACAGCAGCAAGCTAGGAGCACACCTGCACAGAGCCAGCGCCAACACACAGCCACGACCATGTGCCCGAGCGCCGGCGAGCTCAGCAGCACGGCGGCATCAGTCTCAGGTACGCGGAGGTCCTAGACCTCGTCGCGGCATCCCGAGCACTGGGGAGAGACTGTCGCCGGTGACGAGCCCTTGCCTAGAAGAGCACCAGGGCGTCAGAGGTAGGGTCCCAAATAGAAGACCAAATCGGAGGGGGAAACAGCATGGGTAGCCTCGGAATAGCTGGGGGAGTAGCAGAGAGGTGATTAGTGGTGAGATCCCCCACCATTGGTGGTGGATTTGAGCAGCGGTGGTGCTGCAGCGTGAAGTGCAGGGGTGAGGAGCAGAGAAAGAAAGGGGAGAGCTGGAAGGAGACGCAAGAGTGGAGTGTGTGTGTTGTCTGTTCACTAGCTAGCACTTTTGGGTTTCTAACACATACTAGTGTACACTAATGGTATTTTCTTGGTCACGTGCTGCTCACGTATCAACAACGATAGCTTAAAAATATTAATTGATCTAGTGTCCAAATAATTTTGTATGAGCAATATAATTCTTATCAACCACGGCAAGAACACAACTAAGTATTTTAACTGTACAATAAGACACATGGCCAGCTACATGTAATATATAAATTCACATGTATTTGTTTTTACTAAATGTCAAATATATAAATAAATATTATAATGACAGGAAGCCAGCTAAAGTATTGAAGGACATTCGGAGTACGCCGACGGGTCTGCGCTGACATTCTAAGGGACAGGCAAATCATGTAGATGATACATGGTTTTTCATAAATAAATCTATTTTTAAAATACTTTTATCTAAATCTATTTTCTAAATTAAATTAAATGGACAATGATGATGATGGATGACATCATGTTAATTTTGATGATATGGGGTTAGCTGATGGAGCAGCTAATTCCCTATTAATTAATGATAACTGATTATTCGGTGTAGCGAGAGCTCATGGATTGATGATGATGAAATTGGGTGGGTCAAGCTCTCTCTACATCAATATATAGGGACTCACCCTTCTCACTCATTATGCGTGCCGTATTATACCATGTCTTCCTTGAGTTCGTTTGTGACGGGGGCCGAGTCTGGTACCCATGAAAGTTATTATATACTCCCTATGGTATGTCTGGAGAGGGTTGGGGTGATGAGATAACCCCCAATCAGCTGTCGATGAAGTACAGCCAGGCGCATATATTAGCGCACGTGAGTAGATGTGGATGTATATAATATACAAAAGTGGAGAAAGTCACGGTATCTTGACCATGAGTTGCATCAAAGGAAGTGCAATGGAAAATGGGTCAGGACAATTATGGGTAGGTTGATACAAACCTGCGCAGGGCTAAAACCATAAATTCATGCCCTGTCTCCTGGATCGGAGGCTACGGGAGCCTATAGGAGGTTCTCACTCACTTATGGGTGATAATAGATTTCTTAAATTATTTTCTAAAATACATAACTTTTTGATAAATGAATTATGATGGAGAATGGATATGAAGGATGATTAGGCATGCATTCTATGAATATATTATATGCTTGCTGAGTACTTTGTACTCACTCTGTTATAACCCTCCCCCTTCAGATGAAAAGACGAGATATGTCGAGCACATGATCTAGAGGCAATCAGAGAAGAAATACAAGCTACACGAAATTTATGTTATAATGTGAAGAGCTATGATTATATTTGTTTTAGATAATATTTATTTATTTCCCTTCGTTTTAAATGTAACGAGTTTTATGAGGTCCTAACTATTGTTCTGTTGCAACACTCTGATTAGGGTCATAATTTAAGAAAATTACGTCTTATCGGATAATAATCTTTAAACCGGCGTTTTCACCTTGGCAGTGAAAATGCGGGGTGTTACACCATAGCTGGTTCTCGGATAACTTGAACCACGGCCACCTCGACTACTTCTACTGGCTGCTCGCCGCGCTTAGTGCCCTCCAGTTCTTCGCCTATGTCTTTTTTACGTGCAGATACAAATATAAGAACGTTGGAGCCACATAGTATTAGAGTGAAATGAATTTTTTTTTTGTTCTCCCCTACCTATTAATTACAATACCCATTGCCGGAGACTGTAAATACGTAGTATAGGTGATATGATACACATTAGTGGAGGATGTAAATTACTACAACCTTAGAGCAACTTCACCAGACTAAGAAAAACAATATCCCATGAGTTGTTTCCTGCTGCCGGTCCATACACATGCAAGAAGATAAAGACGGCAGTGGCTTACTACTGGTGGGTGAGCTCAGCTGACAACTGTCATATGCACTGGATGTCTTAGGAGCGCTTAACTGAACCCAAACGAAGTTTTAACCTAGCAATGCTTGGCGAGTAATATCTAGACCAGAATCCTTGTGTGCAAGGGTGTTCAAGGAGCTATTGAAGCACCCTCCAAATGCATGGTCACCCCGACTATTCTTAAAGCTTGACTTGGCCAATGTAATTGAATCCATCTCCTATGGTTTCTTATTGGTCGTTGACTCGTTGTCCTTCAACCATCAGCCTTAATGTAACATATAAACATAAAAGTTCCAACATAATAGGAATATTTGTCCACATTTCTCCTGGATATGTGTGTGCGTATGTGTTGCGTGTGTGACACATTATCAATGATGGACAACCGGATAAGAATACTGATGTTCAGGGCTTCAGGCGCAGCTGTGCGCAGTGAGTTTGAAGAGGAAGAGTTGGGCCGCGCTTCCCTGCATTTCTAGTCTTCGAAACGTGAAAACTCGTCAACTCGGAAGCCAAAGCGTTGGCTCAGGTGCAGCTGGTCTGAACGAGGGGCCAAGCTTGATCATTGATGGTGACTTAATTAGCATAAAAATTGAACTGATCCCTGTTGCAACCGGAGTATTAGTGACTTAACAGCAACCACGGCTGAGGCTTGACAATTCACACTATTTGCATGTTCAGCTCAGAATGAGGACGTATACATAGCAATGGCGTGCATACCATGAATTGTGTCATCAATTGGCAATGTATATACTGTACGGTATATCCACATACCATGCTCACTAGAGATAGTATGACCTTTCTACTGACAAATGTGTGTACATGTGGACACGATTATGCGGCCACATACTACCAAAATAGCTGAGGAAACAAGTGCCTGATAGCACCCTGTCGATGGTCAAAGCTTGCTCAAATCCAATGGATATTGTATTACCTTCGGTTGACTACTATACAGTCTTATGTGTCTGCTCAGATCAGCAGAGCTGCGGAAACCATCACAAGTAGCATACCAGTACTTACAGTAGCAGTGTGATGAGCATCAGAAGAAGGAGCGCCGCCAGGAGCTGCGGTGCCGCCCCCTGAGGGGCCAGGGCCACCACCAGGCACATTTCTTGGCGCAGCAGGAGGAAGCGGCGGCTCCTCCACGCTTGAAGAATTCAGTGTCGGCATTGGTGTCTCAGATGGCAGCGGGATTTTGTAGGATTGGAGATACTGAAAAAGGAAGCCAGCGTCAACAGGCAGCATGTAGTTGGGCATATCTTTTCCCAGAAGTGTACAAGTGTTTTCTGCAAATGCAAAGGTATGCATGTGTCAGAACATGGAGCATAAATACTGCAACTGCATGCGAGCTAGTGATTAGTAAACTATATATGCACATGACATGGCCAATAAGACTTACTTTTGTATCTTCTGACTGTCTTCGGGAAATCAGTTATGATACCTGATAAATTAAATGACTGAACATAGTAATTGATTTCCACAGTTGCATCTCCGAAGAAATCCCACAGGTGTGCTACATACTCATTCCGGAACACCTGTGCATACACAGCTAGCCCCGCTGATTGCAGATCTTGCACAAGTTTGTTCTGTCTTATGATAAAATTATAAGTTTGACTGAAAACAGATATCCTGTCAACAACTACGGCATGAGCAAACTTCTTAATGTATTTCAATGAGGAATTAGAAGCGTCCCCGATGCCTGGTGGGAGAGTGTAAACAAGCTTGAATTTTGTTTTCTGCTGCTTCAATTTGACTAGAACAGCACTATCTTTTGACTGGATCAGAACTTCCTTGGTAGTCTGATTATCGAAGCCAGCAGCACTTAGGGCAGCGGTTACAGAATCAACAATGTCAATTCCTAACGACTTAGCTATAAATGCAGCATTCTGCGTACAAAAGATAGAATAATCAATGAAGAAAGAATTACATTTATATTAAGATAAGTTTCAATATATTTGATTTGTGGAAAAATTATTAGAATATTTGGTAAGAAATAAGGGAAAAACAAAATCTTTGCAGAAGTCTATACAAGTTATGTCTTACTTATAGCACTCTAGCAGCACTTGCCAAGATGACAACAGTTAATCAAATTATATCATTTGATTATACAAAAATAAAAACATATGATGGGATCTTTCTTAAAACAGATTAGAATTGTTTTTATCAGACATGCAGGACAGCTGCATATCATTGCATTAATATATGAAGGATTATGTAGACTATTCATCAATATATTGAGAGGTTATGAATTGTATGGGGTTTTTACCATTTTTCTTCTTAATATAATGATGTGCAACTCTCCTATGTGTTCCAAAAAAAAGAAAAAAATATATATTGAGAGGTTAACTATCTAGTGAAGTTTTTGCTCGTCACATAGTCATTCTTATTTTTTAATGAAATGGATGGGTATCACATAGTCATAATAGAGACAAAAATCTGGTGGAAAGTTCAATTATTTTTTTGACAGAAACGGTAGGGGACTCCCCTACCAATATTTTTTCATTATTTTTGTATTAAATGAAAGAATGGTTTAATTGTATCACCTCAATAATGAAAGTTGAATTGTATGAGATCAGATCAAAATAAGCACAAGTTCAAGTGAAGGTATCACTATCACCTCAATAATGATCATGGCACCAGACAAATCCCTATCCATTACGATTGCAAGAAAGTCAGATAACTTCAGAAACTTCCCTTGATTTGTGTACCTTGGGTCCCTTACAAGAAAATATTCACTCTCTGGGGAAGATATTTTGGCTGTAGATAAAGGGCCAGTCAAAAGGATACTTATGAGTTTGTGCCTTTTTTGAGCTATTCATCGTATTTATTTTCCATTTACTTTTGGTAGAAAATAAACTATATAGACAATGATACAAAAGAAACTCACGTTCTAAAGCACTACTATTAATGTTAGCCCAAGTGAGGTTGAATGTGAAGATTCCTGGTGTAGACTGAATTTCTGGAACAATAGAAGGAGGTGTGGCAAAAGGTGTTCTCTGAACATTCGTGGTGTCAAGCAGATTAATGGAACTCATGCACATAAGGACTCCATCACTTGTCACTTGAACAGGACAATCAATGACATCAGCGCCATCATCAATTGCACTATGATAGGCCAGGTCTGTACAGTCCGGATAGTCTCCGCTATCACCATTATGCGAGATAACTAAAGGTTTCCCTGTAAAGAAGCACTACAAATAATTAAACTGAGTTGACTTAGAAGATATCCAACCATCATGGTACAATTACTAAGGTAGGCCTTACTCCCATATGAAACATACCATGATCAGTCTTAGTTGAATTCAGTTTAGCAAAACAACCTGCAGACGAGAAGATTCAAATGCATTAACAATGAACTGTATTTGGTTATTTCTTCATAAAAACGACTAAATATAATACTAAGTTTTTGCATGGGCGCAAATATATCTTAAAATGTGGTAAGGTAATTTTAGACCCTACAATTCCAATATATTCATCAGCGGACAGTGAACATTTGGAACACTGATACTGAATGGGGGATTAGGGGACAAAGGATCTGTTATTAACCTGAGGTGTTAGAACACATAAGTTCCATAGGAGGATTGTAGTACAGAGGAAGTACTTCACAGGATAATATATTAGGAAGAAGGTCAAAATCGATAACTACATTGTAGTTGAATTGTTATGATGTACTAATGCAAAAATTTTAGTAGCTTACCAATTGCCTCTGATGCAGTAATAGGGTAGTCTGACAGCACACCATCAACAGAGAAGCCATCATCACTGATAAAGCTTAGGTATTCCGCCAAAGGATCGTAGCTGTAGTTATAGGGAATAGTTCTATCATTGGCAAAGTCAGAGGCATATATTTCCAGCCCTGCTTTGTGCGCATCTGTGACAATTGATGTGGCCGGCTGTAGATAGTTATCATTTGTCACCGGCCAAATGTAGTCCTTAGGGACCATGATGCCAGATGCAACAGACTTAATAAACGTCAGGTTACTCAACAGAGAACCATATGTTTGGTTTATAGAGTGATCTAAGAGGGCTTTGCCAAGGAAGCTATATACAAGATTTGTTTTGGGACCAACTCTTGCAGATATATTCTTGAGGAAGCCCAGTTCAGGCGATGAGATATAATCCATGGATACCCGCTTTCGGATCGAAAGTATGTATCTACTCATGTCCAAACCATGTTGCCTGTAGAAGATGGGATGCTACACATATGAAAAAGGGGAAATTAGCTTTTGAAGGTAGAATAATACTAGCAACAAAATAAACTATGGTTAAATTCCAAGAATAATAGTTCAACCTGGACATTCAGCCAAACAGAAGACGTGTTGACAAGGTACCGAAGGTCAGTGACACTGACGATAGGATAGATGGCGTCGAATTTCTCAGTGCGAGACCAAATTCCTTGTGTTACTGCTCAATATAGCGGATATTCAGTTAACAAAAAAAAAAAATAGTTCACACCATTAGAATAAATTTGTAAGCCATAAAAAGTGCATGATCATAGAAATGATTGTGACCAAACAAACATTAAAAAATAGTAGAAAAAATTAATGTCAATGCAAGCAACTTAAGATGACCATAATGTAAAAACTAGTAACATATAACACCATTGCCGTAAACGAAAGGCTTTGCAGTGAAAATAATAGCTCACATCATTAGAAAGGTTGCTGTACTCACGAGAAACTGAAGACTGAAGCTCAGCAAAGGTGAAGTCGGAAACAAACCATCCAGTCTTGTGCACACCGTCGATGAGGTAGGTCCGCTTCCTGGCGGGGAACACTTGGCCGGCAGTGGTGCAGTTGTTCATGTTTATGTCCCGGAGGCAGACCCCAACGCCGTCCTTTGTCAGCTGGACGTCGCACCACATAGCTGTGCCAGGCATGCTGGCGTCCTTGGCGAAAGAGTAGGCGTCTTGGCTTGAGTCTGGAAACACCCCTGAGAACCCGCCTTTGGCGATCACAAGCGGAGCGGCACCTGCAGGAAGAAGAAATGCTCATGATTGCTGTTGCCGTGGCCCGTTAGAGACTGTACATCTGCTCAGATCATCGCTCAATTAGTTTTGCGCTTCTCCTATATTTTATTTATATTTCAGGTGCCTAATTTTTCTAGTGTTATTCAGACAATAGTTAATTTTGTCGTTGTTTGACAATAGTATATTTCAGGTGCCTAACTTTTTTAGCGTTATTCAGACAGTTGTGTATTGTCTCTTGTGAGTGAGTTGTCCTTTTAATTGCAAGAGTTGATTGTATTAGACTGTTGTGTGAAATCATCTTAGAACTGAGGCAACTGAAACTGAAGTACAGCAACTCAGCGGCACTCACTCTATTTGTCAGAGAAGAATCGAAACTGAATTCTGGAATCCCCAGAGGCAATAACCAGTTGTTGTTACTAATATCTTATTGAGAGAGAAAGAGAGAGAGAGAACAGAACTCCCTACAAACGTCAGAGAAGCTACGAAACTCTAGAACAAGCATCCCCAAGAAGTCCGCCAGCAGGTACCAACCGACCCCTACGAACAAACGCGCGGAGCGAAGCAGAGGAGCGCATACAGGACGGCACGCGTGGAGGAAGCTCTAGAGAAGGACGGAAGGAAGGAAGGCTGGTGCATTACCACTGAGGGTTTTGTAGTCAGAGGGGAGCCGAGGGCCCTGCGCGGCGGCGCCGCCGACGAGGGCCATGACGACGCAGCCCAGCAGCAGCGTGGCCAAGGCACCAGCGGGGGCGGCGGCCACCCCTCCAGCACCTCCTCCACCCCGTTCTCCTCCTCCGTGGCGTCTACTCGTCCTCATCTCCGAAGCTTCCGCAACCCTTTCCCGCGGCGCACGGGCACTTGGGGCAGGATTGAGGAGGAGACGCTGTTGCTGGCTGCTGCAGTAGCAGTGGAGCACTGACTGAAACGAAATGGAAACGACCTCTTTGGTAGGCAAGCCGTAGGCACAGCCGCGTTCAAACACCGGCCCCACCTGTCTGTAAATCGGGGAAGGTGGCGCACTGAGGACTGGCCCCACCGCTCAGTGGGAATGGCCCGTGTGGGCCGTTTCGAATTTTTAAATAGTTCAATTCAGTACACGGTTTGTGTCTTCCCCTGCCTTTTTCTGCAGTTTTGTCTTTTGGTCATTTCTTAGTGCTGACTGTGCTTGAAAATTGACATGATCATTGGCATAGCTCCAGGCTCCAGGCTCTTATATATCTCCACCAGAAACACATGCAGCTTGCTCAAGTTTTTTTGCTCTACGCCTCTAAACATATCCTTGGTTAAATGAAAGAAGCTCACTAAACATGGGTTAATTATACGCAATTACCGCATGCGCATCAACAATTTGTTCACCGATTTGCAATGCCTATAATATTTGTTTATGCAAGCTCTGCTCACTAAACATGCCAGTTACAGAAGTTAGTTATGCTTTGCAGTTTGGCTCCCTTTTTGACTTGGCACGACATGGTTTCTCACTGAATTTTCAGTGTGAATTGAAACTGATCGAGATAAGAAGCCGTATATATTAGCGAGTGCCACGCAGTTGTAAAGCGCAGCGCACTTGCTCGCGCTCTCCGACCGTGACATCTTCACATTTTCCCTCAGATTCGCTAGAAAGTGGTGGTTGGTCTGGCACGCAGCACGCGCGGGCGGTGTGATCAAAAATCAAATGATGGCATGGCCCGGCCGGCCGCATGGTGCACGTTGCGGCGTAGATAACGGACTGTGTGCGCGCTAGCTATGGTGCATGGGATTATCGTATTCGTAACCCTCCGCCTCATTCCAAGTCAAACACATAACTATGCTTAGAAACGGACACCGGAGAGATGCGGGGGGTGGGGGGGGCGTCCGGCGGGCTAGTACTTATATCAGATAGTTGTAGTGCTATTCCTTGATTAAATTCAGTGTGAAGAAGGGCGGAAACGAAGAACCCGGCAATTGTGTATGTGATCCACAACATCAGGGCACCAAGAGCTGGAAAGAGAAGAATTAATCAAGGAAAGTAGGAAACAGCGACGAGACGGTAGTGGTGGAAGGAAGGGCGCGCGCTATGGCCGCAACGGGTCAGGTCAAGCTAGCGATCCAAGTTTTCCAGTCCGGACGCCTTTATATCATGTTGTTGTCGCCATGAGAGTGAGGTCGGGTTCGTCGTGTTTTCTCTGTCTGCGTATATACACGTTGACTGCACGACGAATTGGCGATCGACGACGACGACCGCGGCGCCGCGATGCCAGTCGCCCACCACACCGGCGCGCCGGCCGCCGAGCCGAACACGTACGGCCGGGAGACGAGCTGAGTCCACGACGGCGAGCTGCAGGTTGTATTCGCTCTTGTTGCTTCTGTCTCTGCGTGCACATAGTGCTCACTTTAGTTAATAAATAAGCTGGTCAGCAGTAGCCCATTCGACTGCAAGTATCGGTCTTGCTGTCGTCATCGCCAAAAAATCGTCACGGGTCTCAGTCACCGTACCGGCAGGTAGCATCGACAGATAAAGCTTGTGCTCGTGGCGTGCCGTGCGAGCGCCGGCGACGGAGACCGACTGGCGCCACCAGGTCGTGCACACATCCGGCTCAGGGCAAAGACATTTTCATAATTCCACGGGAGATTGTTTCACTGGTTTCATTAATTCCACGAAAGAGATGCTTTCATCAAGAACCAAATATCGCGTTGGCAATCTTCCACCTCACGTCGCCCTTTCTCGGAACAGTCAACCCCTTGGGCTTTTTAGAATTTCAGCCGTGCAGCTCTGCAGGATTTTTTTTTTTTTTTTTTTTTTTTTTTGAGAATTCGCTCCGCAGGGCGGATCAAGCTTGATAAATCATGATCCCATGGGCCGATCAGGCCTCCAAACTTCATATGGGCCGTTCCTAAAACGGATCCGGGCAAGAGCCTTGTCAAGCGGATCTCTATTGGGCTAACACTTCGATCTTGAACATTTTTCTACCCTACTAATGCACCAACATAAATAATGCTTTATCCACCCCATAAAACGTCCCTCGCTGAGAAGGCCCTCCTTCCGTACACCCACGAATTATACTCAGAAAAATAACTTTATACGAAATCAACCATCCAGATTTTTTTTCACCATTCTCTCTCTTTACTCACTCAGATCCAACGATCACGATTGCATGTATGGTCCTCCTCATCCTCCTCCCGTCTGACTCGCCGAGGAAATCATGCATGCGCGCGCGTGATCAACGCTGCCTTTCCTCTTTCTCGAGTGATCTTTCTCACGCCCACGCCATGCGACGTCCGCTTGCCGCAAAGAGAAGTTGCAGCTGCGACGTACGGCCCAGACTCCAACCGCCTCCAGCCCCAGCCGCCGTGCAGCAGTCTCCGACCCAGCCGCGACGTCCGCTTCCCTCCGCCCTCTCTAACCCAGCCGCCGTGGCCATGGCCCGTGGGTGCTGCTCTATATGAGGTGTGTTCTTAGGTAGCTTGCTCTGAACTTCTAATCAGATCATTCAGAGTTGTTGCTGTGCTTGTGGTTCTTAACTTGCTGCGCTCATGGTGTCTGACGCAATGCCTGATACCAAATACAGTTACCCGTATAGAGATTCTGGCTATAGCTTTAGCAGGGATTAGCGCACGGCCACGAACTATATATACACAGTTCAATATTTCTGAAACACTGAGGTTCACATTTATCTGTGACCAAGGCTATTGTCTTTGTGGTTGCTTTCCTGTTAGCTAGACGAGTGTGGCAAGGGACTTACATACTCAAATAAGACCGATGATCACATTGAAGTTAAAATATAATGTACGAGGGACAAAAGACTGACAAATAATTGTTCTAATAGATCAAAAATTATATTAAATTCTTATTAGTTCCGACAAAAAAAATAAAACACTTTATGTCAAGTTCTTATTAGTGACCTCAATGCTTACAAGACCTCAGATTGTACCCTCTCAGAAGTAGAAAGATGGGAAGAGCATGCCAATCTTGTAAACATGGGCCTGCATTAGCAGGCTGCCAGGACTATCGAGTTGCTTAGGTTGAGGATGAGGCCGCGCCATGACGACAGATAGCAAAAAGTACAAGGACTACGATTGCATCTGTCGAATTTGCAACTGGAATGTGTGAATGCAACTTAGTCTGACGTGAAACCATGCAAGTTTAGTCTTGTTCTGGTGGGGTCATTGAGTTTGAATTATTTTGCTTAATGACTTGTGGCTTTGACACATTTCAGGTAGCCTGCTCAGATCTGAATGTTGCTGCATGTGCCTACTGCTGCTGGGGTGCTGACTGCTGAATGCTGCTGCTTCTCAGTTTAATCTCTCAACACCGAAACCGATCTAACAGATTAATTAGATGCGGGGATTTTTAGACTTTAAGTCAAGATCCTATTTAATCTAAGTCATATTTCAACAACTAAGTTGTATTGTTAATAATCATGTTTACATACTTTTCACAACCTTTCTCGGTCACTATACATATCATCCAATTGTCCAATTGTATGTAGATACAACCGTGTCAAGCTTTGATTCATGGATGTGATGGTCTTCAATCACCCTTTTTTGGTCCCTTAATACATGTGTTGATAGAGCTAGCTACTGTTTTGCAGACGACGTTGGACAAAGGATGAGACTGGCCTGAAATTGCAAGTCCGAGGACTACACTAGCTATTTTGATAGTTGAGGGATAAATTTTGGCCATTTTGATAATTGATGGATGAATTTGAGCTTTAGATGCAAGTTTAAGGTGAATATGGTTATTTCGCCTTCTATACCTATTGTTGGTTTATTAGATGGGCGATGTTAGGCTTTATCGAATATCGGGCTTAATTTACTCTAGTTCGAGTCCTTGGTGGCACCCACGGGTAGAAATCAAAACTCACCATGTTGAGAAGCCCTGAACACATTGCCCGTGTGGAGGAGTCCATATCTATCCTCGCCCTAGGTCCAAAACCCACATCCACATGCCTCGGGTCCTTACCCGGCCGTCTACCATTATTCCTACACAAAGTTAGAGAGTACTCTCTTTGTCCATGAATAAATAGATTTCTAGGGTTGTCTTAAAGTGTTCATTGTATACCATAGGTTTACTCTTTTCTATAAAGTTAGTCAAAAACTTTTTTAAAATTTGATTGGCATGAAGTGAAATTTATTTATTTAGGGACGGAGGTAGTATATCACCAATCTTACCCGCATATAACAAGTTCATACTTGAAGAACTGAGCTTGACTTGCAAAACAAAGATCTTCAAAGATGGAACGCGGATATACTTACTACACACTCAAAACACATAATAGATGGTACGGTACACACATTAACCAACATATTTAAACGACAGAGAGCTCCAAGGCCCTGCCCCACTGATGTGCTGTAAAGCAAGGCCAAATCAGCACCGACGCTGGGCCCATTAACCCGACACAGAAGTAACACACAGATACATTATTCGACACAACAAAACACAGCACAAAACGGTACTAGAGGGACCCACCGCGCCACGTAGCTAAGCACAGTACGACACAACTTGAACCCGCCGAACAGCGACGACGACCGCTGGCGACGAGTCCACGAAAAGGCGGCTTTCCTTCCTAGCGACCTATGCCGGAGCCATGCCGTGCTGCCGTGGCACCAGCGCGGCGTACGCCATCGCCATGTGACAGGCTGACACGACTAGATCGACCGCCTCTGGAGTCACTCGTCGGACTTGTCGGCGGCAGCGGCCTCGGGAGCAGGGGCTGCCACTTCGGCCACCCCTGCCGGCGCCGCCTCCTCGGCCTCCTGCGCCGGCGCGGCTTCTGCCTCAGGAGCGGCGGCAACAGCAGGCGCTGCCTCCTCCTCCACCTTGGCCTCCTCAGTCGGCACGGGCACGGCCACCTCGGCCTCGGCAGCCGCCGCTGGCTCCGCCTCAGCCTCCTTGCTCTCGGCCTCAACCGGGGCCGCCGCAGCCTCTTCCTCGGCTTCCTTGGCCTCGGTCTCAGCTGGAGCTGCTTCCTCGGGTTCCGCCGCCACCTCCGGCTTAGTCTCGACCGGGGCCGCAGCATAAGGCTCTGCTGCCGGCGCTGCCTCCGCCTCTGGTTCTGCCTCGACCGGCTGAGCCACGGCCTCGACCTCCTTGGTCTCTGCCTGAGCCGGCCGAGCCACGGCCTCGGCCTCCTTGGTCTCAGTCGTCTCGGCAGGGGCAGCCTCGGCCTCCGCCTCCGGCTCCTTAGCGACGACCTCGGTCTCCGCCGCTGGAGCAGGCTCGTCGGCGGCTGGGGCCTCTGGGACAACCGGAGCAGCGGCCTCCTCCTTCGGGGCCTCCTCGACGACGACGGCGACCGGCTGGACAGCCTCCACTACCACTGGGGCCTCCTCGACGGGCGCGGCAGTCGGGACCTGGACCTGCACGGACGTATACGCACGAACGTTCGCACACACGGAAGGAACAAGGTGAGCATGCATCATCATTCACGCGTATAATAGTGAAGTGATCGGTGAAAGCACGCATGCAGATGGACGATTGAAATGAAATGAAACTGACTATGCGATCGGAAGGTGCTGTGTGAGATTACCTCGGCGGTGGCCATTGGTGCAGCTGGGGTGGTCTGGTTGTGACTGCACTGCCAATCGAGCTGGACTGAACAAATCACTGAATGAAGCTCCGAGCTAAGCAGAGCTTACCGGTGTGATGATGGACTGACTGTTTTGTGAATCGTGATGTGCTGTATTGAGGCAGAGGGGCTCTGTTTATATAGTGCCAGATCCTCCAAGGCCAAAATGGTCATTGTGTAAAGTGAAAGGACAAGCCAACCATGTGTACTGTATCATAATCGTCATATACGGATTCTTTAGTGTATATAAAAAAGAATGTGAATCTTAGCGAGCCGAGCTCCACCACGTACAACCACATGGCTACATGCAACGTCATTATTCCCATACCGTACGTACGTGTCCATTATATTCAGGGCAAGTTGCATCTGCGTATGCTCTGATGGATTGATTGATGATATGATCTCCCTCCAAAAGATGGCCACGCGGCCACCATGATCCAGCGATCGAGCGAGCTGCCCATGCCAATGTATGCATGGATGCATATGCACATGTCCGGATCAGTGCGGCACTGGTGCTACCTGCTAGCTTAGCTAGGCCTTATTTAGTTACACTCAAAGTTCTAACTTTTTTTACTTTTTCTTCATTACATTAATTTTTAAACACATATATAGAGCACTAAATATAGATAAAAAATTAATTAATTATATAGATTAGTTGTATATCATGAGACAAATCTTTTAAGTCTAGTTAGACCATGATTGAATAATATTTATCAAATACAAACGAAAATACTACAGTAGTTCAGGTTGAAAAAATTTGCAATCTAAACATAGCCCTAGTACAGCTACCTGCATGGGTGCACTGTTTCTCTTTCGGCTTTGCTTGCATTGGTCTTGTTAATGAGCTGCTACTCTGGTAGCTAGGTCGTCGATCGATATCGATCCGGCTGTCAAGATGAGGCCAACGGATCATCAGAGCTGGATGGCTGGCAGGGCCACGACGGCGAGCACGCCTTTTGAGTTGTAAGGGAGATACGTACGATGTGTCCACCGCCGTGCTAGCTAGCACGATCGTCATCACCGGCCGGCCGTCCGTCAGTGCAAGCATTTTCATGTGTTCTCTCCTGGATCCATCGCCACAGATCTCGATCGATCCCAGATCGATCTCCCTGCACGCGTACGTGCTTGGATCGGTTTTATTTGTATATTTCTCGCACTCATTTGAGGCATGGATCGATGCATGGCCTCCAGATCTACGCAGCCTGCATTGGTTGCATTGTTCGAGATGAAAAACTAGTTGTACCTAGTGGCAGCATTGTTTTGTACTGCCGAGAGATACGATGGATGGTGGCGTGGAGACAGAGCAATGCAAATGTACATGGTCCTATATATCTAGCTGCTATCCCGATCCATCGGCCAAAGAATGTGTGCTCGCTAGCTCCCATATACATCCACCAATCGAGTATACCGTGCCACGCATCAAATCCAGCTAGCTGCTCGATCCGATCCCTGGCTTGCATTTCTAAGCTAGCTAGCTCTAGCTAGGGTCAATTTTAGGATAGATAGCTGCAAATTACTACATCACCTTTTCCGTGTCCAACCAGAGCTTTAGGGACATCTTAGTGATCGATAGATCTGAGCCAAATCAGTGGAGGCCCGCGTCGTGCGTACGTGTAAAGTGTAAACAAGCAAACACAAACTGTACGTGTGTGTTGACGGGTGAATATTGGTGATTTAGGATTATTGGCTTAGAAACAAAGGAACACATGAATGAATGCGTCTATGGCGTAGGCAGCTGCCGGAGGAACGATTTGTGCAAATGGAATATGTCAAGATCGTATCCCGATGCAATGATGCTAATGAGGATTTCTCTCCGAAAATAATGATGCCAATTGACACCCAGTGCACTACTAGTAGCTACTAGCTAGGATTTATCGTCTCTGATATAGATCAGGCACTGTGCATAGAGATATACACACAGATCATGATTACAGCACTCATAAACCGAAGCTTGTGGTGAATATTAGTACATGAATGTGATCACTGCATGGCCATGCACCCTACGCGTATCCATGCACACCATGAAAGAGGTCATTCAGAGTAACACACAGCTACGACTACGAGGAGATACACACATATACTTTCTTTTTTTTTTACAGCTAGCTAAGCTAACACGCCAACACGCGACAGGAGCTAAGAGTGCTGGCATGGCATGTGGCATGCAGAAAGCTTCCAGGCCAGCCCCTGCTTCGTTCTCTGGGCAACAACAATGATTCCGGCAGGTGGAGGGATCGCGTCGGATCGAGCGCGGCGCGGCCTCCACTGTTAGATTGGAAAAATCAACTGATACATCGCCAGCCAGCCTAAAGTTTCCACGCCTTTTCCCAAAAGCCACCGTCGCCGGCGCACGTCTCCGTCTCCGTCTCCGTCCGACTCCGATCCATCGGTTTCAGTTCGGGCTGCGCTGGCCTCCCTTTTCCCGTGTGTGCCAGGTGAAATGGACGCTACATATCCAACCCAATCCGCTTTCGTTTTGTGTACTCCATGGTTGATGAGACTTGAGAGCAGGTTCATCTTCGCTTTGGCCATTGTTTTGACAGAAACCCCCACACATTGTTCACCAGGACCATCATTGCAGTGTTGCAGATTTACTCCTATACAGTTAGCTGTTTCAGTGTCAGGCTTTCAGCTACTAGCACCTAGCAGTAGCAAAGTACTCCTAACAACAGAGTGTCAATGTGGTAATCGATTTGCTCAGAGACATCTTTTTACAGCGAGTTTGGAACGACGCACGCACTGCTCCACCCAGGAGCAGGCGTGAAGGACGCACTGCCCTACACGGACGGTCAGCATTGCTGCGCCGAAACGAGAATGGTTGAAATAGGCTGGTTTAAAGCACGGGACAGAGTCCAGACCTACCGTCCAGGTCCAGCATCGATCATGCCCTGTTGGGCTCTGATCGAGTTCGGTGCCAAATCGCTGCGAATATGGGCGTGGCCGGCCGGCCGGTGCCGGTGGTGACGACTGACGACGCTGACCAGGACGGGCCCCATCGCCGTCGTCGCCACGGCGGCCACGGATCCGACATGCCATGCCAGCCATGGAGTCGTCGTTACTGCTTTGTATTCCTTCATGTGGCGAGTCGGTGCGGTGCGCTGCGTACTCCATTGCCTGCGTGAGCGAGCGTGGCACCGGCAAGACGGCAAGGCAACAGGTTTGGCCATGGACCGAGCTGCCGCAGAGATCCGGGACTCGCTTTCATGGGAGCCGTAGCCGCCAGCAACGCTGATGTGGCGCCAGATCTTGGGCGGTGGGGCGGGACCCGCGAGCCGTCCTTCCTGTGGATGGCACGGAATTCCAGGACGCCGAGGTGGCGCCGGCAGCGGCACGCCGGTACTGGTGGGGAACTCGAAATGCTTGAGATATAGTTTGCTTTTCATAACTCGTAGTAGTACTCGCTAAATTTGAATACCAATATTATTTGTTACTTGAGCTAGGACCCTAGTATGGCGTAAGAGGGTTGTTGATGAACGTTTTTCACATCCGTGCCTTACAATATGAATAAAATATGAAGAAACCAAAGCTTGGAGAAAAAGAGGCTCTTGGAAGGCTTTTGGAAAGCTCTCTAGTGTAGGGTGGGGTAGAGTGTGGGTAAAAAGTTTTCTTCTTCATCATCCTCTTGTTCTAACATGAAGTGGTGATTGAAAGAGGAGAGTGAGAGTTAAGTGATTTTGGCTGATAGGTAGGACCCACTGGGGACAGATATGTGCAAACAAATTTTGAAACATGTCGTCTACTATGACCCTGACATCTAAACAGGGTATGCACAATCAACTTTGATTTGAGTTAGACTGTGGTAATGTGGTGGCCAAAAGGACACGCACAAGCCTAGTCAGACCGCCCAATGTCTGGTCTAACACTGGCAAGCACTATTGATAGGATTTTTTTTTGAAATTTATTTTGCTTATATTTCGAAAAGAGCACTTTTAAATGAACAATACGTATGAGGAGATATTGTTACAAGGATGCAAGTGTGTCCTTGTTCCATTGTTATTATTGGCGGACGACTTTTCTAGCATGCCGATGATCCCGATCGGATACAGAGAAAATAGAGGAGGAAGAAAGAGATAGAGGATGCAGAGTAGCACTATTACAATGGCCCTCGCACGTCGGTCCATACCATATCTCACCACCATGATCGCTAGTGCTCCTAGATAACAACTGCATGATGCGATGGTGAGAGAGCTTGCAAGCTCCTCTTCTACATGAGGCCACATATCGCATGGTGCTGGATACACCATCCATGGCACGAATCGTTGGTCCAAGATTCCAGACGCCACGAGTAGTAGTAGTAACAAATCTTTTGGAAATCGTATGTCCTTCTACCTAGCAACTACAGACTACAGTGACCAAATGGCGTGTTAATGGTCGCAAACCTGGAGAGGTCGTATAAGGTGCTAAGCTTAAAGCTTTACAGCAAGGTGTAGTTTTTTTTGACGCAACAAGGTGTAGTTTTCTTTTCATAATTCATACTACTATACTCGCTAAATTTGAATACTAATATTCATAAAAAAAATAAATCATATCCGTCTATATAAAATTAGTACAATTCCAGTCACCCTATCTCACCGTCACCGTTGGTGTGCTCTTAGATACATGATGCGGTGGTGAGGAGAGCTTGGAAGCTCCTCGATCTTCTACCTTAGGTCTTACCCATATGGGGCCACATATCTCACGATGGTGGATATACCATCCTTGGTATGAATGGTTGGTCCAAGATCTCAGACGCCACGAGTAGTATCAACAGATCTTTTGGAAATTATATATCCGAAGCTTCAAATGATAGAATCTATATACGCAAAACAAAGAGAATGAAAAACAACCTTCATGTGACAGTGTTAATAGTGGATCGACCTATGGTGTTGGGGGCGAAAAAGAGCGTTGGCACCCCGCCCTTGCGCGTTTTCAACTCATAAAAGAGGGGGCTGAGACCGAAGATCTTTCGGCATAGCTGATAGGCTCTCGGTTTTCCAAGATCTGCGATGCCTTGTTGAGGCCATCGTGGATGACGAGAGAGTTGCGGCATAACCGAAACTATATCGGGTCACCACGAGCGGGGCGGAATGAGGATCAAGCATAGGACGAAAAAAACTCGTCCAGGATGAAATGTTTTCGGCTCACGTCGGCGGTGCGATGATGGTACTAGAGACCCATTGAAGGCTAGTCGAAAGGGTCTCGGTTTGGACAAAACCCTCTAGGCGCGCTAATCGGTCTTTAGAGTTTCGCCATGGGTCATAAGGCGAAAGGTGTTTTGTCTTGGCCCAAACAGTTTCGGCTAGTTAATGGTGTGGTTCTTTGTGCACAATAGGTACCAGACATAAGCTGCAGTAGGCCCCAATTGGTCGGGTCGTTTGGCGACCTCAAGCATCTGTGTCGACAAGGCGGCTTTGCCCCAAGCTGTAAGGAATATGATCAAAATAAGCAGTAGGTCCAGGGGTAAATCCATCATGTAAAAGCCTACGGGCTCCTATAAATAATGCCCCCAAGGGGAGCGTAAGGAGGATAGGCTCCTAGATTTCTCAGAAGACTGTGTTAATACAATTCATACTTCATTACATTGCTTTCATAGTTCGCCTTTCGGTGATCCATATTGCTCGGGTTCCGGTCGAGGGTTCTAAGGTTTAGGCTTAGAACAACATATGGCTTGGTGTGTGGGACATCAGTGGTAGCACTCAAGACACATATCGTTTATCGTGGTTCAAACCACTGAGCTCTACGTTAGAATGCTCAAATCAAGTTCACGACGACAGAGATAAATGGTAGGCGAGTGAAGTAATGATCTAGGGTTTGCTAGGATATATCCCTAAACTAAACATGCATGCCACATGTGCACACGCACACACAGACACGCATGTGTGCGTGCCTGCACACACACAATATTTTGTAGCCTATGGAATTCTCATCTCATATGTGAAGCTCCATCTATTCTTGGACCTTAAGTCTAGCAATAGATAATTCATACTTAGAAATCATTTGAAGTAAAATGTTGTTTAGTGCAATTTATATTGTGCCCTCCACAGGCTCAAGACCCAGAAACCTTTCTATATCCATCCCTTTTATTCACAAACATGCATATCACATTACACAATAATGTCAGTAATAGAGTCCATTAATAATGTTAGTAATTCAAAGCAATATAGAAACTAACCTCACAATCACAACATTTTATTTACTATTGAGATATCATGAGACTTATCAATAACAAAATAAATGAAAGATTATCCCTAATCTCTTTATTTATCACTTTACTTGTCACTTTTGTACATCATTTTGCAAGGTCATTTTGAATCTTGTGAGAAGTCATATAACATTATTTTTGGGCATTATTCATCAAATGTAGCCCTCACCACATCTTTTCTGTACCAATATAAATTCTCTTTGTTGAAGGAGCGTTCAAATTCTTTGTGTCCTCATAAGTCATAATGCATGATCTTGGGCACGGAGTGAAATCTTGCAATGTCTCTAGCAACGATAACACGATTCTCATATCACTTCTCAGCATCTGTAGTGTGGGACTCAAACTTATGCGAGATACTTGTCCTTCGATTACTAATGTAATCGACATGTTGCATTGCCTTATTGTGACACCGCCAATAATACAGCAATAATTTAGCACTACCACACGAAGTTCATCACATCAGAAACAGTCACACACATACAATATATCTTACTTGTCCACACCCGTTAGTCATAGTATTATCACAGCTGAGACAAATCTAAGTACCGTTGGTGCTGCTTATGCATATATCTTACAACTCATTTTGGTGGCAATATTGACCATATTCATACAATGACATGCCACATGCCTCTTGAAATAATTCCTCATTCGATATTTTGGAGTGTACTACAAAATGATATGAAATTTGAGGCCAATGGGGCAATCTTGGAAATGCATGGTATACATGGGCATGGACTTAGGATGAACCAAATAAGAAAGAACGAGAGAGGTGAACTCGATCCGGCCCAAAGTCCCGTAGGAACAAGTCTAAATTGGATGAATTTGGTAGGAAAAAGTCCACTTTTCTCCCTTAATTTTTAGGAAAGTTCATTTTTGCCCCCTGAACCACGGAACCAGGCAAATCAACTCCCTTAACTTTTCAAACCGTGCACTTTACTTACCTTGAGATGCTTTAAAGGTGGTTTTTTTATTTTTTTATATATTTTTGGTTGAATCTTTAAAAAATTATAATAAATTACAAAAAAATCATAAAATGAAAAGTCCACTTTTGTTGAATATCATATGAGTAGATCTACACGGTGAATATATAGTATGGTATATTTTAGTACAAAATCTTTTTGTAGATTAAAATCTATGTTTTTCTAAATCTACACTAAAAACTTTCACCAAAGTATACCACATTATATATATTTACTCTATAGATTTACTCATATGGAGTCAAAAAAATGGACGGTTTATTTTATGATTTTTCTATAATTTACTATAATTTTTGAAAGATTCAAATATAATAAATAAAAGAATAAAAAGACAAAATCGTCTTCAATACTACTCCAGACTTCAGGGAGCAAAAGCGGGACTTTCGCAAAAAATTAAAGGAGGAAAATTAGACTTTTAAGCCTCAGGCATTGGAGCCCAATTTAATAAGATCTATACAACATTTCATTCACCTCAGCCATTTGACCCCAATTTAGTGTGGGCCAACAGCCCCTAAGGCCTAAGGTGGGTTAGACCAAGCACAAAAAGGCCCCATTGGAGCTGGACTCTGTAGCGTTGAAAGTGAATATTTTGGGGTCTCCACAAAACCATATATGAGGTGCATATATTAGTGTGAAGCGACCTTAAGGAGGAAGCACAAAAACTCGTCCCTGAAGCTCACAAAACGACTCCGTGAATAACTGAATGAATATAGAAAATCTTGATGTAGGGTACCCTAGTACCTATTATAGTGGGGCATGGACCCTAACCCAGGTTTGGAAGAAGCATCCTTTCTTACTTTCCTTGGCAAACGCAATTACCCAACCTAGCTTGCACTTGCAGCCTTGTGGCATGTCACACGTCAGAGCATGTACCCTTGCATGGCTTATTCTCTCCCCTCATACATAACAATCCTTTCCTTGCGAGCCGGACATGCATCGCCTGCTCCACAAAACTCCAAAGACCAACATTCTCGGGCACGTATAAGACGCCTGAAAGCTGCAGCACGTCCATTTCACATTCAGACGACAACACCCGTCTGAGTTCGCCTGTGTCCATCGTCTCCATGGATCCATCAACCCTGCCGCGTCTTCGTCCTCCTCTCCCATCGCTTAATCACCAGCAGCACCGTCCCAAAACCATCACCCCAAGACATGGCGATGGCAGGATGCCGGCGGCGGTGGCGCGTGTCATCAAGAGACGAGACGCCGCCGGAAAGTTCCGCGCCCAAGGGCTGTTCGGCGACGGCGGCGGCGGAGACGGGCTCCGGACCGTGATGAGGATGGTGAAGCTCAACTCGGCTATCCAGAACCGGAGCGTCCGGGAGCTCCTCGAGCTGCTTGGCGACGAGTGCATCTACTTCTTCGGTAACCTCCGGTCCGTTGATGTTCCGCAGTTGGGCAAGGTAAAAGAAGCTGAGATTTTTGTTTGAGGTTTTCCAACAGCTCAATCAAAGGTGCTGCCAGACGTGCACACGCTTTGCGAAGCTAAAACCAAGCTGAAACCATTTCGTCTAGGAGCCGAAGCCATATAGAAACATGGCCTTTTCTAGCTTCAGTATTTTTAGTGAAGACTAAAAACCCTGCCAAAAGAGGATGTAAAGCTTGTAATCATGAACGAAATAGCATGCCTGCAATCCTGCATTTTTGACCCGGCCGTGACGACGTTGTTGCAGGACATGTTTCTGCTTCTCCACGCGCTCATGGTCCGGCACCATGTGTCGTTCGTGCTCAAACCGTCGCCGGACGAAGCAGGCTTCGACTTGGGCGTAAAGTGGTCTCTAGGTCAATCAAAACAACATTTGGTCAGTTCTCAGTTTCAGCATGACACCATGGGTTAGGAAACTGAACCGTCTGCTCTGCAGAATGGAAGGGAAAGAAGCTACCTTGGGACCTCGACTGCAACGTCTCCACTAGCCACGTCTACCGGGGCCTCCTGCTCATCAGGTACCATCTGGCTTTACTGAAACTCTGGGTAAATTTGTTGGTATTTTACCGTCCATTTTTGCCCCGTGAAGACCATGTTTCGCATACTTGCATATGCAGCAAACTCACGTCTAGGGATTAGCATAGTTGCAGGGTAAAAGAATCGATTGAATCGCGTTGTTTTCCTGTTGTTGCAGCCAAGTGAACAAGACCTGCGTGCCACTGCTTCAGAGGATTCTTGAGACCATCCAGCAGGCAAGCATGATGCATGACAAACAGATAAACAGATTCTGAAGCAAAGTTACTACTACTCTACTCCCTGTCCTAAAATAGTTTATACTTTAGCTATGATGAATCTGAACAAATGTCTGTCCAGATCCATACCGAAAGTGTCAACTATTTTGGGACCGAGAGAGTAGCAATGACAAACTTGTTTCCAAAAGGCTAAACAGCTTTTGATTTTTATCATGGCTGCAGAATCTGGACGCGGTAATTTTGACCATCATGCACAAGGTGCTGCCAGAAGGAACCCTTGACGAGAAGAAGCGGAGCACCATCGTTTTCTGCGTCATCATCGGCCTCCTGGTCATGATACTGTTCTACGCATTGTTCCAGAACTCGTAGGTTCATCACCACCACCAGGAGAACAAGCAACGAAGCATCATCTAGTGTTGTACAGTTGCAGGATCTTGTAAATGGTCTGCATCATTGCAGAAACAGAAATGCCAAATTCTGGAACATGGCCAGCCACGATGCACAGTAGTTGTTTGTTGTAAACAACTACTGCCCATAACATGGATATGATGACACAGGGTTGAAGAAAACGATGAACATTCAGGATAACGATCTAAACTGTATAAGTTAGGTATATCACCTACAACATAACATTGGGGAGGGGGGGGGTACAGATGTCTCGAGTCAACTTAGGACACTAGCAATGTAAGAGGCTTCCAGGTTAGCTAACGAGAAAGCGACTCCTTACCAGAAAACGCACCTACGGTTGCTGAATTTACATCAGGCAAAGTACATCAGCTCTCGCTGTCCTTTTTAACTTTGCATCCAAGCTGCTCCGTATTTAACAAACTAGAAAGTCAGATGGACTACTATGTCTGATTAGATAATATGCCACAACTGCAATTCCTTTTCCTTGCTACTGTAAATCAGCCTTGACCAATATGGAAGAAATAACACTTTGAGCGGAATTCTTGTCCTTTCATCAGTGCCTACTACCAGGATGTTAGCCCAACTGAGTCCAGAAAATGTATCACCTGCAGCCAACAGGTAAACAATCACATATTCTTGCATTACCATATGACACCGAAACTGCATGATGTAAGAAATCTACCAAGTGAAAATGAAATGACTAAATTTTGTTAAGTCAAACTTTACAGTACCAATTTGGCTGCTGTCAGTAGGCCCGTTTTACTAGTGCAACATATTTAAAAGGGGGCAAACCAGGACCCCAAAAGTAAACAACTGAAAGAGGATGGCTGTTCTCCAACAAGACTACTGGCAGGGAAACATATTTGACTTAATATTACAAAAAGCATGCTGTTAAGAGAAAGTCTGATAACTACCAGTCAGATCTTGGTAGATTGCTTGTAAAGGTGGTCTGAAAGCAACTCCGAGACACCATGAGCACTAAAACTATCACATCCAAAGAGTTGTTTAAGCTTTGAGTCGCATAGTATCACTGTAGGATTCTCTGGATCCTGTAACCATAAGAAGAGAAGAAAACCAATCAGACTGCAAACCTTTTTGCGCTTATGCAGACACCAGCTGGTTACACAAGAATCTATAATATGTTTTTACAGAATATACCCCAGAAAAATAGTTAACTAATGAAGCGAACCACAAATATGAACGGAGGCAATTCACATGGCAGCAAAACAAAAAAGGAAAACAGAAAGGGCAGGTGAAAACAGAAGGAAGGATGCATTTATACTATACCATAGACAAAAGTAGATTTCTGCAGTATGGTATACAATAACATAAGTCACCTACTGCTTATGTTCAGATTTATCATTGCTGAAATGTTAGGTGGCAAAATGATCACTGGCAAATTACGTATGAAAACGCCAAAGGAAAAGATAGGCTTATATGGGACAAGCTTTGCTTATGCTTCACTCTTGTCATAGGTCAAAAGGGTAGGCAAAAAACCAACTTGCAAAAAATAATGATTCCCATAATATCGTCATGGTGTCATAGTATATTGAGAAGTACACTGACCCCATTTAATAGTTCAAGTTCAAACCTTAAACCACAAGTGAAATATAACACTCGGTAACATGGGAGTATCTAGAAACAACCACTGTACGCATCTAGTTGATCAACCAACAACTACCATGCCACCAACCAAATCAAATCTGATAGAATAATAGAAAGCAAGAGATCTACCAAGAAAGAAAAACAGATATTGACCAAGCAGGGTGTCCAACTGTTCAACTAACAAAATTATCATGAATTAGACAAGTTTTCATGTATGACATCAGTTTAAAGACAGTACCAATATTGATGCATTTACATTTTCATCCCAAAAGAAATAGTAATCTAATCAAACTTTATGAAATCAAACATTATGCCCCTTTTTTCCTACACAGATATTCTGGTACTATAAAACATAGATAGACAGTTCCTTTCACCTTCTATAGTTTCCCAAGGTTGGACAAATTACTTGCAAAGGCCACTAGGAGTTCAATACTTTTACATTTCAAAAAGGAACAGTAGCACATAACAGTTCTGATAGTAATCATCCAAACCTCTAAATTGTTGCTTTTAATGTGATCCCAGACACGCTTAACAGCCTCAGAATGGACCATTTCTCTTTCTCCCGTACCAAAAAAGGTAGCAAGAGCATCAGAAACAGTAAAGGGAAGTTGGTTAATATCAGTTTCAACCGAAGGAATTGGTTCACCACCCTCTGGCTTCAATTTCTTTGCTTCTTGTTTCGAATCATCTGCAAGAATTTGGACCACAGGTTCAATGAACAAGATATGCTTGTTTTGTAAAAAAAAAAGTAGATATGGTGTCAGGAGAAACACCTACTTCTACTCTCTAGAGGACGTATATGCTTAGATAGAAGCTTATTCATCTGGAACATGTCCGTGCTGTCAGTCTCAAAAACTAATCGGAGTTCATCATTGCATATAATCTTTCTCTTATTGTTAGGATCCTGCAGATTGTTCCTCCTAATGTATGCCCAAAGCTGCTTAACAATCTGTATTGATTAACAATGTCAGGTTTTCTGCCATGATATAAACATACATATAAAAAAGGCATTACAGATATGGGCCAGAAAGATTGGACCTCAGTTCTAGCCATGGCTGGTTCACCAACGATAGCTTGCAGCTCTGGAGACACACCACAGACTTTGTTTAACCCTCCAGGACCACCTTTTCGTTTTGCTCCAGCACTAGCACTGCTACATTGACACAAAAAGAACAATGAGTTCAGTGAGCAGGCTGAACATTAGCATATGACAGCAGACTGACAATTGGGAGTATCTTGTTCCAAGAGAGTGGAGAGGGCTGAGATTTATATGCAGACAGCTGATGTTTGCAGAATAGTAGTACAGATTTATTACATATAAAGTGCCATAAATTCCTTTCAAGTGAATGGACATAGCAAACAGAAAGGCTCCTTTCTAGTTCGAGCTAGTTGTACCTAAGCGTAGAGCCCACTCTGCAAGTCCAATTGGCAGTTATGGATAAGCTTCATTGTTCGAAGCCGGTTGCTTGAAAAACAAACATTTTTATGGGGTTGAGGGAATATCCATTTCTAAGTTAATGGCCTCAGGGGGATTTAATTCTGCATGAATGGTTGACATGACTACGGCTGCATTCAAAGCTCTTCACAGGTACACTCAGCAAGACGATTGCCTCCCCTAGGATTCACCAAGGGGCATTAAATTTCTAGCCCAAGTAGAAATGGCACCACAAAATTCCTCAAAGAACCAACTGGAGCGCTTGAAAACAAGTTCCTTGCACTTCACCCAACCCCACTAATCATATCCTGATCCTGATATAAATAAATAAAATATCTCTGTCCACCAGAAACAATCACAGCCCAAATCCGTACCACTCACTACAAACCGTGTGACCACCAAAAAAAAACATGCAAGGTTTTCCAGTTAATCCCACCTTAAATCAAATCACCAAGCAATTCTGGAAAGGGGGAATTTTTCGATCCCAGAGGCTTTATAGGAGCCTCGCTTCGCGTAGAAGCTACTCTACCAAACTAAATGTAACTGCACGAGACACGCGCATCTACTGTAGCATCTAGTAAGTGGATAGCCGAAACCCTAACTCGAAGGGGGAAATGAGGAGGAACTAATAACAGTGCAGGAGGAAGTGTCACCTGTCCTTGTCCTTCTTGGAGCCAGCCGACGCCCGTGCAGGCGCCGGCGCACGGGGACTCTCCGCCGGAGTGGGCGCCGCTGCAACAGCCGCCGCTCTCGCCGCGGCGGCCAACTGCTGCTGCTGATGATGCTTCTGTAGCTGGACGAGCCTCTGCAGCTGCGCGGCCTGCGCCTGGTCCGCCTGCGCGAAGGGCTGGTGCCCGTAGCGGTACGACGCGGCGACGTCGTACGGCGAGGGAGGCCCGCCGCCGGCGCGTTGCTGCTGGTGTTGGTGGTGCTGGTACTGCTGCGGGGCGGAGAGGAACGACTGCATCTGGTGGTTCTGGTGCTGCTGCGGGAAGAAGTGGGGGACGGCGGGCGACGGGGCGGGGGCGGACGACGCGGCGGAGGTGGAGAAGGGCAGCTGCTGCTGCTGGGCGGGAGCCTCGCCGCGGGTGCCGCCGCCGCCGGCGGCGGCGGTTGCGGGGTCGAAAGGGTCCTGCTTCCGGGAGGCGGCGTGGTCCGGCGCGGCGGCGGGGCCGAGGAGCGCGACGAGGACGCTGCGGATGAGGTGGGCCTTGGGGGAGAGGTCGACGCCGAGCTGCGCCCCGAGCTGGCGCACCACGGCATCCGCCGATATCCCGGTGCCGCCCTGCGCGGCGGTGTGCTGGACCAGGGACTCCACGTACTGGGCCAGCTCCTGGTCGGACAACATCGTGGCTGGCTGCCTGGCTCGGGGGAGGGAGTCGGTGGCGGTGGTGGCGGCGGCTCCACGCCCTTTTTTGAATGAAAATTGAAACGGGATCCCTCGCTGGGGGAGGGAGGGAGGCGCGGCGTTTGGGTTTCGTGGGGTGGCGGGCGGGGGCGGGGGCGGGGGCGGGGGCTCGCGGTGGTTCACACGCTCGGCTGGGTGGTTTTGTGGTTTCCGCCGCTGGCTGGGCTTGCGGCTTCCGGTCCGGGCGGGGTGGGGTGGGGTAGGGTGGGGGATGGGGACGAGGGGCGGCGCTTTTGCGATCCAGCACCTCGGATCTTTATGGCTTCAAGATTGGGTGCCCGTGTGTACCTTACCTGTTGGAAACTCTGGGTTTTGGCGAGAGAATAACCTACGAGCGAACTAGACTATGACATAACCTCTATCATATAGAATCAAAATAAAGACTTGGATGTGTATTCATGTCCACTAGTTCAAAATAACCTAAGGGTGATTTTGTTTTTTGCATCAAGCCATTAAGTCTTCATTATGTATCCACTGCTTTAGAATAACCTAGAGACAGCAGACTTGAATATGGCCTCAAATGAAAGTTTATTGAGAGTCAATTGTATATCCACTAATTTAGTTCTACATAGTGATGCCGTGTCTTGAACATGGTAAAGCTAACTCATAGGTAAATTTATAAAGCCGATGTTGCTTCGACGGTTAGACATCGTTCAGCTAATAGAGATAGAAATGTGATTTTGGAGACGGAGCATATAGTCGAGGAAGGAGAGATATTAAATGGTTAGTTAGATATGTTAAAACGATGGGGAAGGAGGGTACGTTGCATGGCTCGTAAGCCACGAAGAAACGGTTTCATGCACAAAGTAACGGCAATGATGCACAGTGGGACATCATAATTGTACTAACAGGAAAAAATATTTTCACGTTGCATGGTTATGTGAAAGGGGACCATATCTTAAACAATCTAGACTCAAAGATGGCCATTTTAGTAGATAATCAATTAGATAGGGACAACAAAATGGTAGCATGGCCATTGCGATTCCTCGAGGAGGAAAATAGATCAATGCATGCCTCATGGAGACATGAGCGAAGCTAACACGTAACTATTGATTCATAAATATCATTGGGCATCACCAACGCTATTACTAGTGTTACCATTATATATTATTAGAAAAACATGTAGTACGACATGACACTAAAACTTGATATATAAAGATACATCACACACAGTTAGCAAGGCAACGTAAGAACCACCATGGAAAGGCTAGACATATGACCCCAGCTGCCAAAGAATAGCAATAATAATCCCCATGTCCAGGGTCGAAACCGGAAAAGCACGGGCACAAAAGCGCAGGCCACCACACCGCTCGCGCGCACAAGACACATGTGCCGTGCCGCTAACCAGGAGAACCAGCTCGCAAAAACGTCCGGATGACCCGTACCACCGTGCCGAGCCGAGCCGAGCCTCGCGGTCGCCCCCGCCGGACGCAACCGTCTCCCCTGCGCGGTGGTTGCCCGACCCGTGCCAACCCGTCACCCAGTCTGGGTTTGCCGTTGGCCGCTCACCTGCTAGCCTGCCTGCTGCCGTGCTCCGGTGCTGCTGCACACCCAGTCCGTGGCGGTGGCAGCAGCACTCCTGCGCGGCGCGGCTTGGACGCTGCAGGCGTCGCGTCAAACTCTGACCGGCCGGTTACATCACCGCTGCGCCAGTACTGCAGGAGTCATTGTGCCAGCGCGGAGTGAGAGAGAGAGAGAGAGAGAGGGGGTTGGCATCCGATGCAGCCGAGCCAGGGACATCCCGCCCGGTCGAAGAGTGGTGGGTGGGTGACGGCGGGTCGTTACGACAGGCCATGGCGCACGCAACAATGCAGTAACAACAAACAATGTTTGGAAGCGAATATACTTGCTCCTACTGGCCTGCTTATCAATGCCCCCCGGTGGTTATTCTCCAGTGCTGTGCTGTGTGCCGTCCTGCCCGCCCGCCCTTTTGCTTTTCCCCAATCTCTTTTCGCGTGTTCCGAGGGAGGGCAATGCAAGGCGCGCGCGCGCTCCCCCGGACCGGAAGCCGGAGCACTCAACCCAAGACATTGTCAACTGTGAAGCAAGCACCAATCTGCAGCGCCGTTTGGCCCAAACTGCACCACCACCAGTCCACAACGCAGGCCGAAACGGAAGCAGTCTCGCGGTCGCGCCGATGGGTGCAAGCGTGCAGGAGCTGGAAACGTGGAGTCCGCCAGCGCTCGACAGACCATGGAACGACAATTGGGTTGCACACTTGCACTTGCCTTCGTGTTCGTGGTCGTGGTTGGCCAACACGGAGTCTAGCCTGTAGGGATCGATGAGGGAGAGGACTGCAACTGCAAAGGATCATGCGCTTTTTCTGTGTTTTTTTTTTTTTGTAGACAAAGGGCCCCCTCGCCGCGTCCATGGGTTCTGAGCCGGTCCGCATGCCACATTTGGGAGAGCTTCCCGTCCAATAAAAGCCACCACAACTGCCCACAGAGGCAGAGCTAGTGGCCTATTGCATTTTACTCCAGCAAAGATACGACTACTGTGGCAGGTACTAGGAGTGGCACATTTGAGAATGGAATACAATGGGTCTTTTTTTTTTTTGGCCCAAAAGAAACTCGTTCCTTGGTTTGTTGGCTTCCAACCACGCTCCGAGGATGATGGTGGGCTGGCCCACATTTTCCCCGGAAAAGACAGATCAACTCTGATGCCGGGCGGATTAGAAGCCCAAAACTGATGCTCCGGCCGTCTAGGCCCAACTTCATTCTTGAGAAATAAGCCCGCCCTGCTCGCGATCGCGAGGGCCACTATATTTCTGGGCCAGATGCTAAGGCTGAAAGAGATCAGTGGACGCAAACAACAATAACAAGCTGTATTCAGCGCGGTGATTTGTCCAGACTGACCGCTCCAACTCGGCGTCTTCTCATCGTGCCAAAGCAAGACTGGAGCGACGTTCAATTTCTACGATTTTTTTGGGTACCTAATCTGTCAAGTTAATGGTTTCGCAAAAAAAAAAAAAATCTGTCAAGTTAGTGGTATTCCTTATCTCATCAACACTTAATTATGGCGTGCGTATTTTTTCTTAGCTCATCAGTTCAACCAAACCCTCCTTTTATGATTATAAGGATGTAGGCCTGCAAATTACGTACACCAACGATTAACCATTCCATCAGAATATTACTTTTAGATAATATCACAACGGTAAAACTTTGACTATTGACTCTCGTAGAACACGAGATGTTCAATTAAAAGAATTACTTTTTACGAATGTTTTCTTTTCTGTTTGAGATCTAGTGAAATCAAAAGTCAATAACTGTGTATGAAGAATTTTTCATGCATGATGAAAACTGCAAAATGGTTACATTTTAAACTCTTGTGTTATTTTTTTTTTTTTGGCAAAGTACAAAAAATTGGTAGGCATTCATGGTAGAAATACTAGATCTCAAGAAGGAAAAGAGGACGGGACGCAGGCATTCATGGTAGAAATATGGGGTCAGATTAGACATAGTACTCCCTACTGTGTTTCCAAGAAAAAAAAGGGTAAACTTTCATTGCTGGATGGTTGGTGCAGAATGCTATCCAAAAACAACCAATCCACATCCACATCATTGATAAGAGGATGAACTACAAAACAAGAGAGACACGTCTGATCCAGCATATTCGAAGGCCAGGGTTCCCCTGGACACATTAAGGCGCCATTTTTTTAGACCAAATTGTCAATAGTAGTTGTTTTGGACAAAAATCTGTGACTAGCCAAGTTGTCAAGTTGTACTCATTTTATCACAATAATATAAAATGAGTACACAGGACATTATCAAGGGAATTTATATCGAGTGATAAAACAAGAGAGATACCCACCCTTCTCGGGTGAAACTCAAGAATTTCGCCAACAAGACTTATGAGCAAACTAGCAAAGGACATTTATCATGCTTATATGACAATGGATGACTACTTTTCTAGTAATCTAGCGAAGAACCATCGAAGCTCTCGTCTAAGAGGGACCTCACACCAGGGTGTGAATGTTATCAGGCTGCCCAAGGTCATCCACAAGCCCATGATTCCACCTGTAGCCGCGAGAACAAGAGATAAACAACAAATAGAGTTTGGGAAAGTTGGACAAAAGACCAAACATGATAAAGAGCAAATGTAGATTGTTTCGGATTGATAGGTTGCTTTTGAATCGGCTATGTCCCTTTATATTATAGGATGGAGAGATGTTGCCTTGGTAGATGTTGAAATCTTAGAAATTTCATACCAAATTCTAGCTTCTAACTTGGATCAGGCTGATAAAATTGGCATAGACATTTTTCAGGAATCGGCATAGCCGGTTTCCACTAGCATGGATCTTCCTATGGCCAAGATTATAGACTAATCTAGTGACAAGTTGAAAACTAATCATAAAAACTTCTATAGCATCTTGAACAATGAACTGAATAGTACTATTGCTTTTGTCTACACTGTGATCCACTTGTACTTGAATAACAAAAAAGAGTTGGTGAAGTGATATATAGTTCCATGTATGGTCCAGCTGTTGGAAAAATGAAAACAAATTGACGAACCTCCTCCTGGTGTCCTTGAATAGCATATCGAAGAAACTATTCGTGTCTATAAATACAGCCCCTCTTCCTCTATCCTGTCACAAACACAGCAAACTAAATACTCTCTTCTCCTTTCAGAGCCAACAAATCCTTGCCAATGGCCCAATCCAGCCATGCCCTGGCCACTATCCTTTTCATGTCACCTCTGATCTTAGCCATGGCTACTGTTTCACTTGGATACCCATGCCCCTATACTTGTGAAAATGAGATAAATTGGCGTTTGTATCTGAAACAAGTTGGTAATGGACCAGATCACAACCAGGAAACAATTTTCAATACAACTGGGCGTCTGTTTGGCCAGACTGTTGTTCAAGATTGGACAATAATAGATGCACCTGTTGCAAATGCAAAGGTTGTAGGACATGCGCAAGGTGTGAGTGTGTTTTCTGATCTAGCCAATGTGAACTGGTTCGTTTCCTTCAACATAGTGTTTCAAGGTGACAGGTAACAACATTTTTCCTTCCTTCTGTTCATAGCACCGAAGTATGCTGAAACATCCTCAATTTTCCACGAAGAAAAAATACACAGAATAAAGGTTATAATGATAGCCCATGAGGTCAAATTATCAATTATCCGATAACAGTTGATTACAAAGCCATACTTCGAATAAAAGAATAAATAGAGGGGTTTATATAAATTATTACATCGCCACATGGCGGATTCATCACAGTATCTAGCATTCCAGAACAGCTACGAAAGTAGAGGGATATTGCGGAAGCATCGTCTTGCACCATCTTGAACGTAGGCACGAGACCATCTAATCCTTGAGCCCCTCGTCGCCGTAGGCGTAGTCGGGCTCACCTGCCAAATAAGTTTTAGTATGATTTGTACTGGCCACCGGCTCCCACCCTATGCTTTGCTTATGCTTTGTGAAAAGTGGATGCATAGGGGTATATCAAGAGGGCCTATATATGGCTATAGTTTTTCTATGCAAGTATCATCAATATTATATAATAAAAGTTCATCGAGTTTTAAACCATTCCCATCCCACAACACCATACCACCAACCATCATCCTCTCAACTCACTCAACAACCACGCTCGCACGTGGCAGCAATGGACAACTCCCTCTCATCCATGTCTAATCGGCCATCATGCCATAGGGTAACAACAACAACAATAACGACCACTCAGGGAGTAGAAAGGACTCATCTCACTACTCAAGAGAAGCGTGGGTCACGGGATAGCCATACCGAGGCTGCGGACTATATATAGATTCGAATCAACTCTGCAGAGTGTGTACACCTGTAACCGGCTAAATTCGATCGTCCACAAGATAACCATCATTGGCGCTCTAGAACGCATAGGCTGATATCAAAATGACCATCTATCTATGGCGATGCCACCCTACCTCTCAACCCTGGAACACCCCAAGTCTGATCTGGAGTGGGTGAGAATGTGAAGTCATGTACCGCGCTCGGAGGGGCCGATGCTCGGAGAGGGGCTACATGAACGTCTCGGAAGGGTGTGGGTTCCACCTATACCTTCCTACACTACATACGTCGAGTAGTAGTGGCACCGCCCTAGGTAGCTGAAATGATCCATTCCCGGTTCATCTGAGGCTAGTGGTGTGTACGAAGGGGTCCGTGGTTCCGGTCCTCGAGAGACAACAGGTCCTAGGGGGACCAGACAGGATATCTCCTCAAACAGGGCCATCAGTGCCCTCTGCCTCAACGACATCTCTTTCTCGGGGCTTCGTTCCACAAAGGCTCTTGACCCTAGGATCTCCTCAAGTCACCATGTACCCGCCACAAGTACTCAGATCATAGGAGTGCCCAGGTTGCACCCCCTCGGCAAGACTCGCTCCAAAAGCTCGTCGTAGATCCTGTCTAGTCAACTCAACCCTCACCAAACAACCCTCCCATGTTATATTACCCAGAGACACCCATAAAAACACCAAATCCGGCATCCTAAGCCAAATCCACCCAAGTCCACCATCCGCATCATATCTCCAAATATAATGCAAGTGGAGTATAAGTAGCAAGTAACAAGCATTGCATAGCGTGTCTATCCTATAAGCGGGTGAGCAGGGTGAAGGTTACAACAAGGAAAGGCATACAAGTAATCCATCATGCAATCCTATCATAGCATATCATGGCATTATTGCATAAAGTAGAGCACTAGCATTCTATTATGTTGCATGCGTAATAGGATCTATGAGGTTGGGTGGGAGGTGGCACCTAAATAGCTATCACTCAAGTCCTCCGTCAGTCCTTGGCGTGCTCCTAGTTCTCCTCCTCGAACAACTCCTTCGTAGGATCTGAAACAGATACATAATGGTCGCGGGAGCGACCCCTATAGATCAATCACAAAGAACCAAATGAAATCCAATAACTCCAAATGCAATCATGCATAAGCATATAATGTAGAGCTCATTTTTATAAAAATTTGGACACTTGGTTCATATTTTTCGGAGTTTGTATGAAGAAGCTATGAATTTTACAAGATTTAATCATATTTTGAAAAAGAAAAAGGACTAGGTTAATTAGAGATCGACATGTGGCAGTCCCAGACGGGTCCACGTGGCACCGTGGGGATCAGCAGCAAGGGGAAGGGCTGACGTCACGCTGACATCATCACTGACGTCTGGGACCAGGTCAACCAGTGGCTTACAGTGGGTCCAGCTGACTCAGTCAATGACATGTGGGACCGGGTCAACGGTCAACGTTGACAGTCAACGGTCAACGGTGACTGAGCTTGGTCTGGGCCCTGGCGGGCTCGGGCAGGCTGAATCTGGGCCGGGATGGTGCGGCCAGGCTCGGACATGTGTCTGGTGCTCGGTGCGGCCACGTGGCGTACTTGGACTGATAACGGGCCGAGTCCATTGCTGGAGCTATGTGCGCCGGTCCACGGTGGACCAAAACTGCTCGCCCTTAAGCTACTATCAACGGTGCATGCTGGACCCGGTGCACGCAGGTGAACAGGGGACTTATCCCCTTTCCCTCTCTCCTACCCACGGTCGCGCACGGCCGGGTACCACCGGCGGCGAGCGACGCGATGGACCTCGGCCGGCTGGGCTGGCTTGGCGGCTGGCTGGGGTTCCACGCGGAGGTGGCGAAGGCAGTGATGGCAGCACGGCGAGCTCGCGGTGGCCAGGCTGGCTCGTGCGCGCATCATGGCGGTGCGAGGGAGACAGCCTAGGTGTGCGCATCGGCCACACGGAGATGAGGTGGACGCGGCAGGCGACTCAATTTAGGCTCCGGGGGTTCCTAGATAGGCTGGCGGTGAAGGTGGACAGCGGGTCACGGCGGCGCCGGACGGCGAGTCCGCGGCTGCAGGGCACCAGGGTGCTCGCGAGGCATCTTTGGCTCGTGCTACGGCTTCGTCAGGGCAAGGCGAGCAAGGCCGCGACTGTAATTTGTTAAAACGGGGCTTCTAGCCGGCGGCGAGCAGCGAAGGCACGGCGGCGGTCGGCGACGGCGACGTCAAATTCGCCGGCGGAGCTTGAAGTCAACCTCCATCTTCTCCTCCTTCCTACGTGCGGAGCAGCTGAGAGCTCCATGAGTCTACTGGCGCGGTTAACGAAAGCTCGCAGGGACGCGCGCGACGACGAACGTCACGGCGACGCTCCGGCGGCCGGGAGACATGGCGGCCAGGGCTGCAAAAGGGCGTGGCCCCACTGTGGCCATTGCCAAGCTCCAAGGAGTTGCCGTCTAGATGTTCTAGGCTTATGATAAAGGTGCCTTATGATAAATCCGTTGATTTCATAGTAGAAACTTCTTAGTAGAAACTTCGGTAGATAAAAATAAATTTTCTCAACTATGAAGAAGAAACTTCAGATTACAATCTTGTGTTTTACTTTTCTATGCTAGTAAGTGATTTAAGGAACCATAAGACGACATGATGTGGACTATATGCATATAAATCATTTTCTCATTTTTGGTGTCATTTTTGTACAGGTTCTGCTACAGTGATAGTTGAGAATGGTTCTGCTCAAGAAAAGTAATGCCATGGGAAAGAGCTGCACTTGTTTGAAGTGAAAACCTACAGAAAAGACATAAATAATCACTATGATGGATATATGTCTACAATGAAGTAAATCAAGCGTTGCTGGTGTCCTTTATGTCATGAAAATTAGGCAGATGCACCATTTGTGTGTTTTACAAATAAATAAGACATGGGTTTCTAGATGGATTTATCAGTCCAGCATCCATCTACCATGATCCATTGTGGTTGTTGCTGTACGCAATTATTATTGTTGTTGTAATGTTGTATACTGTGGACCTTACAGATATTGTCCAAAAATGTTAAGTTTGCTTGAGAAAAGGGTTTGTATAACATAAAAGTTGTTTTTGTGCATACAAAAAGTTGTAATGTATTTTAATTTTTAAGTCAATCTCTTTTTTTTTTATCCCAGCTTCAAAATTGACATGGTCGCCACATAGGACTCTTGTGTGAAAGATTACAAGTAGTAAGCAGATGACTAAGCTATCCTGCAGTATTAAGGCAAGAGAGAGATTTAAGTTGACTAAGCTAGTTTCTCAAAACTGGCCGATCAACAAAAAGAAAGAAAAAAAACAAGACAAAAGGATTACCGAGGGACGTCAAGTCATCAACTTGGTGCAGGTCTTGCAACAAAGATTGAATCTGAGGACATATTAGTAGGAGAAAGTCTCATAAATGAATCATAGTTTTTTTAGGGGAATAACTGAATCATTGTTGATGGAGTGTCAGCTGGAGAAAAAATTTTCAGAGGATATGATACGATGTGATTAGCTGCAAGTAGCAGTGAGAGAGTTCAGGAGTAAAATGCATGTCTGATTCTGAAGTTTGAGGAAGAAAAATAAGATTATGGCAATGGTCAGGAAGATAGAACTAAAATCGACATTTTCTTTGAGACAGACCTCTTAAAAACTCGAGTCATTGTAGTGGACTCTAAGTCTCTAACCTCTTGTTAGGCCAGGGTGGGTGAGAAGCCTAAATCGATCTTCCGGGTCAGTATGTGCGGCCCAAATTGATGCGTGATGAACCGAGATACTGCCGAAAGAGATGAGTGACTGCTGACTCCTTGAGTACAATCACTGAAACATCACGGTCTCTTGGTCTTGCCGTCTTGGTCTCTTGGCGCAAGAAAGAAGAGCACTCAAGCGTATGCAGCAACAAGTAGTGTGGAGATATTTGGCTTGATCGATATTGGCAGACTGACAGAGCAGACAAGAGAAAGCATCGGATACTTCCAACCGCGTGCGCTTCACCTGATCCCTCAGTACACAGCTCGCCCGCAGTAGCTATCACCTCCCACATCAATTTTTTCTCTTTCAATTTGGCTCCGAATTCGTTTCTCAGCCTTGCTGAATTTCTTTTTCTCCGTTATAGTATTTAATAATTTTAATTTAAAGAAGAAGAACGAAGAGGAAGGGACGCAGGAAAAAATCGTGCTGGATTTCCGCGGACACCGGAGAGCCAAGCGGAAGGGATAACCTTTCCCGCGCGGGCGCGGGGTGACGTGGCCGCGTCGGCGCCCCTGCTCTGCAGATTGGCACCCACCGGAGAAGCTGAGTAAAGCAGCAGCAGCATCGCCTATTACCGACTGCATTTCACACCATTTTCACTGAATTTTGCACGATTCCTGGACATCACACGCATCTTCTTCTTTTTTGTGTGTGTGGAAAAGGACCGACGAACCTGAACTGAATCTGAATACGAGAAGCGCCAAGTTTTGTCATATCTCTGCACTTGTAGCCGTCAATTGAGTGTTTGGGAGCTAGGAAATTAGGGCCGGAATTTGGCAGCAGCGCGCGCCATCGTCTCAGTCTCCGTCTCCGATCGACTGCAATCTTATTTTCGTTTTGATTTGTGA
>CM041643.1:43396958-43448228 GCA_023333625.1 Bothriochloa decipiens
TCTCCGTCTCCGATCGACTGCAATCTTATTTTCGTTTTGATTTGTGATGATGGGGTCTATTCTATCTGGAGTACTACGTATCTAGCTTGAATTGGGTTGCGTGAAAGGATGGTTGTGTTTTAGAAGGATATATGCCTGGAGAAATTTGTTCTCGTTGTTTTATTAGATGGTTGAGCTGGCAGCTAGCGCATCTCTGAATATTGTCTTTCTTATCTACTTATATATGTTTTTTTTGACAATAACAATATATTAAATTATAACAGCAACCGTTTTACAAGAAGGTCCTCCATAGAGAACCAAATTGCATCAAGGTCCCTAAGCAGGGAGACAAGGTAGCTCAGTCGACGAAGCGTGTTACCCGGATGGATTGACCTCGCGAAGCAAAGGTTGAAGGTGGGCCTGTTGAGCCGACAGTGGAGTAGCACGCCGGCGACCGAAAGATGTTGTTGAAGACGTCGCCGGCGATTGAAGAGGAAGCTCGAACTAGGATCCCAGGGGGAGGCCGAATCGACAAACCAACACCAGAAGAAAAGCCACCATGAGGTGAATAGCTGGACCGAAGGTTGCTGCAGGGGGAAGAAAGCGGGCGGCGACGAACATGGAAGGGGCGGGAGCAGATCTTGGTGGAGACGGGTGGAGGTGGAAGTTGGGGCAAAGAAGAGATCTGCTGGGTAGGAAAGCGGATTTATTTTATTCATCAAACTCACCTTGACCGGGATGTTGTCGTCGACGATCAAGGCTACCTCAGCAGCGACGAGGGCGGAAATGAAGTACTTACTAATAGCTAGTGGGCAGGGGTGGCCCCTCTCCCTGCCCGCTGCGGCGAGGACGCCGGAGACGGGAGGGAGGGGGCCGGCGGCGGCGAGATCTGGATTGGCTCGGGAGGAAGCGGAGGAAGAGAAGTTGGTTACGGCAAGCTGCCCGATACTACTGTGAGACCTATGCTTCTATGTTGAACGAACTTGCATGTATATGTGCATCTGAATATTTGTTCTAGACAAGTGTTTGCGTGGTTCACCGACATTCGGTCTCAAAACGTAAGGATAAGTTTGCTCTGCCAAGTTAAGTGCACTATGCTGATAAACTTGCACATCTTATCTGTTGCTTGCCTTTGATAAAGAAGAGTATTATAGTGCATATTATGTCAGTATTTAAGTCATTGCGACTGCAACAAGTAAATGAAGGTACAAGGAGCTACAAGGCTGTACTGTACGCGCAAGCACAATTCAGAAGGGTGAAAAAAAATTGGACTGCAATAAACAGTTTCAGAGAAAACTAACAACTGCTATAGAGCCAATAGACGGGCCTGTATCGATCCACGCCCATTAGCAACAGCAGCCCACGCAAGCGTGCTGTTGTTTTTTTCAAAAAAAAAAAACACGTCAGCAGATCCGCTGGTTAAGAATCGAGCTTAACTGACTGACTGACTCCTCTCCTGCACCTGGGCTGCAGTGCAGCAAGCTAAGCTACGATGTCGGACTACGTGTATAGCCCCGGGCGGAACCACCTGTTCGTGCCGGGCCCCGTGAACATACCGGACCCGGTGATCCGCGCCATGAACCGGCAGAACGAGGACTACCGCTCGCCGGCGATCCCGTTGCTGACCAAGGTCCTCCTCGAGGTACGGACCATTCTAGCTGTGCGCTGCAGTTTGCCGTATTGGCAATTTACTAGTTAATCACTGCAACATATCTTTTGCAGCTGCAACTGCTGGGATGCCTGAGCGGCGTGGAGATGGTGCTCAAGGACATCGGGTACCCGGTGAAGCTCGGCAGCGGCGTGGCGGCCGCGGCGGCGTACCTGTCGAATTCCACGCCGCTCATCCCGTCCAGGATCTGAGAACAATGCATTCGACGACAGCACAAATAAGGCCGGCGGCAGCTCCGCGCTCTGCTGCCTTGCAGAGTGGATGGCTGACTGCAGTAACGAAGTGTTGGTTGTACTCTCTGTATGTAAAGTAAATTTCAACACTCAGTTCTGCTATAGAGTATAATTTTGTGAATATACAGCTTTAATTAAACTTCAAATTGATCTCCATATATAACCCTACCCAGTTTGAACTATAGTATATTTGATCATACCCAAATACCCAATCAACTCTGCTTCTTGCCATCACGTAATGTTTTTTTTTTCTGGAGTCTGAACTGAGATCAGGCCATAGAACATTCCATTCTAAGAAACAAACAAACAAAAAACACCTACAAATATATTTGCTCGTATCAATTCTTTGCGTGATCATAGAACAAGATGTACTTACTACATTGATAAGTCATACGAATACTCTGTAACTCAATGTATAAAATGATGGTAATGAATAGTACGAAACACATCAAAATTCAGTAGTGAACTGAAACTCCAAGCAAGTACTGGCTGTTGCGGTGAAGAACTTCAGGCAGCTTTGGCGAGCTGGCCGAGCTCCCTGTCGACGGCGACCTTGAGGAAGCTGCCTTCCTCGACGACCATCTGCACGGGGAGGAAGCCGAGCCCGTTGGCCACGGCGAGCATCACCTCCTTCATCTCGGCGCGGAACTCGTGCCGGTCCACCTTGCCGCTGCCGTCCCTGTCGAAACGCGCGAACAGGCCCTGGTACAGCCCTGCGAGCTCGTCGGGGTCTACGGTAGCTTCGTCCACGCCGAAGTGCTTCTCGAGGACTCTGAGGCTCATGAGCTCGCTGGCCATCTCGGCGTAGGTGAGCAGGCCGTCGTGGTCGGAGTCCAGCACGGCGAACCGGCCGTCCACCGAGGAGTTGAAGGCGCGCTCGTCCTCCACGAAGCTGCGCACCGTGCTCCCGTCCAGGATCTCCACGCTCATCTTCGGATTCTCTCGGTGTTCTTGGGACGTGTTCGTGTTCGTGGAAATGTGAGAGTTTGCTCTGATCTGGGCTCTGTGTCTGGTGAGATGGGCTTAGTCGTCCAGGTTATTTATAGGGTCGCCGGCCGCGGCTCGTGACTCGATACGATTGGCCGTACCTGGAAGGCGCGTCTGGGCCGACGGTATTTGCATACGGGTCGGGCTGGGCCGATGGGTTTAGACTCCAGTAGGATGCTGTGGGCGCGAGTGGTTGTGGCGGTGCTTGGAAAGCACGCGAAGCTTCATTTATTTTGACCATTCACATTCAACCGTTGTTTCATTTCATCGTGGCAGCACTAGGCCTACAGAGAAAACGTGTGCCAGGTCGGTAAGGTTGTCGGTTGGCTAGTCCCACACTGAAGACTTGAGGTGCAACAACTAGTGAGCGCGTGCCAGCAGACTAGCAGAACCGGTGGATGTTTAGTCTCAAACTAGTAGCTCTGTCGTTTCAAAAAGAATTCCACACATAAGTTTAGCAGCACCCATAACCAATTCTACACAAAAAATCATTCCTATTGTTATTTGTCATCCAAAAGAAGCAAATTGTCGTGTTTTTGGGAGAATGTGTCTCTCAATGTCCTCGTAACTTTGTAACTTGTTTAAAAAAAAATATCGTAGCAAACTGTTCTACTTGTGTTGACGTGTTGTTGTGCCTCGGAAGAACACGAAGTTTCATTTCTTTTGACACATACACACAACTATAAAAAGGCCAATCACTATTGATTTTAAGAGCCTATCATTGTCAAAATTTGGTACCGACAGCGTGTAGTTGACAATGATATACGATAAGGGGCCATTCGCCAATGAGGAGGAGAACGAAGGGGAGGAAGCCACCAAGCCGACTCCCATCCAAGCCCACACCACCCATCTAAACCAGCACCATGAGGGGAAGCTGTGACAGAACCGACCAATTTATTAGAGCACAAGCACATAATTCACCATTAGCGCGGCAAACTACATGATTGAGACCTAATAAACCCGGTAGTCATACCGAAATCTCGAAGGATTTCAAAATTTTCCGGCACGACCAAGATCATAATAGTTTAGCGTTCCCATTCACAAGTACACAGTTCGCACATAGTTTAAATCATCGGAGTACGAATAAAGTTATTACAATCCAAGTTTAAATTTTAAAATAAAGCGGAAGCAATTTAGTTCAAATCCACACACGCACTTAGTTCAAATACAGTGCCAGGTCCTTGATCAACATCCAGCAAAAGCATTAAGTAGAGAAGAGTGACCGTGCCCAAGGTCTAGTCATCTCCCAAAACGGGATAGAAGCAGTTCTGACAATAGCCATAAAACATCTCACCATCTGCAAAAATATGGAAAATAAAACCCTGAGTACGAGAATGTACTCAGCTAGACTTACCCGTCATAAACTAAAATAAAGTGACTTCAAGGAGTATGCAAGGCTGTATAAGAGGATAGCTGACTCATTTGATTACGAAAAAGCTTGCATTAAGAAATAATTAATAAGAACCCTCTAGCAATGTATTTTAATCTGGTTAACCTTGTCATGCTACATTAGCACCTGTACTAAACAACATGGCAATAATTATTCAACAAGAAAGTAACCATTTCCGGTTGAGTATCTTCAATCTCAACAGCTCAACCATCTCATCTCTTGTTCAAGTTCTTACTACGATGCCGCTGCTCAAGTCAAGTGTTCACTGTCCAGGAACGATGGCGATTATTATCGATTACTAACCAGCTGGCGGGTATTCCTCACACAAACCACACTCACCAGCCACGGTGAGCTACAGATCACCGACATTCAATTCGGGAAAAGCGCGAGATCAACAGGTACCATCGTATCCAGGAACCGCCCGGCTGCCTTATTCAGAGCGACCCTGACCTCGGACTTACTCTCCGCGTAACCTGTGGTCCCCCATCTTCACCAATACGATGCGTACAGCAGGTCGACTCCCGGCCCAAATCAAAATTAGGTTTCACGGTCGGAACGACTTATCCTTCCAGCTAAATGTGAGGCATAAATTCAATATGACTTGAGGACGTATAACGGACGGGGTCCTAGTTCGACACAGACGGGATAACCACACCAAACCTCTAGTTCAGTCTCAACACCAATCCCGCCCGGTCTCGATTTATTATCTCCACATGGTTATCCAAGATAACAATGTATTCAACCATTCCGAGTCACCACCTATAACTCGCGGATAACAGGAAATCACCCGACTTCTACCGATCTAGTTAAGCAGGGCTAAGCATATATTCGTACCTGAACCTAACAGGGTTGAAGTATAAACATTGGCAAGGAATTTAAGTAATGCAGCAACGGTATAAAATAACGCCTATAACTTAATACATCAAACGAGTAAAGGTCTCAAGTTAGATATTTTTGCAAACCACAGGGAGAATGCTCCGGGGCTTGCCTTTCAGGAAAGAGCTTGGCTGGTGGTCGAGACACTCCGGAAGATCAACCTTGGGATCCTCTTCTGCTGCTGCTTCCCGCACCAAAGCTTCCTGCTGGCCTTCCTCTCCTTGTGCTCCGGGAACTACCGTTTCGAGCTCTGACGATCCTGTATGATGCATAGTGCGTATGAATACCATGTATATATATATATATAGAAATACAATGCTCATGCTGATGGTGAATGAATGCTCAGCTAAGATGAATGATATGATTTCGAAACATATGAGATAAGCACATGTCATCTGTATTCTCTTCTACCGATAACTTTCCAAACAAGCCTCGCATTACAATTTACTTGCACACTATAGGAAATTATAAACAACCATTATTTTGCACACTACACTCTACTAAACCAAAACCAATAGCAGATCACACATATCACAAATAGCATAAAAAGCATTTTTACACACATGAAATGATGACTCTAAAGCATTATCTATAATTAAAAGAAATCAGGGTATAACTACAACATGACTTTAGACTACTCAGAAAATTCTATAAAAATTACAGAAGCTTAATCATACCAATTAAAGATTACCATAAAAATTTCAAGTCAAAACAGTAAGTACTTTATCCTACATAAAAATGACAAGGCAGCACAATTTCAGGGGCATAAAATACTTTGTATATAAAAGTATGTCAAACAATAGATCTCAGAATATGATTATCTCTAGATTGACATAAAAACATTCTTCAAAAAGTTTCATGCATAAATTCCTTATATATTATTTATTATGAATTATTTATCATCACATGAAAATAGGCACCATAACTAGACAGATCAAACTTTCCACATGACATAACCTCATAACATTTTTCACAGATAGAGCAGGACATAAGAAGACTAACAAACTTGGTCTCACATTTTTCTAAGCAACAGAGAATTACTTATGCATTTTCTAAGATAAAAGCAATTAATAGAGATAAATAAAGCTATACAGAAAAATTTCAAAAATTCCATATTTCATATTTTTTATGCATAGATCATCTCATAATAAAAATACTGCAAGTTGAACCATCTCATTTGGATGAAAAATGAGCAAGTTATGATTTTTCAAAGGTTTTAACAGAAATCTGTAAAATTCATTCTTGAAAATTAATCGAACCGAAAACACTACGCGTACCCGGAGTGTACCCAGCGACTGAACTTCTTTACGGACACCCGACTCTGTGTACCCAGACCGAACCTGTGCTGACGTCAGTGCTGATGTCATGCTGACATCACCGTGGGTCCCACACGTCAGTGAAACGTCTTGAAACACCGGTCGCCGGCCGACGGGATCTCGCCGGCGGCGAGGTCTCCGGTGACACTACGGTACTCAATCGACTCAACTCGTCAGTGCAGACTCAACGGTGTACAAAATGCAAGAAAATATCGCGGTCTCGACCGGCGGCGAGGCACGGCGGCGGACGGCGGCGAGGGTTGGCGATGCGCCGGCCATCTCGGGCCACGGCGGGGCAAACGGACTAGTCTACCAGCGCTAGCAGACCAAGACGGTTTAAATGGACTAGATCAAGTGACAAAAGGACGGCCGGAGCAACGTCGGCAAGGTACGTCGGCGAGCGGCGGCGCGTATCCGCGACGGCGGGTGGCCAAATTCGCCGGGCTCGAACCCTAATCGGCCTCATGAACTACACCAACCGAACCTACTCGAGCAGACGAACACGATGCGTAAGATAAAGAAGGGAGGGAGAGGTTGCTGGCCATGACGGACCGCGCGGCGGTCGGGCGGCCATGACCGGCGAGAGGGGAAACGGTCGATTCGACCTTTACCTGGGGTTATCGAGGCGGGGAGGGTGCGCACGGTGTGCCTCACACCTCGGCGGAGCGATTGGCGAGTTTAGGGCAAAAAGTGTTCAGGCTACGGGGTGCGGCGGCAGTGCAAGCTCTCAGCGGCGGCAATGGTGGTTCGGCGTCCGCTTGCTCGGGCTCTGGTGGAAGAGGAGGGGCAAGAGTGCGTCTGGTGGCGGAGAAGAGAGGGAGGGAGAGACTGACGCGGTCGGGGCGGCTCTGTGATAGAATCGACCAATTTATTAGAGCACAAGCACATAATTCACCATTAGTGCGGCAAACTACATGATTGAGACCTAATAAACCCGGTAGTCATACCGAAATCTCGAAGGATTTTAAACTTTTTTGGCACGACCAAGATCGTAATAGTTTAGCGTTCCCATTCACAAGTACATAGTTCGCACATAGTTTAAATCATCGGAGTAAATAAAGTTATTACAAACCAAGTTCAAATTCAAAATAAAGCGGAAGCAATTTAGTTCAAAGCCACACACGCACTTAATTCAAATACAGTGCCAGTCCCTTGGTCAACATCCAGCAATAGCATTAAGTCGAGAAGAGTGACCGTGCCCAAGGTCTAGTCATCTCCCAAAGCGGGATAGAAGCAGTTCTGACAATAGCCATAAAACATCTCACCATCTACAAAAACATGGGAAATAAAACCCTGAGTACGAGAATGTACTCAGCTAGACTTACCCGTCATAAACTAAAATAAGGTGACTCCAATGAGTATGCAAGGCTGTATAAGTAGGATAGCTGACTCATTTAATTACGAAAAAGCTTGCATTAAGAAACAATTAATAAGAACCCTCTAGCAATGTATTTTAATCTGGTTAACCTAGTCATGCTACATTAGCACCTGTACTAAACAAGCATGGTAATAATTATTCAACAAGAAAGTAACCATTTTCGGTTGAGTATCTTCAATCTCAACAGCTCAACCATCTCATCTCTTGTTCAAGTTCTTACTACGATGCCACTGCTCAAGTCAAGTGTTCACTGTCCAGGAACGATGGCGATTATAATCGATTACTAACCAGCTGGCGGGTATTCCTCACACAAACCACACTCACCAGCCACGGTGAGCTACAGATCACCGACATTCAATTCGAGAAAAGCGCGAGATCAACAGGTACCATCGTACTCAGGAACCGCCCGGCTGCCTTATTTAGGGCGACCCTGACCTCGGACTTACTCTTCGCGTAACCTGTGGTCCCCCATCTTCACCAATACGATGCGTACAGTAGGTCGACCCCGGCCCAAATCAAAATTAGGCTTCGCGGTCGAAACGACTTATCCTTCCAGCTAAATGTGAGGCATAAATTCAATATGACTTGAGGATGTACAACGGACGGGGTCCTAGTTCGACACAGACGGGATAACCACACCAAACCTCCAGTTCAGTCTTAACACCAATCCCGCCTGGTCTCGATTTATTATCTCCACATGGTTATCCAAGATAACAATGTATTCAACCATTCCGAGTCACAACCTATAACTCGCGGATGACAGGAAATCACCCGACTTCTACCGATCTAGTTAAGCAGGGCTAAGCATATATTCGTACCTGAACCTAACAGGGTTGAAGTATAAACAGTGGCAAGGAATATAAGTAATGCAGCAACGGTATAAAACAACGCCTATAACTTAATGCATCCAGCAAGTAAAGGACACAAGTTAGATATTTTACAAACCACAGGGAGAATGCTCCGGGGCTTGCCTTTTAGAAATTAGCTTGGCTGGTGGTCGGGACACTCCGGAAGATCAACCTCGGGATCCTCTTCTGCTGCTCCTTCCCGAACCAAAGCGTCCTGCTGGCCTTCCTCTCCTTGTGCTCCGGGAACTACCGTTTCGAGCTCTGACGATCCTGTATGATGCATAGTGCTTTTGAATACCGTGCATAAATATAAATACAATGCTGATGGTGATGGTGAACGAATGCTCAGCTTAAGATGAATGATATGATATTTGAAAACATGTATGATAAGCACATGTCATCTGCATTCTCTTCTACCGACAACTCTTCAAATAGGCCTCGCATTACAATTTACTCGCACACTATAAGGAATTATAAACAACCATTGTTTCGCACACTACACTTTACTGAACCAAAACCAATAGCAGATCACACATGTTACAAATAACATAAAAAGCATTTTTACACACATGAAATGATAACTCTAAAGTATTATTTATAAATGAAAGAAATCCGGGTATAACTACAACATGACTTTAGACTACTCAGAAAATTCTGTAAAAATTACAGGAGCTTAATCATACCAAATAAAGACTACCACAAAAATTTTAAGTCAAAACAGTAAGTACTTTATCCTACACAAAAATGACAAGGCAGCACCATTTCAGGGGCATAAAATACTTTGTACATAAAAGTATGTCAAACAACAGATCTCAGAACATCATTAGCTCTAGATTGACATAAAAACATTCTCCAAAAAGTTTGATGCACAAATTCCCTATATATTATTTATTATGAATTATTTATCATCACATGAAAATAGGCACCATAACTAGACAGATCAAACTTTCCGCATGACATAACCTCATAACATTTTTCACAGATAGAGCATGATATAAGAAGACTAACAAACTTGGTCTCATATTTTTCTGAGCAACAGAGAATTACTTATGCATTTTCTAAGATAAAAGCAATTAATAGAGATAAATAAAGCTATACAGAAAAGTATCACAAATTCCACATTTCATATTTTTCATGCATAGATCATCTCATAAGAAAAATACTGCAAGTTGAACCAACTCATTTGGATGAAAAATGAGCAAGTTATGATTTTTCAAAGATTTTAAGAGAAATCTGTAAAATTCATTCTTGAAAATTAATCGAACCGAAAACACTACGCGTACCCGGAGTGTACCCAGCGACTGAACTTCGCTACGGACACCCGACTCTGTGTACCCAGACCGAACCTGTGCTGACGTCAGTGCTGATGTCATGCTGACATCACCGTGGGTCCCAGACGTCAGTGAAACGTCGCGAAACACCGGTCGCCGGCCGACGGGATCTCGCCGGCGGCGAGGTCTCCGGTGACACTACGATACTCAATCGACTCAACTCATCAGTGCGGACTCAACGGTGTACAAAATGCAAGAAAATATCGCGGTCTCGACCGGTGGCGACGCACGGCGGCGGACGGCGGCGAGGGTTGGAGATGCGCCGGCCATCTCGGGCCACGGCGGGGCAAACAGACTAGTCTACCAGCGCTAGCAGACCAAGACGGTTTAAATGGACTAGATCAAGTGACGAATGGATGGCCGGAGCAACGTCGGCAAGGTACGTCGGCGAGCGGCGGCGCGAATCCGCGACGGCGGATGGCCAAATTCGCCGGGCTCGAACCTTAATCGGCCTCATGAACTACACCAACCGAACCTACTCGAGCAGACGAACATGATGCGCAAGATAAAGAAGGGAGGGAGAGGTTGCTGGCCATGGTGGACCGCGCGGCGGTCGGGCGACCATGACCGGCGAGAGGGGAAACGGTCGATTCGACCTTTACCTGGGGTTATCGAGGCGGGGAGGGTGCGCACGGTGTGCCTCACACCTCAGCGGAGCGATTGGCGAGTTTAGGGCAAAAAGTGTTCAGGCTACGGGGTGCGGCGGCAGTGCAAGCTCTCGGCGGCGGCAATGGCGGTTCTGCGTCCGCTTGCTCGGGCTCTGGTGGAAGAGGAGGGGCAAGAGTGCGTCTGGTGGCGGAGAAGAGAGGGAGGGAGAGACTGACGCGGTTGGGGCGGCTCAAAATGGCCGCTCGGGCTCGGACCGAGGCAGCGCGGCGTCGGAGCTCGTCGAGCGCGTGGCAAGCATGCGGGCAGAGCGAGGGCGCATGGGCGAGCTATGGGACCGGGCGAGCGCGGCGCGCGGGATCGGTGTGCGACGCTCGGGTGCGTGGACGGAACAGCGGGCAGCGGCAGCGGCCCGGCGTACGGACGCCACGTGGCCGGCGTCAGCTCGGACAACGTCGCGAGGAAGAAGAAGAGAGGAGGAAGAAGAGACTGTTCGGTGGGTCCCACTGCGCCAAGATTCGTGCAGACTTGATGAACCCCATATTTTCCAAAATAATCCGAATTTCGAAAAGCTCATAAAAGATGAAATGTTCCTTTTGATGAGTAGAACATTTCACTTTTAAACATTAAAACCTAATTCTGCCTAGAATTTGAATTTCAAAAATGGGAATTAAAAATTAAAAGAAAATCATTTTTACAAACTGTTTTTGACATTTTTGACCCACTTCCAAGCCTTTTCATGAAATGACCCCAAAATAAGTTTTGCTCCAAATAATTTTTTCTACAAACTTCATTTAACACTCAACCCCAAACAAGCAACCTATCACATAGCTCTAGTTCAAATCAAGGTAAGCACATATTTAAACTTTATCATTTCATGTAACAAAATGATGCAAATGAGATGGTTATGCTCATGATGTGCAAGATAATGCATGCTTAACACCAGGGTGTTACAGCCCTTCCCCCCTTAAAGAAATCTCGTCCCGAGATTTAAGTAGACTAACCATTCTTTATGAAAATCGGGATATACTTCTTTTAAATAGTCCTTCGTTTCCCAAGTGGCATCGTTATCATCATGATTTCTCCAAGAAACTTTATATTGCCTGACCACACGATTTCTGGTCACTCTGTCTTTGACATCCAGGAGTCTCATAGGTTTCTCTTCATAAGTTAAATCTGAGCTCAGCTTAATGTCTTTCACTTTAACGGCCTCTTCGGTTGGAACACGCAGACATTTCTTGAGTTGGGATACATGGAAAACAGGAAACACTGCACTCATCTCTTCTGGCAGTTTGAGCTTATAGGCCCACAATCCCTTCCTTTCCATTATCTGATATGGACCGACATAACGAGGTGCTAGTTTTCTTTTAACACCAAAACGTTGCACTTTCTTCATAGGAGAGACCTTCAGATATACATAATCACCAACATCAAAAGTTAGAGGTCTTCTTCTCTTGTCAGCATAACTTTTCTGACAAGATTGTGCAGCTGCTATGTGTTGTTGAATTGTTCGAACCTGTTCTTCAGCTTCTTTAACAAAGTCAATACCATAATACCTTCTTTCTCCAGGTCCTACCCAATTCACAGGCGTCCTACACTTTCGACCATACAGTGCCTCAAAAGGAGCCATCTGTATACTCTCTTGGTAACTTTTGTTATAAGAGAATTCTGCCAAAGGTAACCATTTCTCCCATGAACCCTTGGATGATAAAACACAAGCTCTCAGAAGATCCTCAAGAACTTGATTCACCCTTTCTGTTTGGCCTGAGGTTTGAGGATGATAAGCTGTACTATGATTCAGCTTTGTTCCCAAATCCTTCTGCAAGTGTTCCCAGAAATGAGCAGTAAACTGAGATCCTCGATCAGATACAATTGTCTTAGGAATTCCGTGCAAACGGATAATCTCCCTGAGATAAATATCAGCATATTGAGGCGGTCGATAGTCTATACGAACTGGAATAAAGTGCGCACTCTTGGTAAGTCGATCAACGATTACCCAAACAGAGTCATGCCCTTTTTGAGTGGTGGGAAGTCCGGTAATGAAATCCATACTGATATCTTCCCATTTCCATTCAGGAATCGGCAACGGTTGAAGCATTCTGGCTGGCTTCAAATGAACAGCCTTTATGCGACAACAGATGTCACACCGTGCGACATAAGCTGCAATCTCCTTTCTCATTTTGGTCCACCAATAGCGAACCTTCAGATCATGAAATATCTTACTACCGCCAGGATGAATAGATAACTTTGATAAGTGAGCTTCATCCATGATTTGATTTCTGAGTTCTCTATCTTTTGGTACGACCAGACGATCATCAAACCATAAGATTCCCTTCTCATCCACTCTGAAATGCTTGAGCGGCTGTTTCAACATTTTCTCCTTGATATGACCTAGACCCTTGTCAGTTTTCTGACCTTCGATGATCTTGCTTTCAAGCGAGCAACTAAGTTGGATGTTACGCAGCACAACAGGATGCATGAGGCTAAAATCATCTGCTAACAAAGGTCGAATAGCATGACAATGTGATTTTCGACTCAATGCATCTGTGACTACGTTTACCTTGCCTGAGTGATACAAGATCTCCATATTGAAGTCCTTAATAAACTCCATCCGTCGATGTTGTCTCATGTTCAACTCGAGTTGAGTGAAGATATACTTCAGACTTTTGTGGTCAGTATAGACTTTACAGAAGTTACCCAACAAGTAATGCCTCTAGATTTTTAGAGCATGCACAACAGCTGCTAGCTCCAAATCATGGGTTGGATAATTCACTTCATGCTTCTTTAACTGACGTGAGGCATAAGCTATGACTCTTCCTTCCTGCATAAGCACACATCCTAAGCCTGTTTTTGATGCATCGCAATATACATCAAAAGGTTTCCCCAAATCTGGTTGCGCAAGAACAGGAGCAGTGGTCAACAATTCCCGCAAGGTACGAAAAGCTGTTTCACACTCCTCTGTCTAGACAAACTTCTTCTCTTTCTGCAAAAGATTTGTCATAGGTTTGGCAATCTTCGAGAAATCCAAAATAAAACGACGATAATATCCGGCTAGACCAAGAAAACTCCGAACTTCATGCACAGAAGTTGGGGCTTCCCAGTTCATAACCTCTTGTACTTTGCTCGGATCTACTGAGATTCCCTCATCAGATAGGACATGGCCAAGGAATTGAATTTTCTTGAGCCAAAACTCACACTTGCTAAACTTAGCATACAGCTTATGTTCCCTAAGCCTTTCTAAAACAATCCTCAGATGCTCGACATGATCTTCTTTATTTTCTGAGTACACCAAGATGTCATCAATAAACACCACCACAAACTTGTCTAGCTCCGGCATGAAGATCGAATTCATCAGATACATGAAGTATGCAGGAGCATTTGTTAAGCCAAAGGACATAACAAGATACTCATACAATCCATATCTGGTAGAAAAAGCTGTCTTAGGCACATCTTCTGGTCTAATCTTGATCTGATGGTAACCAGACCTAAGATCAATCTTGGAAAACACTCTCGCCTTGGACAACTGGTCAAAAAGAATGTCAATTCGGGGTAACGGATACTTGTTCTTAATGGTGACAGCATTGAGTGGACGATAATCCACGCACATCCATAGAGATTTGTCCTTCTTCTTCACAAAGATAGCAGGACAACCCCATTCCGACACACTAGGGCGAATAAGACCCTTGTCCAACAATTCCTTCAACTGATTTTTGAGCTCTGCTAATTCATTTGGCGGCATCCGATATGGTCTCCTAGAAATTGGGGCAGTGCCAGGCAATAACTCAATGCGAAACTCAACATCTCTATCGGGTGGAAGACCTAGAAGCTCTTCAGGAAAAATATCCGAAAACTCACACACGACAGGAATTTTGGGAAGAGGGGTCACACGAGTAGAATAGGATACGCTTTCCAGCTTAAACTTTCGGGGTAATGGCACTTGAAAAGTACCCTCCCCAAGAGGATTTCTGATAGATAGCATCCTATTACCTGTATCGATTACAGCACCCCAGAATTTCATCCAACTCATTCCCACGATGACATCCACTCCTAAGCCAGGTAGAACTATCAAGTTCAACTGAAACCTCCACTTGTCTAGGTCTAGGGTTGCACCCTGAACTATCTGCTTAGTAGTTATATCAGCCCCAGCTGAACTAACCTTGAATACAATACTCAGTTCAAGTATCTTTTGGTCATGCTTCTGTGCAAAGGCTTGACTCATGAAAGAATGCGATGATCTAGAATCAAACAAAACAGCGGCAGGGATTTGATTCATAGAAAACATACCCACAGTCACTGGTTCACTAGCAAGAATCTCCTCAATCGAAGTGTTGTGCACACGAGCTTGATATGGGCCCTGCTGCTTCTTGGGAAAAGGGCAATAACGAGCAAAGTTCCCTGTCTGGTTGCAGTTGAAGCAAGGTCCATTGACAGGTGTCTTGTTAGCACCAGTCAAGCTGCTCTGTACTAGTTTTCTCTATGGAGCAGGAACTTTGAATGCTCTATGATGCTTCTGCGGATTCTGAGCTGGATAATTGTTATGCTTTTTCTGCTGCGGGGGCCTGAATCTCGCACCAGACATCGGTGGGTGAAACGGCGTACGGAAAGCAGTTGGGGCTCTTGACTGAGAAGAACCACCTCCATCATGGGCTCTCTTACGATTCTTGGCGACAGCATGAACATTGTTACTGTTTTCTTGCATAATACAATCATTCAAGAAATCATTAAAAGTAACACGAGCAGAAGTACTCATGGTCTTCGTCAACTTGGAACTCAAGCCTCTCTTGAAACTAGCTATCTTGTTCTCATCAATGTTGACAAACTCAGGAGCATAGCGACTCAAAGTATTGAAGGCGTGCAGATACTCCTTCACATTGCGAGTTCCCATAGTGAGCGACAGAAACTCAGTCTTCTTCATAGCCATCAGACTGGGAGGAATGAAATTCCCCCGGAAAGCATGTGCAAAGCGGTCCCAAGTAATAGGAACACCCTGCGGAAAGGTGGTGCGATGTTGCTTCCACCACATCCCTGCTTGTCCCTCAAGTTGATGGGCTGCATACTCCGCTTTCAGCTCTTCTGTCAACCTTAGAAGACAAAATTTATCTTCCATGGTGTTGAGCCATTCATCTGCTTCAAGTGGCTCAGGAGCATCCTTAAACATAGGAGGTTTAGTGTTCTAAAACTCCTTGAAGCTGCTGTATTGACTATGCTGAGGACCCTGACGAACATCGCGGGCCAAGCTCTCACAAAGAAGCTGCTCCACATTGCGCTGGCTGCCCAAGAATTGAGCAAACAGCTGCTCCGCATTGGTCAGAGGTGGGGTGGCACACCACGTGCAGTGTTATCGGCACCCTCTTCAGCGCCACCACTACCATTACCACCCGAACCACTATGGGTAACCAGCATCTGCATATTTCAGCAATAAGTATGTATCAGGTGAATGTTGTCATAATGAGAGGTGAATGTAAAAATCATGCCAAACTGAATTTATCGAGGGAAATAAATTCGCACAATAAATAGAGGCACAATAATTCTAATTTTTCACATCACAACATCACTAATAATATTACTGCGAACCATCGCAAAGCGTCTTACAACATCCATAATTTTGCCAGCATACATACACTGGACTTTTAAAAGTTGTACGGATATCCCCACATCAAACCCATGTTCCAACATTACCTCAAAGTCTCGATAGCGAGCAAAAGGGTTACATGACCACCTGACAGGAACACAAAAGAACAACTAGAGACTAACGATCCTCAGCAAGGCTACTCTCCATTGTTGCTACTCTCACTAGAAGCACTGTTCATAGCCCTCCTAGCTGCTACTAAGGCTGCTCTCAGCTGACGGATCTCCTCCTGCTTCCTGTGCACCTCCTCGTGAAGACTAGCATTGTAAGCACGAGCCTCCTCCACGTCCTCTAGCACCTGCTGCTGGTGGATGCTAAGATGACGGAACTCAGACCAGGCTTCATCCCTAGCCTGAGCCATCTTCTGGCTCTCCAGCACAACCTTGTCTCGATGCTGAGACACACGGGCTACCTCCTCTCGTGAGCGCTGAAGCTCACGTGTCAACTCATGCTTCTCCTTGCGTGCATCAGCTCGAGCCTCCTTGAACTCCTCATTCAGACGAAGTGCCTTAGTCTCCATGTTGACATAGGCCCTCATCACTGCAAACATAGCACTCATGGCGGGCGTGCTACTACCCTGCGCCTCCTCAGGACTGGCCTCCAGTGGGTTTCCCTCAGCATGTGGCCACCTAGAAAGGCGGTGAGCAATGGGGAACACTCCAGGAAAAACCTCGGCAAGCTGGTGAGGTATCTCCTCCATCAGGTGCTCCACCACGTCAAAAGCTGCAAACATGGCACCTGTCTTGGTAGTCCTGCCCGCACCAAAATAGCGCCACCCAACCCAGTGGGGGTCACCGTCCAAAGGTGGGACTACTACCTCCACTCGAGCCTCTCCATAGTTCACCAAATCATCCTTGTCCCAATAGTAGTGAGGCTCCATGCCCACCGTGTACCCAACGTTGGAGAGAATCCTCCAAAGAAGGCTAGGCATGGCGTGCTCCTCAAGAAAAGTGTCCACCTCCCTTGGTGCCGACTCACGGATAGCCAAAGGACCACGGGGCGCTCTTCCTCCAGTGGACTTACGAGCAGTCTGCTTGGTTCTTGCCATCTGTTCAAAAGTTGTATATCCCATGAGTTATAATTTTAAAGAAATGAGACAATTTATTTATAAGAGAAGGTACCATGAATGTATGAATGAGCAATTTTAACCATGATGCATGCACGTACATACGTCCTCATGAACTAATAATCTAACACTCTATGCGGTGGCATACATCGTTCTCTCACTTATACGTAACTACTTCGTTCTACCGTTCGCGGGTAGTGTACCTGCAGAAAATTCATTTTAGCCCATCTCCCATATGAATGCAATTCGACGTAAAAATTCACGCACCTTTCGAACAAGGTGAAAACACCGATTACTTACTACCCCAACAAGTCGCGCAGAAGACAACACCGCCAGAAGACGGTCCCAACATGGGATACCTTCATATAAACATGTGTGCAACATGTGAATAATCCGGCATCAATAAGCACTCTCCTAGACTGGCATTGCATCCAATCATGCTCTCACAACTCACACTTACCAGGGCGTAGAGGCAATTTGATCCATACATTACCATTCAAAAGAATGGCACCCATACGAATCCGCCATTGTATGGGCAACGGCAAAATAACAAATATGATGCAATTTCCCCCAAGTCAGTACTTAATTAAGCCACCTGAATCCTATTGGGCATAAAGGATATGACCACTGGCACACTCTAGTTTTCAAAACCATAGATTTGAACACCTATATACACCTATACATTTTGTAAATACTTTTCGCAAACCAAAACTCTTTTATTTTAAATACTTGTGAACAGTAACACACTAAACCTGCTCCGATGCCAGCTGTGACAGAACCGACCAATTTATTAGAGCACAAGCACATAATTCACCATTAGTGCGGCAAACTACATGATTGAGACCTAATAAACCCGGTAGTCATACCGAAATCTCGAAGGATTTCAAACTTTTCCGGCACGACCAAGATCGTAATAGTTTAGCGTTCCCATTCACAAGTACATAGTTCGCACATAGTTTAAATCATCGGAGTAAATAAAGTTATTACAAACCAAGTTCAAATTCAAAATAAAGCGGAACCAATTTAGTTCAAAGCCACACACGCACTTAATTCAAATACAGTGCCAGTCCCTTGGTCAACATCCAGCAAAAGCATTAAGTCGAGAAGAGTGACCGTGCCCAAGGTCTAGTCATCCATCTCCCAAAGCGGGATAGAAGCAGTTCTGACAATAGCCATAAAATATCTCACCATCTACAAAAACATGGGAAATAAAACCCTGAGTACGAGAATGTACTCAGCTAGACTTACCCATCATAAACTAAAATAAAGTGACTCCAAGGAGTATGCAAGGCTGTATAAGTAGGATAGCTGACTCATTTAATTACGAAAAAGCTTGCATTAAGAAACAATTAATAAGAACCCTCTAGCAATGTATTTTAATCTGGTTAACCTTGTCATGCTACATTAGCACCTGTACTAAACAAGCATGGTAATAATTATTCAACAAGAAAGTAACCATTTCCGGTTGAGTATCTTCAATCTCAACAGCTCAACCATCTCATCTCTTGTTCAAGTTCTTACTACGATGCCGCTGCTCAAGTCAAGTGTTCACTGTCCAGGAACGATGGCGATTATAATCGATTACTAACCAGCTGGCGGGTATTCCTCACACAAACCACACTCACCAGCCACGGTGTGCTACAGATCACCGACATTCAATTCGGGAAAAGCGCGAGATCAACAGGTACCATCATACCCAGGAACTGCCCGGCTGCCTTATTCAGGGCGACCCTGACCTCGGACTTACTCTCCGCATAACCTGTGGTCCCCCATCTTCACCAATACGATGCGTACAGCAGGTCGACTCCCAGCCCAAATCAAAATTAGGCTTCGCGGTCGGAACGACTTATCCTTCCAGCTAAATGTGAGGCATAAATTCAATATGACTTGAGGACGTACAACGGACGGGGTCCTAGTTCGACACAGACAGGACAACCACACCAAACCTCCAGTTCAGTCTCAACACCAATCCCGCCCGGTCTCGATTTATTATCTCCACATGGTTATCCAAGATAACAATGTATTGAACCATTCCGAGTCACAACCTATAACTCGCGGATGACAGGAAATCACCCGACTTCTACCAATCTAGTTAAGCAGGGCTAAGCATATATTCGTACCTGAACCTAACAGGGTTGAAGTATAAACAGTGGCAAGGAATATAAGTAATGCAGCAACGGTATAAAACAACGCCTATAACTTAATGCATCCAGCAAGTAAAGGACTCAAGTTAGATATTTTGCAAACCACAGGGAGAATGCTCCGGGGCTTGCCTTTCAGGAAAGAGCTTGGCTGGTGGTCAGGACACTCCGGAAGATCAACCTCAGGATCCTCTTCTGCTGCTGCTTCCCGAACCAAAGCGTCCTGCTGGCCTTCCTCTCCTTGTGCTCCGGGAACTACCGTTTCGAGCTCTGACGACCTTGTATGATGCATAGTGCGTATGAATACCGTGCATAAATATAAATACAATGCTGATGGTGATGGTGAACGAATGCTCAGCTTAAGATGAATGATATGATATTTGAAAACATATATGATAAGCACATGTCATCTGCATTCTCTTCTACCGACAACTCTTCAAATAGGCCTCGCATTACAATTTACTCGCACACTATAAGGAATTATAAACAACCATTGTTTCGCACACTACACTTTACTGAACCAAAACCAATAGCAGATCACACATGTTACAAATAGCATAAAAAGCATTTTTACACACATGAAATGATAACTCTAAAGCATTATTTATAAATGAAAGAAATCCGGGTATAACTACAACATGACTTTAGACTACTCAGAAAATTCTGTAAAAATTACAGGAGCTTAATCATACCAAATAAAGACTACCACAAAAATTTCAAGTCAAAACAATAAGTACTTTATCCTACACAAAAATGCCAAGGCAACACAATTTCAGGGGCATAAAATACTTTGTACATAAAAGTATGTCAAACAATAGATCTCAGAACATCAGAACATCATTAGCTCTAGATTGACATAAAAACATTCTTCAAAAAGTTTCATTCACAAATTCCTTATATATTATTTATTATGAATTATTTATCATCATATGAAAATAGGCACCATAACTAGACAGATCAAACTTTCCACATGACATAACCTCGTAACATTTTTTACAGATAGAGCATGACATAAGAAGACTAACAAACTTGGTCTCACATTTTTCTGAGCAACAGAGAATTACTTATGCATTTTCTAAGATAAAAGCAATTAATAGAGATAAATAAAGCTATACAGAAAAGTATCACAAATTCCACATTTTATATTTTTCATGCATAGATCATCTCATAAGAAAAATACTACAAGTTGAACCAACTCATTTGTATGAAAAATGAGCAAGTAATGATTTTTCAAAGGTTTTAACAGAAATCTGTAAAATTCATTCTTGAAAATTAATCGAACCGAAAACACTACGTGTACCGGAGTGTACCCAGCGACTGAACTTCGCTACGGACACCCAACTCTGTGTACCCAGACTGAACCTGTGCTGACGTCAGTGTTGATGTCATGCTGACATCACCGTGGGTCCCACACGTCAGTGAAACGTCGCGAAACACCGGTCGCCGGCCGACGGGATCTCGCCGGCGGCGAGGTCTCCGGTGACACTACGGTACTCAATCGACTCAACTCGTCAGCGCGGACTCAACGGTGTACAAAATGCAAGAAAATATCGCGGTCTCGACCGGCGGCGACGCACGACGGCGGACGGCGGCGAGGGTTGGCGATGCGCCGGCCATCTCGGGCCACGGCAGTGCAAGCTCTCGGCGGCGGCAATGGCGGTTCTGCGTCTGCTTGCTCGGGCTCTGGTGGAAGAGGAGGAACAAAAGTGCGTCTGGTGGCGGAGAAGAGAGGGAGGGAGAGACTGACGCGGTTGGGGCGGCTCGAAATGGCCGCTCGGGCTCCGACCGAGGCAGCGCGGCGTCGGAGCTCGTCGAGCGCGTGGCAAGCATGCGGGCAGAGCGAGGGCGCGTGGGCGAGCTGTGGGACCGGGCGAGCGCGGCGCGCGGGATTGGTGTGCGGCGCTCGGGTGCGTGGGCGGAACAGCGGGCAGCGGCAGCGGCCCAGCGTACGGACGCCACGCGGCTAGCGTCGGCTCGGACAGCGTCACGAGGAAGAAGAAGAGAGGAGGAAGAAGAGACTGTTCGGTGGGTCCCACTGCGCCAAGATTCATGCAGACTTGATGAACCCCATATTTTCTAAAATAATCTGAATTTTGAAAAACTCATAAAAGATGAAATGTTCCTTTTGATGAGTAGAACATTTTACTTTTAAACATCAAAATCTAATTCTGCCTAGAATTTGAATTTCAAAAATGGGGATTAAAAATTAAAAGAAAATCATTTTTACAAACTGTTTTTGACATTTTTGACCCACTTCCAAGCCTTTTCATGAAATGACCCCAAAATAAGTTTTGCTCCAAATAATTTTCTCTACAAACTTCATTTAACACTCAACCCCAAACATGCAACCTATCATATAGCTCTAGTTCAAATCAAGGTAAGCACATATTTAAACTTTATCATTTCATGTAACAAAATGATGCAAATGAGATGGTTATGCTCATGATGTGCAAGATAATGCATGCTTAACACCAGGGTGTTACAGGCTCGAAATGGCCGCTCGGGCTCGGACCGAGGCCGCGTGGCGTCGGAGCTCAGTGCTTAATAGGATTAATAGAATACTCGTACCAACAAGTTGCAACTTCTTTTCTGAAAGCCCATCACTAAAAAAACTCCAAAGTTAAGCGTGCTTGGCTTGGAGCAATTTAGGGATGGGTGACCGACCGGAAAGTCTTCCCGGGTGCGTACGAGTGAGGACAAAGTGCGCAGAAAAGACTGGTGTTGGTCTGTGAGGGCAGTCTATGTCCTATATAAGCGGCCAGGTTTAAGCGGGCCTGGCCTCGAGGAGGCGGGACGTTACAGAATGGTATCAGAGCCGACCTTCGCGGCCACGGGCGCGTGCGGGCCAGGGGCTGGACATGGGGGTTCATGCGCGTGTAGGCTCTGCGGAGTGCACGACGTGGCACATGTGCTGGCACTGGGCGCACGGTCGCGTGTGCCAAGAGAGGAACGTTCCTGGTCATGTTTGTCCGGTTGTGGGTATATTGGGCTCGACGAGGACGTCGAGTTCTTTGAGGGGGGTGTATGTCACACCCGGCCCGTTTGGCCCATAGTGGCCCATGTGGTTGTTATGTGATGTTGTGGAGAGTTTAGTCCCACCTTGGTTGTTAAAGGTGGGATAGACCAACATATAAGACATCTAGAGTCCATCCCACTATCCCTGGGTTAATCCTTTTAAGCGAAGCGAGGACGAAAGCTTAAGTGGGATGGTGGTAGGTGTGGTTTGCTGAACGTGCAGAGTGAATCTGAGCCGTTTGGATTCTGGGGCATTACAGAAGCTATCGAGGAGAGACGAATAGAGAGAAGTGTTGGAGCACATGCCACCCGTATAGCCCATGCATGTCATATATGGTGGATTTAATGGAAGTACAACCCCGGTTTGGATCAATTTAATTACACTTTGGTTCATTCTAATTTGTTGAATCCTAAAAAATTCAAGTTTCAAGTCTCAATTGTTCAGAAACATATCTCATGTTGGATATTATCATTATAGCAATTAAATGCACATTCCAAACATATGCCATGGTGAATTTAATAGAAATAATTAAATGTTGTAGATGTTTATATATTTTTCTATAAACTTAGTCAAAGTTAGAAAAGTCTGATTTGGACAAAACTAAAGCATCTTTGTTTTGGAACATAGGGAGTACCATAGATGCAACAAAATAATGGTACATATAATAGTAATTTGGTATAGAATACATCATATGCATATACATAGACAATTCAACCGTGTGATATAATCTTATGACAAGAGAATACAATATACCATTGTTCTTCATTTAAAAGAGATATGGTTACTTTAGATATGTCCAACGTCCAAGCATGTCCTAAGTTAGCGAGGCATACTAGATGATGCCACGAATTCTTGTTCCAAAGTATAGCACCTAGAGGTCATTGGTAGTGGTAACTGTGTAGCATTGACAAGATCGATATGTTCATGTGGAATTTGAGCTTCTGGGCACATGAAAGATTCCATCTCTCCATCTTTCTCAACTAAAACATATGCCTTCTTTAGCCTCTTTGTTCTCAACAGTTGCAGTCTCATATCTACTTCTTTCATACTTGGTCTTTGTCCTCCTTTAGATCTCAAGCATGATTCTATAAGTGAGGCAATATCATGAATCTCTTCTTGGTTAGTCTCTTCCACAACTTGTGGATCCATTATTTCCATGAGAGCCCCTTCTTGAAGTCCTTCAATGAAGTAATGAGACAGGCTTTGCTTTGCACCTAAGTCATTGATAAAAATTGGTTTCTTCCTTGTCAAAAGTTCCACAAGTATCACCCCAAAACTATACACATCACTCTTCTCAGTTAATTGACCAGTATGATAATATTCCGGATCCAAGTAACCAAATGTTCCTTGGACAATTGTCACCACATGTGTTTCATCAAGTGAAAGAGACCTTGAAGCACCAAAATCTGAAACCTTTGTGATGAAGTTGTCATCCAAGAGTATATTTGAAGACTTCACATCTCTATGGAATATTGGTATTGCAGCGGCTGAGTGTAGATAAGCAAGTGCTCCTGCTGCTTCCATTGCAATCCTAATGCGATCATCCCATGATAGCAAGCATTTTTCTGCAATGTTTGCATGAAGAAGTTCATATAGAGTGCCATTTGATATGAACTCATAGACTAGCAAGGGAACCTCATCTTCTAGGCAACAACCATAAAGTTTCACTACATTACGATGAATGATTTGAGACAAAATAGCAACCTCATTGACAAACTGGTCTATTTCTGTTTGCTCTACTATTTTTGATTTTTTTATGGCCACAATGCGCTGGTCAGACAAAATCCCTTTATAAACTATGCCATGCCCTCCATGACCTAGAACACGAGTAGTGTCGAATTTGTTGGTTGCCTCTTCTAGTTCCTCTAATGTGAATATCTTTGTTTTATTTTCAATACTTTCATTCGAGATTAGTTGCTCCAAGAGTAGACCTCGGTTTTTCTTGAAGTATGCTCTTCGTATTCTCCTTTGGATATCTTTCTTCCACTTGTCGATGAGTACAATGGCACCTAGTGTAAAACTTATGAAGCCAAGGCCACAAGCAAGCCCAATTGCAATTCCTACATTCATTAATGTGAACATGAATATTTTGGAAAATTTTAACTTTGATGGACATATGTATGACTCACCAAGAATTAGATTGCGTTGCTTAACTGACATGACACATTTATGTTTGTTTGTATCATATTCTTTTCCATGCGAGCATCTTGTACAGTTGAAGCCTCCATCAAAATTGTGGCATACCCCATTGCATTTATTTGGAATAGAGCACTCATTGATATCTGTATTAGTAAGATGGTCGTACATTAGTGGTGCAAGTAAATCATTTAAAAATGTACTGATATTTGTTAGAAAAGTAGTGTAATGTGTGATCATGTGGAACCGCAAGGGTGCAAGTAGTAGCCTTTCGGAGTTAGTAGTATATATAGAATTGTAATTTAAACCGAGTAAGATGCGTACTGTTTTTGTTTTATTCTAAAGTTATGAGGATCTTAATACTATTGAAGAATCTTTTTCTTTTATTCATTATGTTAATCCTCACAAGACTGTCTAGAAAAAGACAAAAAATCTAGAAATTAAGAAACATTCAATCATAAATTAGGCATACTTAGCTTCATCACGCTGAGATGTAGTCAATCTGTATCTAATAATAAGTTACCCACTTCTTGAATAAAAAGTCACAATAAGCACCGAAGATAGATGAGCATAAGAGTCACGACACATGGGCTACAACTATAACAAGCATATATAACTTACGCTAACACTGTAAATAAACACAATATCTGAATATTGACGGACACCATATAGTGTTGATAACTAAAGTATATCACAAATTCATAATTATATATACCTACAGAGTGTGTACACACACACAAATGAGAGAGAGAGAGAGAGAGAGTGACAGAGTGAGAGAGAGAGAGAGAGAGAGAGAGAGAGAGAGAGTACATACATAATTTATTCTGATTAGCTTTAGGTCCAAAATTTATATCTTGGACTCAGAATATGTACTAATAATGTCTATTAAAATTTGAGCATATGTAGTAACACATTTGTAGTATTAGAGAAATAAGAAATTTAGTGAAAATACATTTAAGAGAGAAATATGACCTGTACAATTATTTTGAAGGTATGGATTTCCTTGGAAGCCACTAGAACACTTGCAGCGGTATCCATCAGGTGCTTTCCCTCGCATGACATCTTCGCAGAAACTGTTGTTACTGATGCAGGCATATGTAGCATTATTTAGCTTAGCTTTCTGGCAAGTTAAGTTTGCTACGACCCATTTTATTATTATATCCTCTTGAGAGAAATCGAAATTATCATCGACAACGTCGTCATAGATACTGTTCTGGTGACCATCATAGTGATTGATGACTACCCTCTCCATATTGTTGGAGCTTGTGTCATTCAGCATGTTTGTAACCATCAGAAGTCCATCATCAAGTGATAAATTGGTCACACGATACTGTGCGTACCCTCGGTCAAGAAGAGTAGTGCCATTACTTGTACAGTTGAGTTGCAGGTTATCATTTGCGAAGCAACCTTCTTCAATCCCAAAAGGGAATGGAATGATCATGTTTCCACATAATCTTGTACAGTTCTCTTTGGGCGCCTTTGGATTGTAATCTGCTTCATGGTAGATAAGGTGAGGAATTAGCTAGAATTAATCTAAGGAAGCTACTCCTTTTAACTTGTTTTTAATGTGTGGTATTAGTTTTTTTTGTTCTAAGTCAAACATTTTTCTTTGGCCATCATTTTTAAAATATGTATAGGTTAACAAAATAAAATATATAGTTCATATGTTGTGAAACTACATGGATTTAAATATAAAATTGATGGTCAAAGTTAACAATATTTGACTTAAGACAAACCGTATATGATATGTGAAAAAGGTAGAAAGGCACATTTTAAGAGGAAGAAACTACTGGTCAGTTTAGTTTAGCGGTAAAGGCATTTATAGGGATCAAAACATTATTTTTCGCCTTTAAAAACATTACTTTTCATCTTGTTGAATAAATAACACACCAATCCACACGCATGTATGACAAACCTTGTGATTCGTGGGTGCTTTCAGATTGGTAACAATATGAACTGAGAATATAATGCAATATTCAAATCTAGAAAATGGTTCAAGCCACTTAATTAAAAAAATACGTCATGCGAAAAAAAAGCACAGACGCATGACCTAACCTTGGGGGCAGCCACCTGCAACATAGGGGTTGCCTTCCATATGACCAGGGCAGAAGCAATTGTAGCCTCCTCGAGATAATGGTAGATCCTTGCAGATGCTTTCACTGTTACATGCATATGTTTCCTTGTTCTCTTGGGATTGGGCACTTGCACAGCTTGGTTGGTCCGTGATTGCAATGTCAAGTACCATATCACGAACATTGCTTATATTTACCCAACTTGCATTAAGATCAGCTATAACGAAGTGATAGTACTCCGAAAAGATGACTTTGATACTTGAGAGCGCCTCATCTAACGGTGCAATCGTACTATTGCGGCGGCCAAGCTTAAGAGTAAAGGCTTGCCGGCTCGATGTTAGTGAATAGATGGCGCAGCAGCCAAACCCTCCACAGGCAGCGTTGACCCTGTTTGCCCTCTCCATGATCTCTCTGTTATCTATGCAAATACTCATGCAAGAGCCAATGATATCTGTCATATTATCACCGAACATGTAGATGTCGACACCACATCCAACGACATACATACTGTTTAAATAATCAAGAACAACACCAGCAGGGGCCTCCCAGTACTTGTTGATGTAAGTATCCACACCTAAGCCCATGGTGATGTTGTATGCAACAGCAGAAGCATAAACATAATTTCTGCCGGCATCTATAGAAGTCACCTGAGTCGAGCTATTTCCCATGAAGAGCAGACTGGGGGAACCAGTTGTGTTGTCGCAGGTGAGCTCGAAGCCTTGCCGAAAGCAGCCCGACCCTATCCCAAAGGGGTATGAGATTTCGACATCCCCGCAGCGGGAGGGACAGTGCGCCAGGAAGGCATTGGTAGGGACACCAAGGAGCGCATCCCCGGTCCCGGCGGCAAGGACCTTGGCCGGCGTCAAGTGGATCTCCACCGCGGCCAAACACAAGAGCACAGCAACGAATGAGCGAACTAGTAGCACTCCGGTGAAGCACATGGTTGTATCTGAGGTCTGTAAGGCTTGTTTAAGGAGATGGAGGTGTCTGTAAGGCTTGTTCATGAGGACAACACAGTTTATACTGAGACTCTAACAATAACAGGTTCTAGAAAAACTAATACAACATTTGCGTTGGGAAAGCAGTCAGCTGGCGGTTGCTAGTATTATAGTGGAAGGACGACCTGGACTTTGAATTTCAGGGTATAATAGTCCCATCTGATGTTACGGTCGTCGCTGGGGCCAAGAAGACTAGCCGCGAGGGAGAGTGGAGTACACCATTTTGGAAGATTCCGTCACGTCAACTATCACGACATACGCCATGCCCATTCGATTAAGACATGCGCTAGAAAGGATAAATTCTACAAATTCTCACAAAAGACAGAAATGTCTTGCTATTCTTATCCTTGTTAACCTGTGAAGAAGTCTTCTTCTCGAGTTACAATAAAAGATGGGAAGGATGCTTCGTAATCGTACGTCTATTTTTTATAGAAAAAATGAATATACAAAGAAAGCTATTGCATCGTTGAGTCTACATATATCGCAGTCCTTACAGCTAGCGATGACGGGATTGAGTCTCAGTATAGAAAAAATGAATATACAAAGAAATGTACTAAGTAATTCATTTTGATAGCTCGCTCGTGTATGTGACCTTGGTGACAAGATTGAGTCTAGACATGTCTTAATCGTCACGGTAGTGCTGACAAGAAAAGATTGTCATTAGAGAAAGGGACCGTAAAAGTCATGGAAAAACCTCACGATTTTTCCAGTCGGTTTAATTGGGGTGTTGATTTGTCAAGTCTTCTCAAGATGTGATTCGCAAAAAAAAAGTCTTCTCAAGATGTTGCTATGTGTAATGCGAGCAAATGAAATGTGTGCGTCAATTTAAAGCCATCTCAAGAATGATTTGGAACGTATAGCAATCCGGCCTGTCAGTTGGATTTAGAATTTTCATGATCTTCACTCAGTACGTACTGGGCAGGTTACCTTCACCCTTTATAACTTCTCTTTTACTTAATATATCGATCTTACTTTTATTAAGTATACTAGTCCCAAAATAAGTAAAGTATACTAGTCCATGTAATTACTGCATGTTTAAAATTTCAAGAGATAGAAGCACTAAAGTCATATTTAATATCTACACGAAGGAGCGCTCCCATCTTTTTTTAAGCACTAAAATTTCAAGACCTACCCCATCTTTTTTTATTGACCTCCTCTCTGGTCTAGATGACGTCAAATTGGAGTTATAATTCTACTTTGTGTTATTAAGTTATTTTAGTTTTGACATAAGATATATGAAATCATGCTCTGTAGGATTTGAACCTATGACATCAGGTTTTGGAGTCCCGCGTTCTACCAAACTGAACTAAGAGCGTTTTCAAAAAAAAAAAATCCTTTTCTATTCCTAACGTGTATCACGCAATTCTAGTATGAGCTCTCTTCAAGACTCTTACTTTTGATTCGAGGCCTCCTCTCATTTTTTTTATGGGCCTTATGTTTTTCATCTACTCCAGCATGAGCTGAAATTCGTTGTGTTCGGCTGGTCACGAATTGGCTGAATCTGGGCTGATTCCTAGTGGCTTGGCTGAATTTGGACACTGTAAAGTTGCCAGGAATCAGCCAGCTGAACACGGCCATTCTTTTTATAGTCCCTTATAACACATGAGACCCATTTGCCATTCTCTTTGCCCCTTCCTTTTCTCCTTCGTGACGTTGCTGCCCTGCGCTCTCTAGTCATGTCCTCGCCTCCCATTCACTGGCAGCAGAGCGCTCTCCTTGCGGAGGAGGGATCCAAGTAGCGAGAGGGCTACCCAGTGGAGATTGAGCACACGGTGGGGAAAAGGCATGCTGGAGAGGAGGTCGCCATAGAGATCTAAAGGGGAAATCCGGAGGGTAAGGAGCTCAGTGCAGGTGGTGTCTGCCAGTGTGAAGGAGCTAGCTGTAGGAGGTGACCAGCGGCGGGGAAGAAGCTGCTGAGGGACGACGTGCTTGACCACAGAGCTCTACCTAGTATGTAGCGTGCCGAGGAAGTCGTGAGGGAGAAGTTGTGTGGTAGGTGCTTCACTAGGAAGGAATTACTAGTGTGAGCCGAGGTAGGGGAGTCACTGGGGAGAGAGGAAGAAGTCGGAGAGGGGCACCGAGTCGCACAGGATGCACGCGGGCGGGCCCCTAGGAATGAGTGTTGGGAGAGGGATTAGAGGACCCCTCTATAGTATGGGCCCTGCTAGAGTGCGGTTTTTACCCCCAAGGCTTAAAACAAGTATGATGAGGAATTAAGTTTGCTCATAAAAAAAGAGGAATTAAGTAGGTGCCATGCTAGAATTGCTTTGACAAGAATTACTTATCTTTGGGCCTCTCTATTCATTTTATAATACAATACATGCAACGAACGGACGGCATTACTACACTGGTAGGTAGAGTTTTCATATAGAAAACTTTGATAGGTAGAGTTTACTATCACGGAGTAATCATACTCTGTGAAACTAAAAAAACGTCTACCACGGTAATGCCCCGAGCCCATATTACACATCCTGCGATGCCATTGTCTCAGATGATATTTTCCGACTGAAGCTGTTTTATGTATTATACTTAATTTATAAAAATGGTAAATTTTCTTTTTCAACCTCTAACTTTACACTATTGTTAGATTTTCCACCCCAAAACCTGGTTTGGAAGGCCCTTCTACTATTGAAACCAAAGATTTGGTCTTTTGGTTGATTATATATTTTTAAAGAAGATATTAGCCTAACTAATGTATAAGAATTCTTAACTAATTTATTTTAAATTATAAAAATATGAAACTAGTCCCAATGTTAGTCCAAAAATATAAGCTATCTATTGGTGCTTTATTTGGAGTCATTTGTGTTGGGGAAAATATTTCCCAACCCCGAAGGCCCATAGACCTCTCGGCCTGCAAACGGAAGCACCATAGCTTTACAGCGGGTTGCTAGAGAAATGAGGCCCAGACCTGCGAACATCTGCCTTAAGGAAGGTGCGAGCCTCACCCGATGGCTGCAGTGGATGGGATCCCAACAGAGGCGCCTGATGGCTAAATCACCAGAAGACTAAGAAACTACAATTCGCTCGGTTGCTTGGATTAAGCGATCGGGCGAACAAAGGGGGGCCTTGACCCCCTGCGCTGATGGATCTGGTTGATCCTCTGTGTGTGTGTCGTGTACAACACCTAACCACAAGGCGGTAGAGGGCGCCACACAAAACGCTTCAACTCGCTGCGTAGTCGGTGCACTACAGTCCTAGGGACAACATCCCGTTGTTTCTCATTCTCCAACGCAGCGACGTGCGACGAAGGAGTTAAACCATGATGTTCACCGTTCAAAGAAGGAAGCGTCACCGCCAAGGAAACTAATAAAAACCACCATGCCAGCTTGTAAGCCAAGACTTTTGCCCTTAACTTATAAAAGGGGAGGTTTTGGTCTCTGTTGTCATTTCTTAGCATTACTTATGCTAGGTTGTTATTCTCAGCACGACGCCAGAAATGTGGTATTAATAAATGCAAATGCTTTTCTAGAAATAAATATGAAATTCTCAAACGCACAGATAATACCGATGTCTATAAGTAAACCAGATATCATTATTTATATTTTTACCTATGGGAAGGGATAGCTAAGGATATGAGCAATGAGCATCACTACATGTGGTAATGGAGAGTATAACCATGTCTTTGTCTATCTCTCATACATGATAAATATATATATATATATAATGAATGAATGGTAAATGATAAATGATAAGCACATAGCCACATAATAAATGATAAATCATCTAAATAGAATACTCTAAGTCTATATCACTAGCATGGAACTAGGATGAAGTACAAGAATAAATCCTAAGTCATTCTACACTTGGCAATCATGGCAAGACAAGGTTATATCTACGCATAGGGATATTATGAAGGAAGATGAAGAACATAGCAATCACTTGCCTATAATAGTTGTGTTCTACCTATCCTATGCTCGGGAGGAGGACTACAAAGGACTCAACAGGACTGTCACTCCCACGATCCACCACACGATCCAGAATATAGGGTGCAACAGGAAAATACGGTATAAGCACCACGCCTACACATTATTCACCACTCACCCATGGTACCAATGAGCAAGCGCTATACAATCCTACACTTGAATATAATTCTAATCTAACTACGCTAAGTATATAATCAAAGTAGACTAAGAACATTATAATTGAGAATATAAGCAAATAGAGCAAAGTCATATCCAATATAATAGAATAGAGCAAAGTCATATTCATACTAAATGATGAACAATATGAATAGTGCAAGAATGGATATAAAGTAGGAGAGAATTACCAAGAACTCTCTTCATAGATCCGGAAATTAAGCAAAGCTTGACTCCTTCTAGTTCTAATCCTATGTAGTTATGCTATGCCTATGGAGATCTAATTGAGATGGTGGCTCTAGGGCTTCATTAGGGGCTTCTCTCTTGATGAATAATGAATTGAGAATGAATTAGGGTTTCTCCCAGGGCCAGGGGCCTTGCTTATATAGCCTCCTCAAATGCACCATGACCCTTGGATCAAACCGACCTTGATAAAGTGTAGATTGATCCTCAAAGGAAGTAGGGGCAGGATATGCGAGACTGGGCTTCATTGGTCCACCTAGGTGGGCGGGCGCCCACATGGAGAGGGCAGGCGCCCTGCCTACGTGGCTAATCGGCTTTCGGTCTAGTCTGGTGTCTTCTGGGGTCTTCTAGAGTATTCTTTGTTCGTGGTGTGTTTCTCTCTATATAAACCTTACATGTGGGCCTTTGGTCATTTCCTGATAACCTCCTTCAGAAATAGATATTCACTAAAACTCGTGGAATTCTGTCAATGTAACCCCTATAGTGTAACATCTCAGAGTCCAAACGGCTCAAATCCGCTCTGCACCGCTTAAAAGGATTAACCCAGGGATGATGGGATGGACTATAGAAACCTTATATGTTGGTCTATCCCACCCTAAACAACCAAGGTGGGACTAAACTCTCCATAATATCTCATTAACACACACATGTCCACCCCCTCAAAGAACTCGACGTCCTCATCGAGCGCAACATACCCACAACTGGGCAAACGATGACCAGCAACGTTCTCCTCTTGGCACACATGACCGTGCGCCTAGTGCCGGCACATGTGCCACGCTGTGCACTCCGCAGAGCCTACACGCGCATGAACCCCCATGTCCAGCCCCTGGCCCGCACGCGCCCGTGGCCGCGAAGGTCAACTTTGATACCATTTGTAACGCCCCAGAGTCCAAACAACTCAAATCCGCTCTGCACGTTGAGCGAACCACACCTACCACCATCACAGTTAAGCTTTCGCCCTCGATTCGTTTAAAAGGATTAACCCATGGATGATGGGATGGACTCTAAAAACCTTATATGTTGGTCTATCCCACCCTAAACAAATAAGGTGGGACTAAACTCTCTATAATATCTCATTAACACGCACATGGCCCATTACAGGCCAAACGGGCTGGGTGTGACATATAGCTAGATGATATTTATATTTAGGTCCTTTCTCATGCTATGTTGATGGTTAAAAATGACACTTATCTACCGTCAATTGTCTCACCAAGAAAAAAAGGCTCTCTAAACATCCTTATGAAGTTCATAGAGCATATCACACATCACAACACACTCACTCCATGAATAATTGAGACTTGATCTTTCCTTAGAAGCTCTCTCGACCTTAGTTTATAACCCTCTACTACAAGCTTATTCAACAAGAGTTGGCAGCACACCAGCCCGTGACTGGACATAAGGACATTCTGTCCAAACAAAGATAAATCCCTTATGCCCGCCTTAGCTCTACCATCTACACGCCTAAACATGGTTCAACGTAGAATCACGGTCACCCCAATTCGAAATACTGACAATTTGAATTTAATTTGCTTTAAATAAATAATTAACATAACAATGGGCAATAAAGCAATAGAAAATAAATAAATAAATAAATAAGTAAATAAATAAATAAATAAATAAGCTCCACATGTTTTTTTTCTTGTGTAAAGCTCCACATGACTTTATGTACTATGTAATTGCAAACATAAATATAGATTATAAAAAGAGAAATGCATTTAGAAAAAATATTAGTTTTGTGTTTTTAGATTTAAAATAATTCAGTTTTTAATTTTTATAGATTAAATTTAAATCATTTCTTTTCTTATTTTAAGAAAATAGAAGATAACCTTTGAAAGTCGAAAGACGATCAAATTTATGTTGTTTCGACAGTTTCGGAGCATCGTGTACCTGATTTTGTAGTTCAACGGGAGCTTATTTGCCGTTCTTTTTCCCCTATATATTACCCTCATTTATAGTTAATATTTTTACTAACACTACTACTATTACTGTTTTTTTGGAAATGAAACACAGCTAGTAACAATAAGTCATCTCGACCGCCGGATGCCATCCCAACGCAGGCCCAAAAACAACAATTTCTATCTTATTCCTCGATGTAGTAGCGCTTATCAGCCTGGCATTCAGCGGTATGTTTCTCTCGTAATAAATCAGCATTATGCCAGAAACATCCAACGGGCGTTATATTACACTTGTGCTGACTTCCAGGTCGTGATCCCTTTCCATTTCCGCCACCCCGGCCGCTCTCCATTACTCCCTCCGCCTGCGGCCAGCTTGCCTGCCTCGAGTCTCCTTCTGCTCTGCTCAGGTCAGTCTCAACCCGTTCCTCAATCTACAGTCTCAGGTCGTGAAGCAATGCCCGTCTGCTCGCTCAGAGTTTATGATTTTCTTGACCTCCCAAGCCATTCCTGTTTTGCGAACTAGATTAGAGCAGCTTAATCCACAGTTCATATTGGAGCCGTAGGTATCACAATCTTCTTAATGTTCTGCTGCGTAGCTTTTCCTATTAAAAGCTAAGAGATATAAGCAAGCATTGCGTGCGATTGTGACCTTGCTGTGAACTCTAAGAATGTTTAGTTCTGTCTCCTACGTTTGAATTAATGTCTAGTTTCTCCTAGTTTCGATCTTCAGTTTCGGGATTGTTTTCTTAATTATGACGCTGAGATTCGCGTAGCTGTATTACTGTTTCTGATCTATTCATGTGCAGCTTAATCATATCTAGTATTGAGTACTAGGTGACACCTGACAGCTCTGTACTTTTGTACTGTTGGTCAACTCGGTGAGATTTGGTCAGAGATATCCTTTTGACTTTTAGTACTTATATATGTCTCATGGGTGCTAGGGAAAACCATCACGTTAAGTATATTTTGAACCTGTGACTGTGATTACACCTACTGATCCGAAATATATACTGCAACGATCTACGCATCAATGTGGCATTATATTCCAAAAATCAGGGAGCAGCTTATTTCTTTATTTCTAATTAATTGTATTGCTAAATCAAGGATTCCATTACTGAGGTTATGCATAAAGACTTAAAGTATATTGAAATTATCAATATTTTTTGCCATTCTGAAAAACAAAAACCATACTGTGATTTAGTACCAGTAATCACAACTATCTATCGTAGTTATTTAACTGGCAACTTCTGCACTTTGTGCCTGATCAGTCCTAACATGTTTTCCTTATCTTGGTGGCAACTAGAAAACTCAAACCGGTGTAATTCAGCTTTTCATATATTTTTTTAAGAAAACATGATGAAATGTCTAATGCTCTTCCCTGTTCTTGCAAGAACACAGAAAGTTGGATCAGATCGAGGCTCCGAGAAGAAGTGAAGCTCTCCTTACCAGCAATTGCTCGCAAGGTCAAGAGCCCTGCTCCTCCCATGGACCATGTTGACCTTGCCGACATGGTCACTGCATACAGCACATTCCACACCTTCTTGGACTACCTGCAAAAGACCATTGTCATCCAAACCTTCCAGGAGCATCACCATGTTTGTCCCCAAGCACTCGGCCTTCGCCGCACTGAAGAAGACCACGCTTGCCAGGCTTACCAAGGATCACCAGCTCAGGTCCCTGCTACTGTACCACGCACTCCCCAAGTACGTTCTACGACCTATATGGGCTCGCCATGCTGGGCAAGCGCAACCCGCTGGCCACATTTGCAGGCGCCCGGTATACGCTCAACCTCACTGAAAACTACTACGGCAACATCTAGGTCGGAGTGGTCTACCGCGAAGATCGGCAGCACCGTGTTTGCCACGGCTCCGGTGGGCGTGTATGAGGTCAACAAGGTTCTCCTGACAAAGCAAATCTTCAAGAGCCAACCCAAGTGAAGAATTCATAGGTAGCCACTGTGAACTGAATATCCTCTTTTGTTCTCATAAATGATAAATCAGGTCAGACCAAACCACAATAACTTCTCGGGGATGCCCAAAGATCTGAACATGTCTGAAGTTTCAAACAAATTATTCATCTTGGCAGTTGAGTTGTATCTCGATGTAAAAACTGCAGTTGTGACTTGTGAGTTGTGACACTTCAAATTTACTACTCCACCAGTCTGTATATGTATGTACTAGTAGGACGTAGGAGTGTCCCGTCTTCTGGTGTTCTTCAACAAGTACGTACACTACACTACACAGGGGGTACAATAAGTTCCTTTATTTTCTTTTCCTAATAATGACATATATGGAAACGTTTGTGTCCATTAACCAGATCATCGAAAGCTAGCATCTTAATTTATAGGTAAAGACTTGGCATATGATTTTGTCGCTCGGCGAAACGAAGAGAGAGAACAAACCAAAAGGTTGTCAATAGGTCAATAGAGCATCACATCGCTCACCGAGCAGTGAGCACCACACTTCACTCGCTCTGATCAGAAGCGCCAACGCAACAAGGTCTCCATCGAAACCATTGTTCAGAATCTGTTTGTTAATTCCTTTCCTTGACGACCATCCATCGAAGCAAACGATACATATTGGCCGGAGGCGGCTAATTGATCTTTTTTCTGTTCCTTGCTCTCTTTTTTTTTGACAAAGTGTCCTTGCTCTTTGGAACCATATATGCTGGAAAGCAAGCTATATACGCCGTCACGCTTCATTCTTCGTTCCCGCGCCCGGTGCTCGCTTTCGCATCTCGTGCAAGTCCAACCGGCCCCATCTCACCCGTCCGTGACCGTGATCATTTGCCAGTGTCCCTATCGTCTGCTCCTGCACCTCGCGCCGCCGCCGCAGCAGCCATGGACGGCGAGGTCGGCAAGGAGGAGGACGACGCCAACAAGCAGCAGCGAGTCGAGTGGGCCACCATGAACCTGGAGCGCGGCGTCGTTGTTGCCGGCAATGGGAACGCGAGCCGCCGGAAGCCGCCGATAGGCATCGTACGACTATTTTTGGCGTGCATGGTCACCGGCGGCATGCAGTACGGCTCGGCGCTGCAGCTCTCCCTCCTCTCGCCCTACTCTCAGGTACAGTCCATGTCGTCTTTTGTTCAATTCATACTGGTTTTAGCTTTCTCTGATACTGTATTTTCGTGGTCTGATCGACGACGACCTTTTGATATTCCCGCCCCGCCCAGACTCTCGGGATCCCGCACAGCTTCGTGTCTCTGACATGGATCTGCGGGCCTGTCGCCGGATTTGTGGTACGTTGCATTATCCTCCACTCCTATATATCATCCTGATCTTATCTCTTACTACTATTTGGATAAAGATAAAGAACGTTACTGGATAAACTTTTGTCAAATCTAAATAAATCTATGAAGGCTATGAATCTTTTTTTCCTCGACCGTACCATATTGTGGCACAGTTTTCATTAAGAGAAAGTAAAATTTAAAATATTTCAAGAACACGCAAGTAATCATAGGATTACCACTGCGTGTCCCAAAGACACACAGCGCTACAAAATAAAGAAAAGCAAGGTAGCAACGATACATAGACCCACAGCCTCACCACCCCAATAAAATGTAACCAGTGACAAAAGAAAATGACAATACAGAGTAGAGAAACTGCGGTGGCAATGTATCGCTCAAGGTTGACAAGATGACCTTTTTTGATGAAACTGGACAGGATGACCTTCCAACATCAACGACAACAAATAGTATCCACTGAGAAAATGGTAAAGCATCTGCCACATAGGCCAACGACTATAACGAATCTGAAAAGACCGTAGCGGCAAACGATCCATCGGTGAAGATGGGTCAACCCACACACTCGGCAACAAAGCATCTACTAGAGGGGTGAGACCAAAGTGACATAAATGGCAAAGGATCTGTCGAGGTCGAGGCCAAACAACTGTAGCAACACCAAGGCAAACCGCTTGACAGGCCACTGCGACAAGTAGATTGAAGCACATACGGGCACAACCCCATAAAAGGGGTGACTCCGGCGACATGGGCGGAAGATGGGGCCGATTCAACAGGAGGGCTACAATAAAGCCAGCCTTCGTGAAGGGTAGTGATATCCATAGACACCATCAATGTTGGCAGAAGACTTTCACCACAAACCTATCCCTTCAGCATGTGTGGTGAATGGAGTCTACGGGGACACCTTGAAGAAGGTAGGTTATGGAAGATGCCCTACCGCCGCTTGCCCAGAGCAAGTCGGGCATGGTTTTCACCCATAATCTATTCAGGGAATGGCTGGCAAGTAGTCCTTTCCCAGGGAACGACCTCCACACCGCATGGTCCTTCAGGGACGGGGGCGTACATGCATGATTCGGCCCAATAGGGCCTAGATCCACCCTATCGGCCGGAGGCGTTGAACTTAGCCAGCTACAACATGGCCATGACCTCAGGACCTGCCACATGGGCACAACGGAGGTTGAAGCACATTGTTGCTGTCGGTCAGTGCAAGCACCACAACTCGTGTGCCGAGCTAGCACTAGCCAACCACCAGTAGGCCGGCTAGCAGTCCACAGATTTGGCACCCGTAATGTGGTGTACCATGACACCGGCAGCCATGCGGCCTAGCAAGGCCACCGCTACTCTGACCATCATGGTTGGCACCTAACCATTACCGCCATCTTTTAATTTGTCAGCCTCGGAAGCCTAGAAGCCTGAAATTCCGCGGGACAAAGGGGAGCCCGATTGCAAATGACAGTAAGGGGCCTGGAACAGGCCAGCCAGCCACTCTACCATGCTTGAGCTAAAGACAAAGAGGTTTGTGTCGGTGGGGGGTGGAGGAGGGGAGCCACTCGCCTACAGGGTCCCCGCTGCGGCATGCTAGATAGCAGCGACGATGGTCAGAGCATAGGTAGGGAGGGGGATCCTAGCGGCACTAACGAGATCGCTACTGCTGCCACCTCTCCTCGAGTCACCCATTGGGGAGCTCGACGAGGGAGGGGGAGAGTGCTGCCACCTGTCCTGGAGTCACCCATTTGGGGGGGCTGGGGGGGCTCGACGAGGGAGGGGGAGAGGGCAGTTTGATATATCTAATATGTGCAAAAGTGTTTGTACCATGCAAGTTACGAAAGTACTCACCTACGATTATTTCCATATTTATGTTCAAGCATTTTGAGCTTTTAATTACCAAGATTTAGTTTCATGAGATAAGATAATTACCAAGATTTCTTTTTATGAATAAGATAAGATTACCAAGATCCGTTTTCATATGTCCAGTTATTTTCCTCCCTCCTTTTCTGACGCTTGCGCTTGCCGGGGATTAACCTGAATTGATTTTTTTAGCAGGTGCTACCCATCGTGGGCTACTACAGCGACCGGTGCACCTCGAAAATGGGACGGAGGAGGCCCTTCATCCTCGCTGGAAGCATCACCATCTGCCTCTCTGTAAGCACACGTGACATCAAAATTTTCCATGGCGATCCATTTGCTTTATACTTCCTGTCACCCTAAATTTTAACACGTTTGACTTTTTGACACCAAGTTTAACCACAAGATCGAGTAAGACAACTTGGAGTAAAAACAAACTCAAACGTCATGTAGTTTAGGATGAAGGCAGTACGCAATAGCGAGTATCCCACGTTTTTAAAAAATAATTAAAAATGATGATCGATTCCGGTGCTTTGCCAATCCAAGGTGACGATGATCGGGTTCTCGGCGGACATCGGGCGGCGCCTCGGGGACACCAAGGAGCACTGCAGCACTTTCACCGGCTCCCGCTGGTACGCCGCCGCCGTTTACATTGTTGGCTTCTGGTTCCTCGACTTTGCCAACAGCACGGTCCAGGGACCTTGTCGCGCGATGATGGCCGACCTAGCCGGTACGGTGAACATGCAAGCGGGTGTTTCGCTTCGCTGTTTATGTATTTAAATTTTAATTTGAATTCGATCACATGCACGCACGTAGTGCAGGAATAAATAATGTTGTTTGTTTACTTCATTCTGCAGCTGGACAGCACGGCCCCAACGTTGGCCAGGCCATCTTCTGCTTGTGGTTGGCTTTCGGCAGCGTGCTCGGATACTTGGCCGGCGCCAATGCGAAATGGCACAAGTACGAAGCCTCTGATTCAATCATCTCCTCAAAGCCTTCCACAGTTTTCCTATACCGGTGTGTTGTTGGCTGACGAATGCGCTGGCTGGTTGATCCATATTGTATCAGGTGGCTCCCTTGGCTCAAAACCGCGGCGTGCTGCGATGCCTGCGCCAACCTCAAGGGTGCCTTCTTGACTGCGTTGGTGTGTACACGCCCTCCATTCTAAATTATATGTGATTCTAAAAATTTCAAAGAGTTAAAACATCTTAAGTTTGACCAAAATTATAAAAAATGGTTACAAAGATTTATGACACCAGAGAAATTACTATAAAAATATAATTAATAATTAATGAAGAACCTAATGGTACTTAGTTGATATCAATTGTATTATCTTATCATATAAATTTGATCAAACTTGATATGTTTTGACTCTTCAGGATTCTCAGAATGACTTATAATTTAGAAAGGATGAGCAAAGCACCATTAATGTTGTTGCTTCATTCGTCTCTCGCTGGTGCACTGAGATTTTGATCACTTTCCTTTGATTTGTTGATCAGATCCTCGTTATAGTCACCATGTCGGTCACCTTGTTGATTGCTGGTGAGGAGCAACTCGACAAGGACAACGTAGTCGACGCCTCCGGTGGCGTGTGCTCCTTGTTCGTCGATCTCTTCAAGAGCCTCAAGAACCTTCCAAGTGCCATGTTCGGTGTGCTCGCCGTCACAGGCGTCAGCTGGGTACGAACATCACACATCTCATTGACTCGATCTAACTGACTAATTGATCGTCTTTGTCGATCGCACACAGCTCTCGTGGTTCCCTCTCATCCAGTACGACACCGACTGGATGGGGCGGGAGATCTTCCACGGCGAGCCACAGGGCGTGGGCGGCAAGGCGGACCTGTACAACGCCGGCGTCCGCGAGGGTGCCGTGGGCCTCCTCTTCTGCTCCATCGCGCTTGGCGTCACCTCCTTGCTCATCCCCAAGCTGTGCCGGAAGCTCACATCTCGGGTCGTCTGGTCCATTAGCAGCCTCATGGTGTTTGTCCTCATGACGACCATGGTGGTCCTCGGCATGGTCTCCATGAAGGGCTACAAGCCCTCGTTCGCTGCCTCCCTCTCCGCCGGACCCGACCACAGATTCAAGAACGCCGCGCTTGCTATCTTCGCTCTCATCGGCATCCCTCAGGCCGTAAGACGACACACGTTTTGTTTTGTTTTGCATTGCATTGGATTGCATTAGTTGCTTAGTAATGTACTCCTTTTCTTATTGCATTGCATGCACACAGGTCCTCTTCACTGTACCTTGTGCCGTGGCGTCTGAGGTTGCCGCTGAGGAGGGCGGTGGGCAAGGTCTCGGCATTGGCGTCCTCGGCATTGCCTCTGTCCTTCCACAGCTGGTGATGGCGCTCAGCGCAGGTCCCATCGACGGCGCCTTCAACAAAGGAAATGCCCCGGCCTTGGGCATCGGTGCCGTCTTCGCCCTCATCTGCGCGGTCCTGGCGCTCCTCCTTCTCCCAAAGACAAGAGGCGTGTCAAACGTCACCGTCATGGAGGGCAGCCACTGATCTCCAGGCATGTCGGAAATTTAGAATCTGCTTCTCGTACCCCTTTGGCTAGAACCAGGTTGCTGTTCTTCCAGCAAGGATTCGAGCTAGCTCACCTGCATGCGACTACACAACTGGTTCCTCCACTTCAGGTGAGCAGCCCAACTTCAGGTGCCCAACTAAAGTCAGTGACTTGTACAGATGTCGGCAGCAATCATGGCTTACGCGTATGCTCTCGGGTACAATACCATCATGGGCTTAGGTGTGGACACAGGACACCACCAACAAGTCCTGGGAGGCCCCTACTGGTCTTATTATTGATTTTATATGTACAAACAATTTGTATGTTGTTGGCTGTGGTGATAATATGGGTGTGGGTTCAATGCAAATCTCATCTTCGTTCTCTCCTTACACTACGCCAAACAGTCACCATAAGGGCGGCTTATTAGGCACTGTAAGGGCGGCTGGACGAGGCGTTTTTTATAGAACGGCCTTACAGTGGAATCTACTATAAGGACGGTTCTAGATTCAGCCGTCCTTACAGCGTATCCTGGATTCATTGCTGTATTTCACCTAGTTAAATCTTAAATTTTTAAAATATGTGACTAGTGTTTACTAACACTTTCTCGAATGCAAAAATAAACTATGTAACAAATGTAGATCTTGATGAGTTGTACAATCTTTGTATTCAAAAGTTTTTTATTTGAGGTCATTTAGTGTCTCATTTGACCAATTTTGTCCAAATCCAGCCGCCCTTATAGTAACCCCCACTGTAAGGGCGGCTGATAAGCTAGGGCCCGCCCGAACCACTATAAGGGCGGCTCGAAAAGCCAGCCGCCCTTATAGTGGAACAGGGTGCTCTCTTTTCATGTAGTGTTAATTAATCAATCTTTTCCTAACTTAACCAGGCATCTGAAGCCGATGGTTTTTGATCCAACGACTGGACGCAGATTCAAATCTCCAGCTATGGGGTGGTTAACATATCACGTTCTTGTAGGTACATGTGTGTGTGTTCTAATGAAGTCACCGGAGGGGGAAAGAGTCCTCCACTTACATATATTGGAAATTTGGCCCTTACGGCCTGATGTGAAAGATAAAACATTTTGGGTTTTACATCAAAAATTGAGCTCAAAAGCTCTTTGTAGCCGCGTGCTAATTCACATATTGGTAACCTGACTAGCACCATTTTGTTGCTCTGTGGCTGCTATGAAGATCGAGCACCAGACGGAGGCAGTATTTCTTGTTTGAGCCGGAAGTTTACGACTCCAAAGTTGAGCTTCATTGCTGCATTGGCTACAGATTTGTCTCATTGTTGTGGCTTGTCGTTGGAGGACAAGATCATTTCCTCTTCCAAAGTAGCCAGCAGCATAGTGCGACAAAGGCATCAAATTGAGCTGTATAGGGATATGACCGGGACGGACAAGGTTGTGTAAGTCTGCCACTGTGGATATGTTTTATTCTTGAGTAAAATGTATAGATAGGTCACTAACTTGTGAGCGTGTGTCAATTTAGGCCATCAGCTTTTAAAATGTATATTTTGGTAAAAAAAACTTGAGAAGTGGTTTATAAATAGGTCATACCTCTTCGTTTCATGTTTATATTTACAGAAACCTCCATATATCTATTTTTCTTTCATAATTTTGTCCTTCACCGGTGATGGTAAAGGAGGGCGAGCAGGAGGAGGAGGAGCGGGCTCCGGGCGCAGGGACGGTGCCATGGACGACCGTAGGTGCGGGAGGAGGCCCCGGAGGTACACGGGGAGGTCGTCAGTAGGCTCGCACCGGCCACGAGCGCGAGGAGGCGGAGCGAGTGCCGGCGCAGCAGCGTCCGGGCGGTGGGAGCTCCCCCGAGCGCGCGTCTGCGTCCGCGGTGGCCAGGCGGAGCTCCCCGTCCGCAGCGTCTCAGGCCGCCCACACAGCGCCTGCACAAAGACACAGCACGTCGCAGCCGTCCTCCGCGGTCCTCCCCAGAATGAGCAGTGCGGCGAGGCCCTTGGTGAGCTGCGCGTCGCATGGAGGTGGTGGTGGATAGGGTCGGGGAGGCGGTGGACCAGGATGTGAGGCGCTGGAAGGAGATGGGGGAGGAGAGGGTGAAGCAGTGGGGGCGGGGGAGGAAGGGCTTGGAGATTCGGTTGGAAGAGGAGGAGAGGAGGCGCAGCGGGGCCCCGACGGCGGGGCACGGCGGGGCTCACCGCCGCTCCCTACCTGTGTCCATGGCGGCATGACGGTGGAGCTCCCAGCACGCGTGCGGAGCTCGGGGCGGCAGAGCGGGGCTGCAGGGGAGCTCGTGGCGGCGCGGAGGAGATGGCCGCACCCACCAGGACCTGGGGCGCGCTCGCGGCGGCGGCGGCCCGGTGGAGTGCCCAGCGGGGCAGACCTCCCCTACCTGCAGTGGCGGCGACGGCCCAGCGGAGTGCCCGCGCGCGCGCTTGCAGCAGTGGCGGGGTAAACCTCCCCTGCGTCGCGCTCCTGCGCCGTCGGGACACGTACGTCCTCCCCGTTGACACAGAGAGAAAAGGGCTGGGCTGGAGGTTGATGATGGACCCTGGAGCAGCAGCTCGTGCCTCTTCATACGGGGAGCAGGAGCGCGCGCCGCCGCCGCAGGATCTGGGCCAGAGACCTCGCCATCGCCGGTTGAAGGACAAAGTTGTGAAAGAAAAAATAGATATAGGGAGGTTTCTGTAAATATAAACATGAAACGAAAAGGTATGACCTATTTATGAATCAGTTCACAAGTTTTTGACCAAAAAATATATTTTCAAAGTTGGTGGCCCAAATCGACACACGTTCACAAGTTAGTAGCCTATCCATACATTTTACTCTTTTTTCTTTTTAAGGAAAAACCACAATGGATATGTTGCTGGTCTGAAACCTAATCAACTCCCAGAAAAGTTTGACAAAGGGGCACTGTAAAGAAGCCTGTGTTCCATCATCCCCCACAGATCGAGCACCACAAACTTCCCTCTGATCAGAAGCGCCAATATGCAAAGGTACGTCTCCATCGAAATCATTGTTCAGAATCTGCTGTTTGTTTTTTCCTTTCCTTGAGGACCATCCATCAATGCATCCAAGCGAACGATACATATTGGAGGCGGGCGGCTAATTCTTTTTCTGTTCCTTGCTCTTTGGAACCATGAAGGGAAGTCAAGCTAGCTACGCCGTCACGCATCATTCTTCGTTTAAATAAAGTTAGTAATAGTACGTAGGATCCAAAATCACGGGTATATGTGTTGTTGTTCCAGTGACGTTCGAGTATTTCATTCACTTTTAATCCGTATGTTAAAATAGTAGTAGGATCCAACAACATGCGTGCATATTGTTGTTAAAGCAAGCCAGACGACTCACGTTTGACTGGTCATGGGATTATATATTGGAAGCTAGTCATTCAATCAACTGGTAAAACACTTACGAAACTAACTGATTCCATCAGTATGTGTCGAGCCTTCTATATATACAACATTGATCAGTTTCACTTCAATCGGTTCCTGCTCCTCGGGTGCACCTCGCTCCGCCGCCACCGCAGCAGCCATGGACGGCGACGGCAAGGAGGACGCTAGCAAGCGCCTCGAGCGGGCCACCATGAACCTGGAGCGCGGCGAGATGGGCGACGGCGGTAATGGGAATGCGAGCAGAAAGCCGCCGATAGGCATCGTCCGGCTCTTCTTGGCCAGCATGGTCTTCGGCGGCATCCAGTACGGCTGGGCGCTGCAGCTTTCCCTCCTCTCGCCTTACTCTCAGGTATACATGGTTTTAGCTAGTTTTCTCTGATCTGATATTTTCATGGTCTGATCGAAGACCTTTTGATTTGCCCGCCCCGCAAAGACTCTTGGGATCTCGCACAGCTACATGTCTCTGACATGGATCTGTGGGCCTATCTCCGGATTTGTGGTACGTGCATTATCTTGTATACTCATATATAGTATCATTCTGGTCTTATCTCTTACGACTATCTGGATAAAGATAAATAAATGTTAAATTTTGTCAAATCAACTTAAAACTGTGCACGTTATAAAACTTTTTTCCTCGACCGTTCTATTGTGGTACGTTTCATTTAAAGAAGGTAGAGTTTAAAACATTACCAGCACACGCAAGTAATTATAGGATCACCATTGTGTGTCCCAAAGATACACATCGCCACAGAATAAAGAGAAGCAAGACAACAACGGTATGTAGACCCACAACCTTAAACACCTCAACAAAGGCGTAACTAGTGATAAACGATAGTAACAATACAGTGGCAACAAACGGAAGAGAGAAACTGCAGTGGCGCAGTATCCACCCGGGCTAGCTGAACAAGATGACCTTCCAACAGCAACAGTGGCAAAGTATCCACTACGAAAATGAGGCCCCTCGATGGTAAAAGCATCTGCCATGGAGGCCAGCACGATGATGACGGTAAGGAATCCGCCATAGACAGCAGAGGCGAAGCATTCACTACAAAAGCACACGGTGTCAAAGCATCCATCGGAAAAGACAAGCCAACCCACACACAGCATCAAAGCATCTGCTAGAGGCGGTGAGGCCAAAGTGACATCAGCGGCAAAGCATCCGTCCGAGAAGCATCAGTGGCAAAGGATCCGTCAAACCAAATGACGGGCACAACCCCATATGGGGTGACTCCGGCAATAGAGGCGAAAGATGAGGCAGGTGCGCTCCAACAAAGCCTTCATACGCCACCAACGCTGGAAGAGCACTGAGGTATGACATTCACCCTAGACCTAACCCATTGGCAAGCACAATGAACGGAGTCTTCGGCGACGCCTTCAAGAAGGTAGGTAACGCAACATGCCCTACCTCCACTAGGCCAGAGCAAGTTGGGCAATGTTTTCACCCATAACCCATTTAGGGAACAACTGGCACACCGACCTTTGCTGGGGTACGACCTCTACACCGTGTGATCCCTTTGGGATGGGGGCGAAGATGCAGGATGCTGTCCCGAGGGCCTAGATTCACCTTGTCACCTGTAGCTGTACAACGTAGCCAGCCGAGGCACGACTATCACCTTAGGCCCCTCCACATGGGGTCCACGAAGTAGATGTTGAGGCCCACTACCACTGTTGGTCCACCGAGCTAGCGGTAGCCACCACGGTAGAGCTGAAGAGGGAGGTGTGTGTGGTAGCGGTGGGAGGAGGAGGAGGATCCACTCAACGGGGTTGCCAATGTGGCACGCCAGATGGCAACGATGATGGCCAGAGTAGAGGTGAGGAGAGGGAGCCTTGGCGATGCCGGCAAGATCACCACCCCCTCGCCCGTTGGTGGAGCTCGAGGGGCCTGAGATATCTAATATGTGCGAAAGTGTTGTACCTCGCAGGTATGAAACTGCTCACCTACGATTATTTTCATCTTTATGTTCAAGCATTTGGGGGTTTTAATTACCAAGGTTTAATTTCAAGACATAACACAAATAACCAAGATTTCTTTCAAAGAGATAAGATTAATCCGTTTTCATATGTCCAGTCATCTTCGTGCCTCCTCCTTTTTTGAGGCCGCCCGGGGATTAATGGGAATTGCTTTGGTTGGTAGGCGGACATCGGTCGGTGCCTTGGCGACACCAAGGAGCACTGTAGTAGTTCACCGGCTCCCGCTGGTATGCCGCCGCCGTCTACATTGTTGGCTTCTGGTTCCTCGACTTCGCCAACAACACGGTACAGGGACCGGGTCGTGCTATGATGGCCGACCTTGCTGGTACGATGAACATGCAAGTCGATGTTTCACTAATTTGCTGGTGGTTTCTGCATTTGAATTTCAATTTTACTATTGTAGCTAGTGGACAACACGACCCCAATGTTGGCCAGGCCGTCTCCTCTGGGTGGTCCGCAATGTGCTCGGATACTTGGCTGGCGCCAATGTCGGCGGTGTGCTCAGATACTTGGCTGGCCCCAATGTCGGTGGTGTGCTCGGATACTTGGCTGGGGCCAACGCGAAATGACATGAGTATGAAGCCGAGTCGATCATCTCCCCAAAGCCTTCCATTGTTTTCCTTTACTCTTGTGTTGTTGACTGACAATGTGCTGGGTGGTTGATCCATCAGGTGGCTACCTTGGCTCAAAACAGCGGCGTGCTGTGATGCCTGCGCCAACCTCAAGGGCGCCTTCTTGACTGCGTTGGTGAGTAGTTATGAGCAGGAACCATTCATGTTGTTGCTTCATTCGTCTCTCCCTGGTGCACTAAGATTTTGACTCCTTTCTTTTTGTTTGGTGATCAGATCCTCATTGTAATCACCATGTCGGTCACCTTGTGGCTCGCCGACGAGGAGCAACTCGAAAAGCACAATGTCGACACCTTCGGTGGCGGCACATGCTCCTTCTTCGTGGATCTCTTCAAGAGCCTCAGAACCTTCCAACTGCCATGTTCGACGTGCTCGCTGTCACGGCTGTCAGCTGGGTATGAACACCGCTCACTCATCATTGACTCGATTTAACTATCTAACTGAACTAATCGTCTTTGTCGATCGCATGCAGCTCTCGTGGTTCCCGTTCATCCAGTACGACACCGATTGGATGGGCCGGGTGATCTTCCATGGCGAGCCACAGGGCGTTGGTGGCAAGGTGGACCTGTACAATGCCGGCGTCCGCGAGGGCGCCGTGGGCCTCCTCTTTTCCTCCATCGCGCTAGGCGTCACCTCCTTTTTCATCCCCAAGTTGTGCCAGAAGCTCACATCCTGGGTCGTCTGGTCCATTAGTAGCTTCATGGTGTTCATCCTCATGACGACCATGGTCGTCCTCGGCATGGTCTCTGTTAGAGTGCGCAGCGGAATATGGCCCAGCTCGCGCGTCCATGAGCTGACGGCCCTTCGGGCCTAGGTCCACCGGAGCCCACAACATATCCAGGCCTTAGGCCTAACTCAACCCAAAAGACTAGCCTGATAGGTGAGGGTTGCCCCTGCCTTATATGTTGTGCTCCTCCACCATCAATTACCGATGTGGGACTAAACCCAACAATCTCTCCCGCCACACATTGGGCCCAACTCTTCACATCACACTACCCCGTGTGACCTCCAGAATGAACATATTCGACACAACTCTAACAAACTCCATGTTGGCGAATATGCACACCACATTGAAGTCATCCAAACGCGAATACTCGTGTACCAAAACTTGAGTCTTGATTTCACAGCTCCAAAGGCTGTAACGAGTCACCTCTGATCCGTCCAAACAAGAGCATTAGCCCCCGTAGCTTTATGCTCCATAACTCCACCTGCCGTTGTGCACCCTTCGAATACTTTCGAAGAAATAATCAGAAGAAATAATCTGCAGAAAACTGGGTAACCCTAACAAAGAACCTGCAGCTTGGTACACTTACGTGTACAAATAGCAAATAGCTAGAACCTTCTATGTAACATCATGTGCACTTGACTGGAAAAACGTGGACACCAACAACAGAGCAGAAGATTTTAGAACTCCGCCTTGGACTGACGTTGCAACAAACATTGAGTCGCTAATAGAACAGCACGGAAAAAATCGCCGAGTAACAACCGACGATAATAACCCAGAATTTGACTCCGGTCTTGATAGCCGAAACAAATCATCCAATAAAAGTTCTGACCATAATGCACCAAAATAATCCAGAAGAAAATATAATCTGCAGAAATCTAGGTATCAATTTGGAACCCTAGCATGAACCTGCAGCATGCGTACACGTCTGTACGAACGGCTAAAATCAGCCAATAACATTTTTCTGGTAAATTGATATGTGCATGTAGGAATAAATCTCCAATAATAATTAATAATGATTTCCAATCCCTCACGAACGACCAGACCTGACAACTTGATTAGCGTGCACTAGCAAATTCGAAAACCCACAAACATCAAAGATGAAGACATGATGCCTTCCTTGATCCACGTGCGCTGGAACACAAAGCACGGGCACAGCAGATTGATTTCTCACCTCATCAGGAAGACAGAAACGCAGCAGCAGCTTTTGTTGATCTCCGGCTCGAAAACAATCTCGCTAAATAAATGTGCAGGCAGCAGCCGATAGATTGGGACCACGGCGCCAACACCAATCCTGGCTTCCAGACTTGGTGTAGACCTGACTCCGTCTTGGATACGTCGGTGGGAACACGACGAGTCGCCAACTCATGGCATGAAAAAAACTGTAGATCGATCTGGTGACGCCACAGGAACGAGACCTTGAACTCCGCCTCGGCCTCTCTTGAGAAAATCCGCCTTGGACTCGTTATCGTCGAGCCGCCAATTTACACTGGCACGGAAACTCCAGCGACTTGCACCGGCAAACGGAAAAAACGAATTCTCCTTAACTCTGCGTGAACTCCGCCTTGCACTCGATCTGGCAGACGTCGAGTGGCCGCCGATTGACGACACGGAAGGAAACCGCTGGTAACAGAGATTCGTCGGACGACGACGGCGGCTGATGAACAGGGACGAAACCCTAGCTTTGAAGACGACGAATAACAGGGAATAAAACGTTAAATTTTTTAATTAATCTCGTGTTCAGCTTTGATACCACTTGTTAGAGTGCGCAGCGGAATACGGCCCAGCTCGCGCGTCCACGAGCTGACGGCCCCTCGGCCCCAGGTCCATCGAAGCCCACAACATATCCAGGCCGTAGGCCTAACTCAACCAAAAAGACTAGCCTAATAGGTAAGGGTTGTCCCCGCCTTATATGTTGTTCTGCTCCACCATCAATTACCGATGTGGGACTAAAACCAACAGTCTCCTTGAAGGGCTACAAGCACTCGCTCACCGCCTCCCTCTCCGCCGGTCCCGACCACAGATTCAAGAGTGCTGCGCTCGCTATCTTTGCCCTCGTTGGCATCCCGCAGGCCGTAAGACAACGCACGTTTTGTTTCGTTTTGCATTTGGATTGGATTACATTATTTGTTGATGTACTCCTTTGCTTATTGGATTGCATTGTTTCCACGCAGGTGCTATTCATTGTACCTTGTGCCGTGGCATCTGAGGTTGCCGCTCAGGAGGGTAGTGGCCATGGCCTCGCCCTTGGCATCCTCAACATTGCCATCGTCCTTCCACAACTGGTGATCGCGCTCAGCGCTGGCCCCATCGACGGCGCCTTCAACAAAGGAAACGCCCCGGCCTTGGGCATCGGCGCCGTCTTCGCCCTCATCTGCGCGGTCCTGGCGCTCGTCCTCCTCCCAAAGACGAGAGGTGTGTTCAACGTCACCGTCATGGCGGGAGGTCACTGATATCCAGACCTGTCCGAAGTTCAGAATCTACTTGGTTTCTGTTGAACGAAACAACACATAGCAACTTTGGGAGAAAGATGAATAGGCGTACCAAACGGTGTCCAGAAATCTTGAAAGACACCTTAAATTCTCAACAAACTCTTGGGAATGCCCAAAGATATGAACAGGCATGAATTCTCAGCAAATTACTCTGCTTCTTGCCATCATGTACCCCTTTTTCTTGAGTCTGAACTGAAATCCGGACATGCCGTTCTTACTAACAAATTAGTATATTTGCTCGTATTAAATCTTTGCGTGATCATAGAACAAGCAGTATCCAGTACTTACTACAGTACATGAATAACAGAATAAGTACAGATACTGAAACTCAATGTAAAAATGGTGGTAATGAATAGCACGAAACACATCAAAATTTAATACTACATAATGAAACTCCAAGCAGCAAGTAGCAGTTACGGTGAAGAACTTCAGGCAGCTTTGGCGAGCTGGCCGAGCTCCCTGTCGACAGCCACCTTGAGGAAGCTGCCCTCCTCGACGACCATCTGCACGGGAAGGAAGCCCAGCCCGTTGGCCACGGCCAGCATCACCTCCTTCATCTCGGCGCGGAACTCGTGCCGGTCCACCTTGCCGCTGCCGTCCCTGTCGAA
>CM041643.1:43448628-43509455 GCA_023333625.1 Bothriochloa decipiens
TGAGGTTGACAAGGTTTTCCTCAGAAGTGAAGACTGAAGAATTCATCGTGCCTAGTCGGTTTTAGATCTGAAAGCATAGAATGCATGAAAAAAATTTTAGGTCCCATCTATTTTATTCACTTGGTATAATTATTGATTTGTTTTTAAGGTGTTTTTAGAGATGCACATGCAACACACACGTATTTAAACAATTTCATATACCCTAGATGCACATGCCAATAATTCATATATATTTCATAACAAAACAGGTCAAACGCAACCTTGACGGCAACTAGTCCAAGCCCTCGGAAGTATATTACTTAATTACTAAAATACAACTGCAATTGCATTAGCATTTTTCGGTAAGCAACACATTTGCGACATGCCTGGAGATCAGTGGCTGCCCACCATGATGACTGTGGCTTTTTTTCTACCAAAGTTAGAAAGGGATACCCCAGCCTATTTTTTAAATTTTTTGATAATACAGACCTGCTTAAATTCGTTTCCATAGAGAGTCAAACCCAGATCTACTGGGTACTACTCAGGTGCTCTAATCACTAGGCTAGAGGCCCTTTCACAGACGACTGTGGCTTTGGACACGCCTCTCATCTTTAGGAGAAGGACGAGCGCCAGGACCGCACAGATGAGGGCGAAGACGGCGCCGATGCCTAAGGCCGGGGCGTTTCCTTTGTTGAAGGCGCCATCGATAGGACCTGCGCTGAGCGCGATCACCAGCTGTGGAAGGACGACGGCAATGTTGAGGACGCCAATGGTGAGACCTTGGCCACCGCCCTCCTCTGCAGCAACCTCGGATGCCACGGCGCATGGTACAGTGAACAGCACCTGCAATCCAACAAGCAAGTTAAGAAGTACATTATATACTATTAAGCAACAAATAATGCAATCCAATCCAATGCAAAAGAAATTGTGCATCGTCTTACGGCCTGAGGGATGCCGATGAGAGCGAAGATAGCGAGCGCGCCGCTCTCGAATCTGTGTTCGGGGCCGGCGGAGAGGGAGGCGGCGAGCGAGGGCTTGTAGCCCTTCATGGAGACCATGCCGAGGACGACCATGGCCATCAGAAGGACGAACACCATGAGGCTGCTAATGGACCAGACAACCCGGGACGTGAGCTTCCGACACAGCTTGGGGATGAGCAAGGAGGTGATGCCTAGCGCGATGGAGCAGAAGAGGAGGCCCACGGCGCCCTCTCGAATGCCGGCGTTGTACAGGTCCGCCTTGCCGCCCGCGCCCTGCGGCTCGCCGTGGAAGATCTCTCGGCCCATCCAGTCCGTGTTGTACTGGATAAACGGGAACCACGAGAGCTGCACACGACCGACAAAGACAGTCAGTCAGATGGAGTCAATGATGAGCGATCGAGCGGTGCGGTGTTCATACCCAGCTGACGGCCGTGACGGCAAGCACGCCGAACATGGCAGGTGGGAGGTTCTTGAGGCTCTTGAAGAGGTCAACAAACAAGGTGCACGCCCCGCCGCCGGAGGTGTCGATGTTGTCCCTGTCGAGTTGCTCCTCGCCGGCGAACCACAAGATGACCGACATGGTGATTATAATGAGGATCTGATCAACAAATCAAAGAAAATAAAGCGATATAGTATCGATCAGAATCTCAGTGCAGCAGCGGGAGACGAGAGACGATTGAAGCAACAACATCAATGGTGCCTGCTCTTAACTCACCAACGCAGTCAGGAAGGCGCCCTTGAGGTTGGCGCAGGCATCGCAACACGCCGCAGTTTTGAGCCAAGGCAGCCACCTGATGGATCAACCAGCCAGCGCATCGTCAGTAAAGGAAGGCACTGAAAGGGTGTTTAGGAGATGATCGAATCAGGATGGCCTCGTACTCGTGCCATTTCGCATTGGCGCCGGCCAAGTATCCGAACACGCCGCCGAGAGACAACCACACGGAGAAGATGGCCTGGCCAACGTTGGGGCCGTGTCCAGCTGCAGCAAGCAGTAAATAAACAACATTATTTATTGAGTATTCTTATTTATTCCTACGCCGCCTGCGTGCTTGTGATCAAATTCAAATTCATATTCAATCAAATATACAAAACCACCAGCTAGGTCGGCCATCATCGCGCGACCCGGTCCCTGGACCGTGTTGTTGGCAAATTCGAGGAACCAAAAGCCAACAATGTAGACGGCGGCGGCGTACCAGCGGGCGCCGGTGAACGTGCTGCAGTGCTCCTTTGTGTCGCCGAGGCGCCGCCCGATGTCCGCCGAGAACCCGATCATCATCACCTTGCATTGCCGGAGCGCCAGCGTATGTAGGAGTAGAAAGCAAAGGGATCGATCGCAATGGAAAAGATAATTGTGTGCTTACGGAGAGGCAGATGATGATGCATCCAGCGAGGATGAAAGCTCCTCCGGCCCATCTTCGAGGTGCACCGGTCGCTGTAGTAGCCCACGATGGGTTGCACCTGCCAACCAAATCAATACATGTTTGAAAAAAAATTAACGTTCTTTACCTTTAATCCAAATAGTAGTTAGTAATAAGAGATAAGATCAGAATGATATACTATAGGAGTACAAGATACTGCACGTACCACAAATCCGGAGATAGGCCCGCAGATCCATGTTAGAGACACGTAGCTGTGCGAGATCCCAAGAGTCTGGTCGTCGTGGATCAGACCATGAAAATACAGTGTCATAAGATAAAACTAAAACCATGCATGTATGAACAAAAGACGACATGGACATGAACTCTGTACCTGAGAGTAGGGCGACAGGAGGGAAAGCTGCAGCGCCCAGCCGTACTGGATGCCGCCGGAGACCATGCAGGCCAAGAAGAGCCGGACGATGCCTATCGGCTTCCGGCGCGCATTCTCATTGCCTTCGTCCTTCTCGCCGCGCTCCAGGTTCATGGTGGCCCGCTCGAGGCGCTTGCTGGCGTCCTCCATGCCGTCGCCGTCCATGGCTGCTGCGGCGGTGGCGCGAGGTGCGCCCGAGGAGCAGGAAGCAACTGATTGAAGTGAAACTGATGAACGTTGTATATATAGCAGGCTGGACACATGCTGATAGAATCAGTCAGTTTCGTAAGTGTTTTACCAATTGATGATTGAATGACTAGCTTCCAATGTAGTCTCATCACCAGTCAAACGCGAGTCGTCTGGCCTGCTTTAACAATACCCGCGATGTTGGATCCTACTACTATTTTAACATCCGGATTAAAAGTGAATGAAATACTCAATAGAACGTCACTAGAACAACAACACACAACCCGTGATTTTGGATCCTACGTACTATTAGTAACTTTATTTAAACGAAGAATGATGCGTGACGGCGTAGCTAGCTTGACATTCCAGCTTGGTTCCAAAGAGTAAGGAACAGAAAAAGAATTAGCCGCCGCCGCCTCCAATATGCATCGTTTGCTTGGATGCATGGATGGATGGTCCTCAAGGAAAGGAATTAACAAACAGCAGATTCTGAACAATGATTTCGATGGAGACCCTTGCATTGACGCTTCTGATCACAGGGAAGTGTGGTGCTCAGTGGGGGGATCATGGTCTGTTGACCAAATGACAACCTTTTGGGTTGTTCTCTAGCGCGTTTCACTGAGCCATATTACAAGCAACAATGTTGTTGTATATACAATACTTTCACCACTCCAATTTATAAGTTCATTTGAGGGGGGGGGGTGTAATTTAAGCTATTGACGAGCCCATTGAGCCCATCCACGGGCCTGCTGAGCCCATCCTAGCGAGACCGCACCCACCACCATTTCTGGCATCCCGCTGCTGGGAACCAGCAGCCAGCCGCTGGGATCCAGCAGCCAGCCGCTGGATCCATACTCGTGTCGCCATATCCGGCCTCCACTGCCGGAATCTGGCTGCATGTCGCCGGATTAGGACGCCTACCACCGCACACCACTACATCCATGTCGATCAGCCTCTCGAACCCGCCGGAGCCCGCTTCGAACCCGTCACTACAATGCCCCACAGAGGAGCACGAGTCTACTGTCGTGGCGTGCAACTCTCGCCTCTGGAGCTCGGGCCTCGCACGCTGCAGGCCCCATAGCTAGAGTTTGCGGCGCCTGCTGCTGGGGCGCGTGGCTCGTATCACTTGGACTCTTAGGGAGGAGGGGCACCACAAGGAGAGGATTTTTTTATTTCTAACACTTTTTTATAACAAATTTCCAAATCGAAAACTAGATTTTGTTTTATATAACTCTCTTGGACGCGTCCATAGCCATGACACGTCCAAATAACACTGCCATAGCTATAGGCGCGGCCAAAAGTGTTAGTTTTAGGAACAAAAAAGTTCTAGTATCGGATTTGAAAATTGTTTTAAAAAGTGTTAGAAATAAATAAAATCCTGAGGCGCCGTGAGGAAGGAGGAGGGGAGCCATTCAAGTCCGTCTCATAGGGAGGAGAGGCACCGTGAGGAGGGAGGAGGGGTGCCATTGTAAACAGCATATATCCTCGATCGTTTGCTCTCATAAATCAGGTCAGCCCACTGCAGATTCTTGAGAATGCCAAAAGACATGGACATGTCTGAATTTTCAAGCAAATTACTCATCTTCACACAGTTGAGTTACACAAACATGGTTTTAGAATGAAAAGAACAAGCGTCAAGCAGTGCACACTAGTACACTGTAACTCGATCGATGTAAAAACTGCAGTTGTGACACTTGAAAATTTTAGTACTCCACCATCCTACAAACTAGGAGCAAGTAGTATTCCGCGCGCACGTGTGAGCATTATGCAGCTTTGGCGAGCTGACCGAGCTCCCTGTCGACGGCGACCTTGAGGAAGCTGCCCTCCTCGACGACCATCTGCACGGGAAGGAAGCCGAGCCCATTGGCCACGGCGAGCATCACCTCCTTCATCTCGGCGCGGAACTCCTGCCTGTCAACCTTGCCGCTGCCGTCCCTGTCGAACCGCGCGAACAGGCCGCGGTACAGCGCCCCGAGCTCCTCCGGCGCAACGACGGCGTCGTCCACGCCGAAGTGCTTCTCCAGGACACGCAGGCTCATGAGCTCCCCGGCCATCTCGGCGTAGGTGAGCAGGCCGTCGTGGTCGGCGTCCAGCGCGGCGAACCGGCCGTCCACCGAGGAGTTGAAGGCGCCTTCGTCCTCCACGAAGCTCCGGACAGTGCTCCCGTCCAGGATCTCCACGCTCATCCTGTGGCCCTTGTGTGTCTCAGCTTGTGTCTCTTCTAGCCTTCTTGGGACGTGTTCGTGCTTGGGTTGGTTTGGGTTAGTGATGAGGAGATGCAAAGTTGACGCCTTCTTTATAGCCTCGCGAAGTCGGTTGCCCTTGACGCTTTTGGGTTGGGCCGACGGTTTCCCTTGACGCGTTAGTTGGGTTGGGCCGACTGGTTTTGACATGGGTAAGATGCCGTGGGCGCTTGTTTCCTTTGTCTTCTGCTTGGACGCGAAGTTTCCGTGTCTTTTGGCCCGTGAAGTCGTCTGTCCTCGCGCACTAGTACATGGCATTTTGAATGTGCGCGGCATATGCCTTCTGAGTCGGTGCCGACAATTGTCCACTTGGAAGTCCAAAGGAAACCACAGCCTTTCTTGCTTCCTTTGACCGACCTTCTGCGGCCGTGAATCCATGTCTCCAAGCAAAAACAACGGCGGCCATATTGTTTGCAAATCACGTACAAGCACGTAAACTCATACTCCCTCCCTCCGTATAGGAAATAAACGAGCCTGCATGGCGCCATGGGAAAATTTTCTTTTTTTTTCAAAAAGCGTGTTGCATATGTTTTATTAAATGAGAGTGAGAAGTTTTACACACTCCAAACAGCTACGTGCTTAGGACCTGTGCACCTCTTGAAGGAACACTAAACACAAATAGCCAACAGGGTGACAGAAAAATAAGGTTATGCTACCTAAATAACCAATGGCGCGACAAGAATATGGGAGGGCCCGACGCGTGGCGGCAACTCAGGACATCACTAGGCTGGCCCTGTTGCAGCACATGATCGCATCCATCGCTTTTCACTTCCAAGGGGATACAGGCTCGGAGAACGCCTCATGGAACTTGACAGCGATAGTGTAATCCAGCATGTCGGTGTCGGCGTTATCCGGTCTGCGCTCCCACTTATTCAGCGGCATGTGTTTCGCTTGGTTCTCCAGGTTGGGGTCGCGGAAGGGTGCTTTGGCCGCGAGCCTGTCACTACAACGACAACAGGGCCAGAAGCGCATGCGGGAGATCACCGCAACTGCAACATCTTGACCATTTAGATTTTGTCTGGATTTATGACCCGTCCTCGGTGGTAGACCTCGTGTGATCTGGCAAACCTCGGACGGACCTTTAAGGCCCTAATCCCATCTTTGTGTATGCTTCTCCATATCCAAAATCTAAGGAGGCCCTTTCTCGCCAATGCGGGAGATGTAATGGCTTAGGGCCGCCATACACCCGGTTAGCTTTTGGATATCTTTGACGCTTCGTGGTGGTTGTAAATCCAGCACGATTTGAACCTTCTCAGGATTAGAGCGTATACCGTCCTGGCTGACCACGTTGCCAAGCAGGATCCCGGAAGGAACGCCAAAGATGCACTTATTGGGGTTTAGCTTCCACTGGAACTCGTTGAGGGCCTTAAAGGTCCGTCCGAGGTTTGCCACCAGTGTGCTAGATTCCCGAGTCTTCACCACCACATCTTCTACGTATGCGTGGACAAGATCGTCGGTGATCTCATGCTCGAGGCGGGCCTGGATGGCCCGCTGGTAGGTAGCTCCGGTGTTCTTGAGGCCAAACGACATGGTCGTGTAGCAGAAAGCACCGAAGGGGGTGATGAAGGTAGTCTTCTCTTGGTCCTCCTTCTTGAGGGCTATTTGATGATAGCCCGAGTAGCAATCTAAGAAGGAAAGCAGCTCGCAACCTGCAGTAGAGTCTACGACCTCATCGATTTGAGGGAGATTGAAAGCTTGTTTAGGGCAGTGTTTGTTGAGATCAGTGCAATTAACGCACATTCTCCATTCCTTATTCTTTTTAAGTACAAGAACCGGGTTGGCTAACCACTCTGGGTGATACACCTCTTTGATAAAGCCAGCTGCTAGAAGCTTGGCTACCTCTACCCTAATGACTTCCTTGCGGTCACGAGTGAACCATCGCATTTTCTGCTTGATAGGCTTAGCGGTCTTCGAGACATCAAGGTAGTGCTCGGCCTTTTCCCTGAGAACACCGGGCATGTCGGCGGGTTTCCACGCAAACACGCTGATGTGCTCCTGAAGGAAACGGACGAGCGCGTCTTCCTATTTGGGGAGAAGGTTGGCTCCGATCTTCGTCGTCTTCGACGGTTCGGTCGGGTCGAGCTAGACCACTTTGTGTTGCTTCACCTTGTTGGCTGGTCGCCGAGCAGACCCGACTGGGACCTCGAGGTCCGCGGGGGGCGTCTCCTTGACCCCTAGGCTGGTATGCTTCAGGGCGTGCTTCAGATCCTCGAACTCGGCAGCTGCATAGGCATCGATTTCGCACACACGGGCCATGTAGACGTTGCCGCATAGGGACAGGACGCCCTGCTCGGTGGGTAGCTTGAGCACGAGGTACCCGTAATGAGGAACCGCCATGAACTTGGCGATCCCTGGTCAGCTGAGGATTGCATGGTAGATGCCCTCGAAGTTCACCACGATGAAGTTAATGTGGTCGATGCGGAAGTGCTGCTTTGTACTGAACTGGACAGGCAAGGTGATCTGGCAGAGGGGGTATGAGGGCTTGCCCGGCATGATGCCCCAGAATGGAGAATCGTAAGGTTTGAGGCTCTCCTTCGTTAGCCCTAGCTCTTTGAAGGCCAGATAGAACAAGATGTTCAAGGCGCTGCCATCGTCGATGAGCACCTTTTCGAACCGGACGCCGTCTATCACCGGGTCAAGGACCAGCGGGAATCGACCGGCATTGGGGATCTTGGCCCACATATCACTGCGGCTGAACGATATGGGTTGCTCAGACCAGGGCTGCAACTTGACATCCGCGACGAGCCCGTCTGCCTCCTGGATCGCCACGATGGCCCCTGTGAGCAGCTTCTTGTCACGGGCGTTCTCCAATCCGACCTTACCGCCAAAGATAACAATGGTTACATTCTTCACAGGATCCCGATAGGCATGTTGTGGGTCCTGGTTTTGAGCTTCTTCCTCGTCCGCATCTTCTTCTTGGACGGCTTTCTTTGCTTTAGCTTTTGGGGCCGGGCACAGCTTCTTGTTCGCTGTCTTCTCGAGTGCCTCTTTCAAGACCCGACACTCGCCTAATGTGTGGCCCTTGCCAGGATGGTGAGGGCAGTCCCAGCTAAGGACCTTGTCAAGCTCTTCGTCGCTCGCCCGCTTCTGACCCTTCACCGCGTTGACGGAGGAGTCGTTGCGGTTGCGTCGGCCACCTTCGTAGGCGTCCCGGCCACGGTGCTTGAAGGAACGGTCATCATCTCAGTGGTCGGGGTCACGGTTGCCACGATGGTTGCCGCGGCGATCGTCCCGCCGAGGTGGTCCACGGTCCTGATTGCTGTTGTGGTCTCCATCATCGTCGCGGCGATAGTTGCAGTTAGAGAGGATGGGATCCCCCTCGTTCAGCCCGTCATCGAGATGAGAAAACCTGTGCACGATGGTGAGGAGCCCTTCCATGGTTCTCGGTCGCTCAAGGAGGAACTCCTTCTTAAGATCCAGACCAAGTGGCTGGACTAGGCCGGCGATAAAGAGGTCGATCTCTGCAGCCGGGGTGATGTCGATCACGTGATTCCATGCGTCGGAGAAGCGCCGGATGTACTATCGCAGCAATTCACTTGGACGATGCCGCACCTATGCCAAGGTATACTTAGTGTTCGGCTGCACACAGGTGGGCTTGAAATGGTCAATGAACATATGCCTGAGCTGAGGCCAACTATGGATGCTGCTAGCACGCTGGTGGAGCAGCCAAGATGTAGCGACATTGCTTAAGACTACCGGGAGGTAGATGGCCATGACATTATGGTTGCCACCTGCTGCTCAGACCGCCACCCCGTACAGCATGATCCAGTGCTTAGGGTTGTCCTGCCCATCGTACATCTTGACGTCCCTAATCCGGAAGTTTTTCGGCCAGTCGACGGCCTTGAGACCTTCCGAGAACGGGGCTGGTCTGCTCACATCTCGACGAGCGTGAAATCGTTCATCAAGGTGTTCACAGAGATCGCGATCGCAGGGCTGCTCGACTTCCTGGTCATGCCTAGCGCGACGATTGGCCTGTTGGCGGTTAGCACGTTGGCAATTGTCGTGTTGGTGCTGCTCATCGCGACGCACCTCACGTGGAGGATCGTTGGCTGGCCGGCGTGGCTCCGGAGGAGGTCCGCCGTCGTTGTATTCATTGTAGGCATCACTCTCGGCAGGCTGGTGGCGACAACTGCGCCTGGACCGCCGTGACCGATGAGATATGGACAGCGAGCCGGCGAAGCGAAGCTGAACCACCTGTGCTTCGGCGGCGATTAAAAAATCTTGAATTGCCTCGACCCCGGGTGTGTTCGGGGGAAGCTGATCGAGCCGCTCCATAGCCACCACGATGTTGGCTATGGGGTTTTCCTTGACGAGTTGGTCCCCTACCATGTTGAACTCGCCGTTGAGATCGTGTTGAAGGTGGCAAGGCCGAGGACCGGCGCCGTTGCCTCCGTTGCCGCCGTTGTTGACAGCTTGGTTTGCTTGTGCCTCGACGAGGCGTCGATGCTCACGGTCGGCGTTGTGAGTCTCCCTTACCATCCTGTTCTGCTCTGTTTCATTCAGGACAGGGGTCTTGTCCATGCCGTGGAATCCTGGTGGAAACTCGAGGGTGTCCGGTGCAGTGTCGTCGGACTGCTCCTGGTGAACCGGCATGGTCAGACGTCTCTCCTCGACGTACTCCTGACCCCGGACCTCATGACTCTCTTCATCGGAGAGGAGGAACTCGGTGAGATCGAAGGAGCTAGAGGGGGTCCTGTCAAGCTCCGAGAGCATACCGGACGAGTTGTCGTCCTCGGGGATCGTAGCTGACCCGGATAGGATTTGCTCTAGGGCCACCATGCCGATCACGGGCCTTGGGTCTTCTGAGACCAGAATCAGGTTTTGATCTAAGTCCAAGACAAGATCATCACGTCATCGAAGAACAGCCGGGAGGTTCCTCTCGTAGGATGCTGCGGCGTTGTTCAACCCATGTGGAAAGATGGGTGCATTGTTTGGGCCGGGGATGATTGGATCTATCGGCCCTGGTGCGAGTTGCATCTGTTGTGCTCGGCGCAGCTGGCGCTGTGCAGCCCGGTCCTGCTGATTAGCGCAGTCTGGCATACGCGCGTGCTGGTGCATGTTAATGAACTCGTCGAACCTGACCGGAGGCGGAGCACGGATGGTGACTAGATTGGGATCTGGTCTGTGTTGGCGACGAGCCTGATTCGCGCACGATGCTGCTGATGGTGCCCCTAGTTGGGCGCTACTTGTTGCTGATGCCGTCCCACAACCGTAGGGGGCCCGTCCCGACGTGGAGCCAGGGGCCCACCCCTATGATTCGCAGGTGGTGCTTGGGCCGGAGCTAGGTTGCACCTGGTCGGTGTGACCCGCCAGCTTGGCCCGGGCGCCCTTGCCGACGCTGAGCATTGCCATCCTAATGGGCAGGTGGCTGCTGATGATCCATGGGCAGATTCAGATCCGCGCGATGTGGTTGGTGGTTAGGCCCGCCTTGCTGACGAGTGACGAGCAGGGGGCTGTGCCGGAGCTACGGGCAGATTTGGATCTACACGGCCTGGCTGGTCGGGCGGTTCGTGCGCCGGCGCCGACGCGGACGGACGAGGCTGAAGTCTAGGTACTGCTCGCGGAGCTGCGCGGGAGTAGACTCCACGTACTCCAGGAGTTCAGCCAGACCTTCCCCATGCCGATCGATCAGATCAGAGTTATCGATGTGCCTCCTCTGGTAGCGAGGAAGCTCTCGTGGAAGCGAAAACCCTGGGTGCGGCCCCGAGATCTGAATTGTCGGTGGAGTGGTGGGCGTGGTCGGTGCTGGGGCCGACTGCGATGCAGCCGAAGCTGGGACCGACTGTGCTGCTCTTGTGAATGCGAGTGACGTCGCCACGCCGGTGGTCCAGGTGAAGGAGCCGATGGTGAGGGAGACGCCTATGTCGAAGTCCATGCAAGCCGGGAACGAAACCATCTGAATCACTTGCTGATCAGATCGCGCACCCCCTACCTGGCGCGTCACTGTCAATGAAACCTCGTCGGCAGTCTACCACGGGATACCCCGAGGCAGTAGATCATGGTGAGGTTGCGCTAAGATCTACGATCTAGATGTGAGACGCGAGACAAACAACCAGGACAACTAGGGTTCATCCAGGTTCAGGTCGCTTGGAAGCGTAATACCCTACGTCCTGCGTCTCTGCTGCTGTATTGATGAGGACCGGAGTACAATGAGAGGGGATTATATGAGATCTGATGTCTTTTAGGGGGTCCTTGTCCGCCTTATATAGCCAGGGGATAAGGTTACATATCTAGAGTTTTCCTATGATCGATTATATTGTGCCGCATCCTTGAGGAACATGAAGATATAACCAACTAAGACTCCTTGCACGCCAAGCAGCCTTCAGCTTCCGTGCGGCCCACCGATCTGGGCGATAGCGGACCGCGGGTTCTATCTTGTTGTCCGGCCCACCGATCAGGATGATGATGGACCAGCCTTCGTCTTGTGATCTGGACCGATCAGCCTAAAGTCCAACCGTGAGGGTATATAGGGTCTATACGGGGCCTACTAGCAGGCTCCTGGCGTGCAGTGTGAGGGCACTGGAGCGGCAGGCAGTGAACACGACTGTGCGTCGTTTTTCCAAAGAGCGGGGCTAAGCTGGCTGTTCGGGCGCCGTTGTGGCCGAGCCTCAAGCGCTAACGCGCGTTCAGGTTCGCCCTGCCGTCATGACCGGTTTGGCGGGATTATTCTGGTATCTCAAAACGCTGAAACAAACATGCAGTGGTTTCACCTCTATACTGTGTGGTGAACGTGGAATACACAGAAGCCGATAAAGTGAAAGGCCGAACATGTGAACAACTGCGTTGTGATGCGCGTGGCTTGGTTCTGTTCTCCTTGATATAGGCACTTAGGCAGTAGCTATAGCTAGGCCGTGGGCTGCTAGCCAAGGTGCCAGCGAGAAAGTCACCCGGCTACAACCTTTATATATAGGAGTATGTCATCAGAAAGCCTGTTACATTCAGGAAACCTAATCTACGCTGAAGGACTGGTGGATTTTTTTTAAAAAAAAAACTTTGCCCCTGAAATTAGGGTAAAACATGTTTTTGATCCAACGACTGGGCGCCGATTCACATTTCCAGCTATGGATGGGGTGGTTAACATATCACGTTCATGTAGTACAGGTGTGTGTGTTGTAAAGCACTACCAAAACCTGTGCTGTGTCCCATCTCCTGGTGTTTCTTCAGCAAGTACATACATACGCTACACACACAGGTGTACAATAAGTTCCTTTATTGTAAGTTAGAATATATGGAAAACGCGTTTGCGTCGAAAGTTAGCATCTTAAGTTGTATCCGCATGCAGTACCTACCACATGATGATACAAACATTGTTGCTTGTAACAGTCATCAGCGAAACGACGAGACAGAACAACCCAAGAGCAGGTTGTCAATAGGTCAACAGACAGAGTGACAGACCATCATATCCCCCACTGATCGATCGAGCACCACACTTGCCTCTGATCAGAAGCGCCAATGCAACAACAAGCATTATGTCTCCATCGAAATCATGCATGGGCGTCATTGTTCAGAATATATAATCTGCTTGTTAATTCCTTCCCTTGACTGAGGACCATGCACGCGTCCAAGCAAACGATTACATATTGGAGGCGATTAATTCTTTTCTGTTTTTTTCTCTCTTTTTTGACAACACAAGTTCCTTGCTCTTTGGAACCATGCATGCTGCTGGAAAGCAGTAGCTACGCCGTCACGCTACGCTAGCTTCATTTTTCGTTCCGGCGCCCGGCGCTCGCTTTCGCTATCAGCTCCCCTCTCCTCCAACCCCATCATCCCTCCCGTCCGTGACGACCCCTGATCATTTGCCTGTCCCTATTGCTTGTTTCGTTCCTGCTCCTCGCGCGTCGCGTCCCCCCAGTAGCCATGGACGGCGACGTCGGCAAGGAGGAGGACGCCAACAAGCAGCAGCACGTTGAGTCGGCCACCATGAACCTGGAGCGTGGCGACGTCGCCGGGAATGGGAATGTGAGCCGCCGGAAGGCACAGATAGGCATCGTCCGGCTCTTCTTGGCCTGCATGGTCTCCGGCGGCATCCAGTACGGCTGGTCGCTGCAGCTCTCCCTCCTCTCGCCCTACTCTCAGGTATAGTGTCCATGCCGTCTTTTGTTCAATTCATACAGCTGGTTCTAGTTTTCTCTGATATATATTTTCAATTCATGGTCTGATCGACGACGACGCCCTCCCTGCCCAGACTCTTGGGATCCCGCACAGCTTCGTATCTCTGACATGGATCTGCGGGCCTGTAGCCGGATTTGTGGTACGTGCATTATCTTGTATACGTAGTTCTATATATGATTCTACATATGACTATTTGGATACAAATAAAGATAATAAAGAACGTTAAATTTTGTCAAATCAAAATAAAACTGTGCAGGTGTTATGAAACTGCTCTGCTCACCTACGATTTATTTCCATCTTTATGTTCAAGCATTTGGAGGCTTTTATTAATTATTACCAAGATTTATTTGAATTGATTTTGCTTCCAGGTGCAACCCATCGTGGGCTACTACAGCGACCGGTGCACCTCGAAGATGGGTCGGAGGAGGCCTTTCATCCTCGCTGGATGCACCATCATCTGCCTCTCCGTAAGCACACGTCATCTTTTCCGTGGCGATCGATCCATATTTGCTGCTCTCTACTACATACTGGCAGTCGCAGCTGATGATCGATGCTGGTGCTCCGGCAATGCAAGGTGATGATGATCGGGTTCTCGGCGGACATCGGGCGGCGTCTCGGCGACAGCAAGGAGCACTGCAGCACCTTCACCGGCGCCCGCTGGTACGCCGCCGCCGTCTACATTGTCGGCTTCTGGTTCCTCGACTTTGCCAACAACACTGTCCAGGGACCGGCTCGCGCGATGATGGCCGACCTAGCTGGTATGGTCTAGCGGGTGTTTCCATTTTACTCTGAATTCGAATTCTAATTCGATCACACGCACGCAGCACTGGATGGCAGGATTAGTGAGATGCTAATGTTTGTTCATTTATTTACTGTTGCAGCTGGACAGCACGGCCCCAACGTCGGCCAGGCCATCTTCTCCCTGTGGTTGGCTGTCGGCGGCGTGCTTGGGTACTTGGCCGGCGCCAACGGGAAATGGCACGAGTACGAAGCCTGCCTGATTCGATCATTTCCTCAAAGCCTTTCATTGTTTTCCTTTACTGATGTGTTATTGACTGACGATGCGCTGGCTGGTTGATCCATCAGGTGGCTCCCTTGGCTCAAAACCGCGGCGTGCTGTGATGCCTGCGCCAACCTCAAGGGCGCCTTCTTGACGGCGTTGGTGAGTACCATTAATTTTGTTTCTTCGTCTCTCGTCTCTCACTGCATTTAGATTTTGATCGATATATCGCTCTGGTTGATTTGGGTTGTTGATCAGATCCTCATTATAATCACGATGTCGGTAACCTTGTGGCTCGCCGGCGAGGAGCAACTCGAAAAGAACAACGTCGACGCCTCCGCCGGCGGCGCGTGCTCCTTGTTCGTCGATCTCTTCAAGAGCCTCAAGAACCTCCCCCCTGCCATGTTCAGGGTGCTCGCTGTCACGGCCGTCACCTGGGTACGAACATCTGCTCGCTCATCATTGACTCGATCTGACTAATAGACTTTGTCCGACTGGATGGGGCACGAGAGCAAATAACCGTTTTGAGGACTCGCTCAACATTTGCACGCAGCTGTCGTGGTTCCCGTTCACCCAGTACAACACCGACTGGATGGGGCGAGAGATCTTCCACGGCGAGCCGCAAGGCGCGGGCGACAAGGCAGACCTGTACAACGCCGGCGTCCGCGAGGGCGCCGTGGGCCTCCTCTTCTGCTCTGTCGCGCTGGGCGTCACCTCTTTCCTCATCCCCAAGCTGTGTCGGACACTAACGTCCCGAGTCGTCTGGTCCATTAGCAACCTCATGGTGTTCGTCCTCATGACGGCCATGGTCGCCCTCAGCTCGCCGCCTCCCTCTCCGCCGGTCCCAACCACAAATTCAAGAGCGGCGCACTCGCCATCTTCGCCCTCATCGGCATCCCTCAGGCCGTAAGACGACCTACATTGGATTGGATTGCATTGTGTACTCCATTCCTTGTTGGATTTGATATATCTCCTTATTAATAATGTACTCTTCTCGTTGTTCGGCATGCAAGCAGGTGTTGTTCACTGTACCTTGGGCCGTGGTGTCTGAGGTTGCTGCTGAGGAGGGCGGTGGCCAAGGTCTCACCATTGGCGTCCTCAACATTGCCATCGTCCTCCCACAGCTGGTGATCGCGCTCAGCGCAGGCCCCATCGACGGCGCCTTCAACAAAGGAAACGCCCCGGCCTTGGGCCTCGGCGGCGTCTTCGCCATCATCGGCGCGGTCCTCGCACTCATCCTTCTCCCAAAGACGAGAGGTGTGTCCAACGCCACCGTCGTCATGGCAGGCGGCCACTGATCACCAGGCCTGTGGCATGCAGCAGCGGCTGCCCAGCCCAGAGTAGACCGATCAGAAATTCAGAATCTACTTCTTGTCAACATCTCGTGCCCCTTGGTCTGTCTATCAATAACTTGGGTGATTTATCCTTTTGTCAACCGAGTGACACAGCACCTAAAATCACTCAATTCTAGCAAACAAAACAAATCGAGTGATTCAAGACGTACTCTATGTCACTCGATTCCTATAACCACAAGGCGGTTGTAGTACTAGCAATTGTAGCGCCTAACCATATATCACTATCGACATACACACTGTCGGTTCCAAAATTTGCTAGCGATAGGCTCTAAAAACAATAAATGTTGGCTTTTCTGTACTAATGTAATATAAAAAAGAAATTCCATGTCCTTCTGAAATACAACAACAGATCAAACATAAGTAGAGCAATGCTCGCTACGACATTAAACACATCTGCATAGATACAATGACATTGAGGAGCACAAGCTAGGGCCTTGTTTAAGTTTGTTAAGCGTCGTGGGCATCTTGCAAACGACGTCGTCTATAACTCGAACTTTTGTTGCTTCTCCTCTTAATAAAAAGGGTCCTGCTAGCGCTTGGACGTCCTAAGAATAGGACGGTCAACGCTAGCAGGCCCGTCCCATCTCCCTGGTATGCACCGTCACTCCCCTCCTTCCCCTTGTGCACTGTCACTCCCCTCCTTTTCCCGTAGTGCACAAACATTGACACACACACCGACACCCTGCCCCGCACCCCGCACCCCCACCAATGGCGCACCTGCAGCGAATACGACCAACTCTTGCCCCCTGCCAAGCATGCACGCACCGCAGCATGCATACCCCCGCCAGAATCCACCTGTCCCGCAACACTCCAGAAAACACCACTGGCCCTCCACCTGAAACACCACGAAAACACAAAATGAACAATGAGAAAACATGAAAAAATTTAATTAATGAACCAAGAGATTACATGCAATAGAAACAAGTGATTGACTAAAAATAAAACAATAGAAACAAAGCTACTGAAAAACAAGACTGCTGAAACATAAAAAACAAGCCTGCTAAAACATCGAAAACAAAGCTGCTAAAACATTGGAAACAAGCCTGCTGAAGCATCAAAACCAAGCCTACTGAAACATAAAAAAGATAGGTATTTCCACATCGGAACAACCCCTGCTAAAACATCGAAAACAAGCCTGCTGAAATATCGAAAACAAAGCATACTGAAACACAGCAAGAATAAACAGATGAACCCAACCGAAACAAACAAAAAATCCCTAAAAAAGAATAATAAACAAGTCAAGTCTGTTGAAACAAACAAAAAGAAACAGTTCAAAGAACGAGTGGGGTCGGTTGAAAATCATCGGAGAAAACATCGCCAGAAACCCTAAAAACTCGTGAGACATCGCCTCAACATCTAATGAACCAAACAAAAAGATGCAATAGAAACAAAAGAAAACCTCGTCGGAAGCAAAGCTAGTCACCGGAAGGGACGAACCAGAGAAGAGAGAGAGAGAGGAGGGCGAGACCTACCCGGACCCGATCCCTGGATCCACCGCCACCGGAGAAGAAGGAGGCAGGCAAACAGGGAGGGCGTGCACGGATGTGCCGGATTTGCGCCAGTAGCCACCGGATCTGGCGTATCAGCAGCCGCCTCGGCGTCCCCCATGGCCACACGCAGAGGGCGCCGGACCAATCAGCAGCTGGCGCCGGATCCTATTCAAGCATGCCCGTTCGCCGCCTCGGCGTCCCCCATGGCCACACGCAGAGGGCGCAGCGGTGCCGCCGTGGGGGGAGGGGGAGGAGGGGAGGTGGAGGGGGCGGATCCATGGCCGCCGCAACACGGATCCCACGGATCGACAGTGATCGTCGCTGGTCCGACGGATCCACGGCCACCGCCAGCGAATCTGGCGGATCCACTCCGCCACCACGGGCCGTCGATCACGGCAGGGCGCCGGTGCGTGAGGAGGACCCCCGGAGGAGGGCGCTGGCAGCGTAAGAGGCTAGAGATGAGGAAGAGCCAGGTGCAGGCATGGAGCCGGGGGGACGCCCCCCTGGCGCGCCGCCATAGAGAGGCGCTTGCCGGAAGCCGTGGATGCGCGAGGGAGCACGATACGCATGGATGCGAGGCCGCCGCCGGAGAGGAGCTCGCCGGCCGCACCACAAACACTCGTCGGAGAAGATGGGGAGTGGGTGGGCGAGAGTAGTGGAAGAGAGGGGAGGCGGAGAAGCCGAGGAGAGGGAGTGATAGAAAAAGTGGAGCCGTTGTCCCCCCCCCCCCCCCCCCCCCCCCCCCCGCGTTGGGCTTTGGAGTGGAACCAGACGCGTGGGCCGTGTGCGTGCCACCCGTCCGATGCGTCGGACGTCACACAGACAGCGTTACCGTAATAAAAAACGGGTGAAGACCCGCTCAAAAAAAGCACATTCTTCCAAATCGAGGGCAATTTGCTTGTTTTGGATGACAATAAATAATACCAGGTTTGGTATTTTGTGTAGAATTGGTCGTACGTGCTGCTAAGCTTTTGTTCGGAATTCTTTTGCTTAAAAAAACCGGATTGTTTCCTATGATGTCAAGAGACACGACGGAGCTACAAGTTCTTTTTTTCTTTTGACATGCGGAGCTACAAATTTTGAGACCTGAGAGGCACTGGACATTCTGTTCCGGGCACCCGTGTCTGCTAGCAGGTGGTGCTAGCTGGCTGGTACGCGCTCACCTAGAAAGTAGTCGGCGTCGGACTGCCCAGCCCACAACCGTCACCGATGTTTTTTTTTTTTTTTTTTGAGAATCACAACCGTCACCGATGTGGCACACGTTTTCTCCACAGGCCCAACGGTGCCACAATGAAACAAACGGCGGAGCGGGCCGAAAGAAACCAAACTTTTCGCGTCGTTCCAGAGCAGTCAAGCACCGACGCACAAGCGGGGAGACTTTCGCGCCCACAGCAATACAGCATCCTACCGTCGTCGTCAAAACCCACCGGCCCAGCCCAGCGTGTCTACAAAAAACCATCGGCCCAAACGTGCCTTCCACGGCCATCCCAGTATCCTACGACTCCTCCCTATAAAAAAGAGGACAACCGATCACCCTCTCATCGCAAACCTCACTTTTCCACTCACACGAACACGGCCAAGAACACCGAGAGAATCCGAAGATGAGCGTGGAGATCCTGGACGGGAGCACCATCCGGAGCTTCGTCGAGGACGAAGGCGCCTTCAACTCCTCGGTGGACGGCCGGTTCGCCGCGCTGGATGCCGACCACGACGGCCTGCTCACCTACGCCGAGATGGCCGGGGAGCTCATGAGCCTGCGTGTCCTGGAGAAGCACTTCGGCATGGACGAGGCCGTGGTGGCGCCGGAGGAGCTCGGGGCGCTGTACCGTGGGCTGTTCGCGCGGTTCGACAGGGACGGCAGTGGCAAGGTTGACAGGCAGGAGTTCCGCGCCGAGATGAAGGAGGTGATGCTCGCCGTGGCCAACGGACTGGGCTTCCTGCCCGTGCAGATGGTCGTCGAGGAAGGCAGCTTCCTCAAGGTCGCCGTCGACAGGGAGCTCGGCCAGCTCGCCAAAGCTGCCTGAAGTTTTGATTACTAAATTTTGATGTGTTTCGTACCACTACCACCATCTGCACGTGCTGGAGATTACTTTTTCATTACTATAAATTTTGATGTGTTTCGTACCACTACCACCATTTTCACATTGAGTAACAGAGTATTTGTACTTATTCATCATGTATTAAGTACTAGATAATGCGTACAAACAGCCTGTTTTATGTCTAGATTTCAGTTCAGACTCAACAATAATACGCAAGTGGATGTTGCAATGGAGGTAGCGACGCTGGCGAACGTGTCTCTGGCGAGATCTCTCTCTTTCATGTTAGCGTTAGTGGAAAGCAACATGTCTATGTTGATGAACCTAATACATGCCCAAAAATGTCAATTGTCTATCAATGACTCATGTAAATAGGCGTCTATCTAATTTGTCTTCAGGAACCAACATTAGGAGTTGCTAATGATGCATTTAATATTATTGACCACTAACTAGTTAATCTTAGCAAAGTTAAAAGTTGTGATGTCATTGCTGACCGCCAACTCCATGTTGTTGATCTCCTCATTCAATGTCGTCTGATGTGCAGGAGAGGCTTTGCAAGCTAGGGTGTTTATGTTGTTTGTTGTTGCTATAGATGGACATAACTCCAGAGAATGGATTTTGTACGACTGATTTACCAAGTTAGGTGGATTGGCATGGTATTTTGGTTTCCTCTAATGTTTTAGATTTCTTTGACTTCTTACAACCATAGCCCATTGTAAGAGAAAAAAAGTAGCCCATTATAAGAGAAGCATAATAAGTAACTCTAACTTTTTTTTTTACTTTTTGTATGGCATACTAGGCTATTTGTGGTAGGAGTATATATAGTAGTCATCAATGTTGATCTGGCTTATAAACATGCAAAATGTGATGCGGATCGCCAGATCATTATAATTGTTGATGGGTCATCCATTTACCATGAGTATGCCTTAGTAGTTGGCTTGGTGCTGGACCGACTAATTGTCCACTGAGGCTGCACGAAGGATGGCGCACTTTGTAAAATGAATGGAACGATCGATCGAGTTTCTTTGGCCCAAAAACCTAGGTCTCCGCTCTGTTCTGCTCTTCGAGTGGTCCATAGTAGCCGAAGACCATCAGCAACTGGAGATCAATCATAGATTCATCAAGCTTTTAGAGAGCTTTCTGCTTGCCAAAAAGAAAAAAAAGGCGATGGACGATTCGCAATCACAGAGTGGCAAGTTCAGTACACTATGCAATGTGCTGCGACAACCACTTGGGCGAAAAGCCTTTTCATATGCAGTGTTTGTAGCAAAAAAAATGGTTATATAATTTTGTCATAGGCTTTCTCAAAATCTATTTGAAAATTTCACCAACTAACTTTTCTCAATGGAATTCGTGTATTTTCTCATCCAGGACAATAACCCCTTCAAGGATTTTGCGTCCTCTCATAAAAGTTGATTGTAGTCATTTATGTTGATCTATCTTATAAAAATGCAAAGCGTTGTTGCGGATCATCCATAACTATTGATACATCATTCATTTATCATGAGTGTGCTCCGAATCTTTAGCCACCGGTAGTTTGGATGGCACAATACACATTGTAGGGGGAGAAAGGGAGGATCTTTGGACTTGTATTGGAGAGACCGGTAGAACAAAAAGAGAGTGACACTCAAAAGAATTTACACCACGCCAATATTAGGTAAAGATAAATGTAATTTATTGAGAAAAAAAATACAACCACAAAATATATAGGTTGAGTTGAAAAAATATTATCACCAAAAACCTTGAGCCTGAAAATGCCAGGAAGGCAGTGTGGGATATATGAGGTGATATGGTACAATGTACCATCCTACTATGTGACCCCCTTTAACTTCGACATTGACTATGATTATTATCCTAGCAAACCCTCCTTATATATATCACAATCACAAATAAAGCATCGGGAATCGACCATTGCAAAGAGCAAATGTCGTCCGTGTCCTGTCATCCAAGGCAAAAATCCTGGGTGGCTTCTGGCTTGTTTCCAGCAGACAAATTGGCCTCAACCCACCACATGGTACGCGATCTACTGCGACTAAAAGTATATTAAGAGCTACGAAGCCAAAAGCATATGTTTACACATTAGAGAAGGTGGAGGAAAGATGAATTTTGGGAGACAAAAGGGGCTAAAGAAAATACAGGAGACTAAATACAACATCCAAGCTAAGTGAAATCTATTATGCATTGATTCATCAAAATAATTTTTTCAAGGTTGACAGAAGCAATGCCCCGAGCTCTAGCACGAGTGTATTTTGAGTTTTCCAATGTCGGGTTAAGTTTCCCAAAGGTGAGGTCATTTCTCATTTTCCAAATTGTCCAGCATATGGGGATGACTTCAGAAGTAGTTTATAAAGATTGAGTTCGTGGGACTACATTGCCAAGTTAGGTTCCTTTGTATGGTATATTTTGGTTTCCTCTAATGTTTTAGATTTCTTTGTCTTCTTACATCCATGGCACACTATAAGAGACAAGTAACCCTATTTTTTTTAAAGAAATTTTTTTTTGTTTGTTATCCTAGCCTATTTATAGTAGGAGTATATATAGTAGTCATCGATGTTGGTTTGGCTTCTAAGCATGCAAAATGTTGATGCAGATCATGGATAACTTCTGATGCATCATTCCTTTACCATGAGCGTGCTCTTTTTTCATAAGAAAAGCGTGCTCTAAATCTTCAACCACTGGTAGTTCGGAAGAACGAGAGGATTTTGGACTCAGGATTATTATTTGGCTATACCTCTAGCAAACTCTATATCATAAATAAATATTAGAGCACCGGAATCGGCCATCGCAATGAGCAAATGTCGTCTGGCGTCCACACTATAAGCAGCAAATTTCTTCCATTTCGAAAATCGAAAGCCGTATGGCTTCTTCTGGTAGGGGCTGCACAGATTTTTTTTTTAATGACACAGTACAACGCAGACGTTCATAGTACGCATGCACACTTATCTCTACGAACACACGTACGTAAATCTACTCCTACCCCTATGAGCACCTCTGAAAGACTGAGCAGCCGGCTGATCTGGAGATTCCCGAAGTCACCACTAGCACCTCGTCGTCGACGAGAACATCGCTTACCACTTAATGCATAACGCTGATAAATCATGGAAAAATCTCAAAAAAAGGTACGAGCATCAGGACTTAAACTCTGGTGGATAGTGTCCCGACTGTCCTACCATTAGACTATAAGCTAATTCGCCTGCACATATCAATTGGCACCAATCCGACACACCACTCTTTGTCCACTAGGGCCTTGTTTAGTTCTCTGGATTGGCGTTAGAATTCCTGTAGCAGAATTCGTATAGCATTTCGTTTGTATTTGGTAAAAATTATTCAAACTTTAACTAATTAGGCTTAAAATGTTTGTCTTACAAAGTACAACCAACTATGCAATTAGATTTTAATTTCATCTATATTTAATATTTTATATATATGCCGATATTTTGATGTGACGAAAATTTTTCTTTTTACGTAGTGTCAAATGCTGGAATTGAAAGGAACTAAACAAGCCCGGCTGCATGCAGCCTTGCACGGACCGCGCATTTTACCCGCGTCAGAACCTGTCGGCCTGACCCAACCCGTCTACAAAAACAACCGACAGGTCCCGTAGCCCACTGGGCCCCAGCCCAGTGTACCCTTGTTGGGCCGCCGGCCGCGAACCGACAGGACCCGTACGTAATATCCACCACGGGCCTTTCTTCTTCCCACGCTCTCTCTCTCCCGGCCGCGCCGTCGCCCGCCGCCGCTCGCCCTGCCGCCCGCCACGCGTCCGGCCTGCCCTCACCGGCGACCGCCGGATCCGGCGGTGGGCTTGCCGCCGCAGCCCCGCACCCCCCCCCCCACCCCACCTCGGCAGCGCTGATCGATCTGCCATTGTTGATTGCAGAGGAAACAGTCGATTTTGCCGCAGGCACTCGGCGTTCCCCGAACGCTGTCCGCACATGAGTCCGCGCTGCAAGCTCCGCCGCCTGACGCGCGGCGGCGACGACGCCGGCAATGGCGATGTGTTGCCAGACTGGGCGTCGCTGCCCCCGGATCTAGTGGAACTCATCGGGTGCCGGGTACTCGCCGGCGACCTGCAGGACTACGTCCGGTTCCGCACCGTCTGCTCGCACTGGAGCGCGAGCACCGCCCGCCCCCGCGGCCGCGGCGTGCTGGACCCGCGGTTCCACCCGCGGCGTGCTGGACCCGCGGTTCCACCCGCGGCGGTGGGTTATGCTGCCGGAGGGCCACGGCCTCCGTCCGGGCCACCCGGACCTCCACGGCTTCGTGCGCTTCTCCAACATCGACACCGGCGCCTTCGCCCGCGCCCACCTCCCGCTGCTGGCCATCCACCTCATCCTCGACTCCTCCGACGGCCTCCTCGTGCTGCACCGCAACGACGACACCGCCATCCGCCTCCTCCACCCCTTCACTGGCGACGTCGCCGAGTTCCCGCCGCTGGCGTCGCTCCTGCCACAGATGGAGCCACAGCTAAGCTACTACAACGAGCGAACCAAGCTCATGAGTGTTCGTGCCTCGGTTACCGTCAGCTCCTCCGGGGCCATCGCTCTCGTGCTGGGCCTTGACCTCCTGCATCGTGTAGCCTACGCCACCGCCGGTGACCAACGCTGGACTCTCTCTGCCTGGAAGCTCAAGCCTTTTGGCAGACCCGTATCTTTCCAAGGCAAACTCTACGTATTTCAGCTGCCATCCTTTGACATTGGTAAGATATACATCTACCAACTTGACCCGCCATGCCCAAACGCCGACGGCGACGGACAGCCCCGTCTGCCATTGCCAGTGAAGATTGCCGAATGCCGAAAGCACAATTTGGGTTCCATCATGCACTTTGTAGAATGTTGTTCAGATCTCTTGCTAGTTTCTTACAGCGATGTTTCTTATTCGAAGGTGCTGGTCCACAGACTTGCTGACCTTGTTAGTGGAAAGATTGAGCCAGTAACAGACATCGGAGACCACACCTTGTTCATCGGCGATCGTTCTCTCTGTCTCACTCTCACCTAACGAGGGGAGTAGGACTAGGAGCTTTCCTTCCTTGTCACCGAACTCTATCATATGCATGCATACTGTCAGTGATCCTTATTATTCTCAAAGGGCGTTGGCTCGTTTTGAGCAATATGATCTAAGTACTGGCATCTGTACTCCAGCCAGCGACGGACGTGTTTACCAAAGACCACCGATCCCACATACACTAATCCATCATATCTTTACTTGCTGTCAATGATTTTTGGTAAGTTGAGCCGTCGACTCTGTCTGCTTTATTTCAGCTTCTTCTGCAGAATACTTTGACAAGTTGACGAGTGTGAATCCTTGTGTCTGCCTGCAGGAATAAAGGACGGTTGTATTGATGTGGATTTGAAGCACATCCTACGTAGTTGGTGAAGCAAGATCTTTGTATGTGTAAGTTTGTGCTCCTGTCAGTTTTCCCCCTCATATATTCAGTTGTCTTTGAGTTGTTATTATTACACTAATCAGGCATAGCACGGTTTGGTGCTTTTTGGTTGTAAACTCAGTTAACATTAGTAGTAAACTAACGTCGTTAGGCATTGTTTGGTTTGGATGGAATTGTGACAAAATTTGTGATGTTTTGATGCTATATCGCGATAATTTTGGCTAACGTGTGTGTATTAGAAGCTTTGGCTGTTGTATTGTATTTCAGCGTTTCTGAGATTGGTTTATGTTTTATGTTTATGCTGGTATTCATATGTCAGTTACAATATGGCATTATGTTGAATAATTCAGATGTTCATATCAAAATACATTTATTTTGTTAACATATATGCATCTTTCTTCCATTTTTGAACATCTATATTGGTTCTGTTTGTATTTTGGCTGTTTCTAACATTCATTTCATACCCCGTTTCTTTTTTTTTTTTTTTTTTGGGAACGGGTTTCATACCCTGTTTCTAGGCTTGACGGTCTCTTGTGGCTGCTAATTCTCTGCGGCCTTTGCTTCAGAATGTCTAGCTAGAGGAGGAGCAAACAAATCGTGCATTTTCTGTTGAGGTCGTTGGCTCAATGGTTATTGCAACCTCTGTCGATCCATCTTTGTTAGTATGGTACACTTGGATTTATTTATTTAGATAGATGTGTGGAGTGATGTTAGGTGTCTTACTTGAGTTGCCAGCAGCACAAGTGTTTCCTTTAAAGTGGTTGTGTATCTTGACATTTGGATTACTGGATACAGTTATCAAATATGCATTGGCTAATATCTGCTATCTGTATTATGAACTGGCAGAAGCCCAATCCGGCTAAATCCATGTGGATGTCATTCACTGGATCGTCCCGCCATCGTGACAGCAGTGACGGCGCGAGACAGCAGAGTGTCGGTCTTCGTGGTCGCTTTCACGGCACGCCGGCAGTTTCCAGCCTTGGCCTATGGCCTCCCGTGTCGGTCGGAGCGACGCTGGATATATCGCTTTCTTTCGTTTCAGTCTCCGTCCGGTTTGGTCCACGATTCGGCGATCGGCGGTGGTTCTCGGGTCGCCGCCGCTGCCATCCGCATCCCGGACCGTGCCGGAGCCGATGATTGCCCGTGGACGTAAGAGACATGATTCCGTTCCTCATCGCCAGCGACCATGCGTCCTCGTTTCGCATGGGCAAGTGATTTTAATGCTAGTTTTTTTTCTCTTCTCAAAAAAGAAGTGGTGTTAATGCTAGTAGAGCACTATGTGGATGCATGTGAATGAAAGAAAAAAAAAATTGCGATTAACCAACCTGCTCCTCCTGCCTCCTGCATACTAGTTGGTATGAACACTTTTTATTTTCTTCTTCTTCTGAAACCTTGGTTGGTCAACAACACAAATGCACAAGCGCCACGACCCGTGGCCCAAAAACCTAGGTCTCCGCTCTGCTCTTGGAGTGGTCCATAGTAGCCGAACACCTCCAACAACTTGAGATCAATATTCTGTTCAAGCTTCCAGAGAGCTTGCTGCTTGCCAAACTGAAAAAATAAATGGCGGTGAGTGGTGCCTGCCGTGTGTGATTAAGTGGCAAACGCGCGCACTTGTCGCTCCACTTTGTTTTCTTCAGACTGAAGCGAACCAACACGAAGCGTTCCTGTGATCCTCCTGTCTATGAGTTGCCGCATGTGGCGAGAGCCGTTAACAAACTCAACTGGACGACGGTTGAAACTGGAAGGGGCAAGTTCAGTCATAAGCAGACTGAAGAGGACAAATATTCAGTGTTCGTTCCTGCTGTGTCTGCTTTTTAGCAGCAGCAGTAAAACGCACGAGCTCTTCAAGTTTCTTCGCTGCTCCACTATAGCTTCTGCGTTGGAATGATTGATCATCATATCATATGGATGTGAAGCGACACGGGTAGTAGCACTCATACTTGATTGCTTGGCATTTGACAACCCATGATTCTGCTTACGAATTGGGAGTTGGAACTGAGCCCAGCCACTTGAGGCTGACAGCTCCCCTCTCATGATTAGCGGGGGCCGGACAGCCACTAATTATTCTGAGATGGTGTCCCATTAAGTTAACGACAATGGCCGCCCGCCCGGACACGAGCCCACGAGAAATGGACCGCCGTCTCGTCGTCCCACCGACACGGCGACACCGCAGGCGTCCCCGTCCCCGTCGCCGTCGCCGTCGTCGCATCGCGTTTGGCCGCGACGTCACGTAATCACATCGGCCACACACGCCTTCTGTCGGTCTAGTGCCATTATTGGAACTTGGAAGGACGAAGTTCAGAAAAAAAAAAAAAAAAAAAAGAGGGCAGCGTCGTGTTCAGATAGTTTCAGACACCGACATGCACTGGCCACGTGGCCTAAATAAAGAAAGGGAAACGAGAACAAGAAACATGTGAATATTATCAGGACATTTTGCATTTTATCGCTCCTATGATTTGTTCTGTGACACCACACCACTCCAAAAGCTGGTGCTTGCTTGTGGCCACCAAACATGTGCCTGCAGGAAACCGAAGCTTCCCTTGAGTTCAGACTTCAGACCTCCACATGTATGTACCACTGTAGTAACAAAATTCTCGACCGAAGCTTCTGTTCGATCTTACACTGTTTCAAAACAATACTTATATAATAGTAATTACAGAACACAGTAATCCGAACTGAGGAAAACCTGCAGATCTCAAATATGTTTGCCACATTGTCTGATTGTGTCCCACTGAAACTAAACACAGCAGTGAAGAGTCTGCTGGAGGGAAAGAATCCTGTTCGCACTCGGCAGAAGAAAAGGCCGAAAAGAGCACGACAGCGCTCTTGTCAGGACATCACATGAATGAACCTCCCGGCTTCGGCTCCTTTTCTTGGATCACCACATTCTTCCAGCTCTTTTTCGCTTTGTTATTGCACTAAAACAGAGGCGATCACATTCTGAAATTCCTCAAAAGAATTCTCCCCTCTCTCTCGCACAAAAAGGGCACGTCAACAGCTCGGTTTTACAAAGGTAAGGACATTCAAGCATTGCAAAGCTAGCAAGGCATCATCAAGGAGCCACAAACCGTCCCGGTGCAGTCTAGCTATGGACCCTAATCGCGCCACTGATGATGAGCAAAATGGATTTACAGCAGAGTCCCTCGGCATACGGAGTACTACGTAGGACAGAAATGGCAGCTAGCACCAGCCCGTACCTGGCCCTGGCCGGTTTGCAGTTGCAGCGCAGTGCACCTGCCCTCTTCGCTTCGGCTTGAGGGGGAGACCATGAGAGAGTGAGGAGAGAAAGGTGGCACGCCCCGTGGGCCCCACCTCCAGCCTCTTCTTCCTCCTCATCACCAGCTGCCTCGTTATCTTTTACTCCATCCATCCCCACAAGGCCACAGCGCACCGCACCACCTTTTATATAGATAGCAGCACACTCACCCACATCCCCACCTCCATTCCTCCGCCGTCCTGTCTCGGCTTCTGGCCTCATCACTCCTCTGCTCCCCGCTCAGGTCAGTCTCCCGTTGCCCGCCCTCTCTCTCCCGCTCTGCAATCGAATTCCGTTTCATCCATGCCGCAAAGCTCAGAGATGCTACTTTTCTTGGCCTCCATCTCCACGAGCTGCAATTTCGGAGTTCTTTTTTCTCCAGATGCGCTTAGTGGGCTGCAGGCTGCGGCTGCATTTGGATCTGGTTTCTCAGTTCCTGGCCCGATGAAGAGGCGGATCTTCCTGGTGTTCCGAGCTCCGTTTCCTTCAAGTTGACGCAAATGCCTAGTACTGTAGTAGAATTTCTGAGTGTTCTGTTGTGCAATGCTGTTCGGTTTCGTGGCTGGTTACTTGCTCCTTCAGATTCACGCTCTCCCGTGCCCGCTGAGATCTGCTGGAGAGGTGTCGGTGTTGTTCCGTTCATGTGTTAGTAGTAGTTTATTATGTCGCGTCTTGTGATTTGGTAGGTGGAATCTGACAGTTCTATAATGCCGGTCAATTCGGCCAGATCGGGTCATGCGTGATTGGGTGTTTCTTTTCCTGTTACCTGTATTTGTCTTTCGTGGTAATAGGGAAAGCTGTAGTACTCAATTATTCTTTCAGGCTGTGCTCACTCCTGATTTCAAGTTTCAAATCAAATCTGTAACACAAGGATCTGAATGAACACCAGTGTTGCTGGATGCGAGCAGCTTTGTTCTCTATCTCCGGTTGATTTCTACTAGAGCTGAAACTTACGGCTATGGTAGCCGATTGTTCTCTATCTGCTTAAAAGCAAAACTAAATTTTCCTCCTATGTATGAAAACTACTACCAAGTATCAAGGTTGGTTAAAAAACAAGGAGCAAGTAGCAATCCTGTCAATCTGAAGAACAAGAAGTTACCACGCTGCCATTTCAGAATTCAGAGTAGGACCAGACCACAATTTACATCTCCCATAGCTGTCTAGCAACTTCTAGCAAATAGCAACTGTATGAATTCAGTACTTGTTTGCCTATCGCTGCGCCCCCCCCCCCCCCCCCCCAACATTTTTGCTTATGTCTACAGCTTGTCAGATTAGAATTGGCAAACCAAGAACCTGGTGTGTTAGTTTTTCGGATTTATATGAAGAAGGTATGATGAGATATTCAGTCAGTGTCTAATGCTGCATTTTTCTTGTGTTTGTGACCTCAGGGAATTTATTCATTCAAGTGAAGGCGATCAGATTCTATGATGGAGTTCAAAACCGGCATTTTTACTGTGGCCGTGCTGGCCATAGTGCTCTCCTCACCGGTGATTGCTCAGAAGCCCAAGAGCCCTCCTGCTCCATCAGCCATAACCCTTCCACCGGCGCCAGCACCCGCACCTTCGCCGCACCATGTGGACCTCGCTGATCTGCTCAGTGTGGCCGGCCCTTTCCACACCTTCCTGGACTACCTGCAGAAGACCGATGTCATCGAGACCTTCCAGAAACAGGCGAACGACACGAAGAACGGCATCACCATCTTTGTGCCCAAGGACTCTGCGTTCGCCGCGCTCAAGAAGACGACATTCGCCAACCTCACCCAGGACCAGCTCAAGTCGCTGCTCCTGTATCACGCGTTCCCCAAGTACTACTCCCTGGCTGAGTTCGACAAGCTGAGCACCCTCAACCCGGTGACCACCTTTGCCGGCTCGCAGTACACACTGAACCTCACCTACAACATGGGCACCATCCAAGTGAAGTCGATGTGGTCCAACCCCAAGATCAGCAGCAGTGTGTACTCGACCCGCCCGGTCGCTGTGTACGAGGTCAACAAGGTCCTCCTGCCGATGCAAATCTTCAAGAGCGATCCACCGCTGGCGCCCGCCCCTGCTCCCACCCCAGACGCCAAGGCCTCTGATGCTCCCAGCCCAACATCAGGGAAATCAGCAAGCGCAAAGGCAAAGGCAGCAGACAAGAGTTCGTCGCACCAAGTCGGTGCCGGCCTCGCCCATTACTTGGCGCTTGCTTTCTCAGGTGTCCTGATGCTCTTGTGGTGAGAATCGACGAGTTCCTGACCATGTCGAAGCACGGGGTTCAGCTTAGCTACCCCGTGTTTAATTTATATATGTGTTTTTTTTTCTTTTCTGGATTCATTCTTTTGGACATATGGTAGGCATTTGTATTAGGATTGAGCTGCTTAGTGTTTGCAACATATGCTTCTATGGTTACTCGTTGATACTCCTGATTCGACGCATATATGCAGAAAGTATTTCATACTTGCCGGTCATACTTCCAATACCTAGAGCTATTGAGTGGAATTTGACAGTGTTAGGTTTGTTGCACGCTTACTGACTTACACTATACTGAGCAGCAGGATGATGGGATTCGAAAATTGAATCGGTAAACGGTTAACATCATGCTACTACTGATGGGCTACTGAAAATTCTGATCAGTTGCTAATGCTAATTCCAGCAACTGATTGGTTACTGAAAATACTGAACAGTTAACATCAGGAGTGCAAGTGATCAGTGACCGAAAGTCGATGTTCTATCACATATACAGTTAATCGTTTGTCCCCAAGACGTGTGTGTGAACTCGTGAAACCTGCCGATTTCCCAGAAGATTAGTTTATGACATCTCTCATCCTCTGTCAGTGACGATCTTAGCTTTTCAGCATATGCTCGTCTCTGACCTCCACCAATTCCTGCTGTGGCAGGCCTCAGAAGTCAGAACTCAAATTCACGAGGTCAATCACGCACGGGCACGGCCTTCCTTTTCATTTGCCACCATGATCGTGATCATGGATCGCGAGAGAAGAGGGGTGAACATTTGTGTGTGAGGGAACAACTGGGACGAGATGCAACGGAGGTGAAACCAGGGAAGGGGAGGAATCAACTGGGACGGGACGATGCAGTAATGCAGCACATAACAACCAGTGAATGCAATGATGCATATTATATGGATATGCACGTCCACATGGATCTAGCCCAATTCGGCTTCTGCCAGTTCATAATATAGATAGCAGATATTAGCCAATGCATATTCTTGCCTAATCTAGCCAGCAACAGGCAAATTTGATAACTTTATCCAGTAATCCAAATGTCAAGATACACAGCCACTTTAAAGAAAACACTTGTGCTGCTGGCAACTCAACTAAAACACTAACTTCACCCACACATCTATCTAAACAAATAAATAGATATGTACCATACTAACAAAGTTGGATCGACAGAGGTTGTAATAACCATTGAGGCAACGACCTCAACAGAAAATGCACGATTCATTTGCTCCTCCCCTAGCAAGACATTCTGAAGCAGAGGCCTCAGAAAATCAGCAGCAACAAGAGACCGTCAAGCCTAGAAACAGGTTACAGAATGAAAGTTAGCAACAGACAATATACAAACAAAACCAATATATCTATGTTCAAAAATGGAAGAAAGACGGATATGTTAAAAAAATGTATTTTGATATGAATTGCTCGATTACTAAAAATCTTAGTATGTCTCTAAATTCCTCAAATAAAAAATGTACACATAATGCCAGATTGTAACTGACATATGAATACCAGCATAAACATGAAACATAAACCAATCTTAGTAACGCTGAAATACAATAGAACAGCCAAAGCTTCTAATACAGTGATATAGCATCAAAACATCACAAATTTTGTTACAGTTCCATCCAACCCAAACAATGCCTAATGGCATCAGCTACTACTAATGTTAACTGAGTTTAGAACCAAACTGTGCTATGCCTGAATAGTGTAATAATAACAACTGTAAAAGACAATTGAATTGAGGGGGGAAAGTGACAGGAACACAAACTTACCCATACATAGATCTCGCTTCAACTACGTGGCTGTGTTTCAAATCCATACATCGATCCTTTAGCCCTGCAGGCAGAGAGAAGGATTCACACTCGTCAAACTGTCAAAGTAACCTGCAGGAGATCTCTACTCCTAAAAAAACTTAAAGCTAGACTCCCGTTGCAACGCACGGGCATTCACCTAGTTAAAGAAAAACAAGCAGACAGAGTCAAGAGCTAGACTTACCAAAATTCGTCTTCGCAGGAAGTAAAGATATGATGGATTAGTGTATACGGGCTCGATGGTGGTATTTTGGATACGCCTTTTGACCAAAACCTTTTGGATACGACCTTTGGAGTCCAGATGCCAGTACTTAGATCATATAGCTCAAAACGAAGACGAGTGGAACAACGCATGCGTATGATCGAGTTCGGTGACATGGAAGGAAAGGTCCTAGTCCTACTCTCCTTGTTAGGTGAGAGTGAGACACAGACAGAACGATCACCGATGAATAAGGTATGGTCTCCGATGTCCTTTACTGGCTCAATCTTTCCAGAGACAAGGTCAGCAACTCTGTAGATTAGCGGCTTCAAAAGGAAAACATCCTTGTAACAAACTAGCAGGAGCTCTGAACACCATTCTACAAAGTGGACCATGGCTCCGGAGGCCGTTGGGCACTCGGTAATCTTCACTGGCAACGGCAGACGACGGGGCTGTCCGTCGCCATCGGCGTCTGGGCATGGTGGGTCAAATTGGTATATGGATACCTTACCAATGTCAATGTACTCGTATGGCACCTCAGTCTCCACCTGATGATATGCGTAGAGTTTGCCTTGGAAAGCTACGGGAATGAGAAAAGGCTCGAACTTCCAGGCAGAGGTAGTCCAGCGTTGGTCACCAGCGGTGGCATAGGCTACGCGATTCATCCTAGGAAGGGCCAGCATGAGAGTGATGGCCCCGGAGGAGCTGACGGCAACGCAGGCGCGAGCTATCATGAGCTTGCGGCGCTTGGTTTGCTCATCGCAGTGGCGTGGAAACTGCATCTGTGGGAGGAGCGACGCCAGCGGCGGGAACTCGGCGACGTCGCCGGTGAAGGGGTGGAGGAGGCGGATGGCGGTGTCGTCGTTGCGGTGCAGCACGAGGAGGCCGTCGGCGGAGTCGAGGATGACGTGGTCGGCCAGCAGCGGGAGGTGGGCGCGGGCGAAGGCCCCGGTGTCGAGGTTGAAGAAGCGGACGAATCCACCGAAGTCGGGGTGGCCCGGGTGGCGGCTGTGGCCCTCCGGCAGCATCATCCATCGCCGCGGGTGGAACCGCGCGTCCAGCACGCCGCGGCCGCGGGGTCGGGCGGTGCTCGCGCTCCAGTGCGAGCAGACGGCGCGGAACCGGACGTAGTCCTGCAGGTCGCCGGCGAGTACACGGCACCCGATGAGTTCCACAAGATCCGTGTGCAGAGACGTCCAGTCCGGCAACATCTTGCCATTGCCGGCGTCTTCGCCGCCGCCGCGCGTCAGGCGGCGGAGCTTGCTGCGCGGACTCATGTGCGGATGCGGACAGGGTTCGGGGAACGCCGAACACTGCGGCAAAATCTATCGTTTCCTCTGCAATCGACAACGGCAGATCGATCAGCCGCGGCGGGGTGGGGGGCCAGCGACGGCCGAAATCCCACCGCAGGATCCGGCGGTCGCCGGCGAGGGCAGGCCGGGCGCGTGGCGGCAGAGCGAGCGGCGGCGCGGCCGGGAGAGAGAGAACGAAGGAAGAAAAAGGGAGGGCCGCGGTGGATATTACGGGTCTGTCGGTTCGCGGCCGGCAGCCCAACAAGGGTATACTGGGCTGGGGCTCAGTAGGCTACTGGGCTGCCTAAATGCTCCTGTCGGTTCCCCAGCTGTCGGTAGGCGTGATATATTTTTCTTTTGTTTCCTGAACAGGATAAGCTAGGTTTGATCTGAACAAAAGTTGTTGTCAATGCTAGTCGCCGTTTGGCAGAGGTTGAAGAAACCTCTCCTGAGTCTTTACCAAACTCTATCCTTGGTTCTTTGACCATTGCCGGCCGTGTCCAAAAGCAAATCTGGCTTTGCCTCGTAATAATAACCTTCTATCTTCGTACGTAGGATCATTCTAGCACGGCATATAGGTTGGTTATACGACTTACGACTACGAGTGCCGAGGGCAGGCGAGGCACCTCAAAACAGAAGCAAGCTCCGGATAGAGAAACCAAGAAATAGTGTGGAGTTTTAGACTTGCCTGATGCGATATGTTCACAAAACGCGTTGTCTGGCTGTGCCGTGCCACCCGCCACTGCCAAGTGCCAACTGACACTGGACGTTCGTCCTCGGAACGGCTCGAGTTGCCTAACTCTTCAAATGCCCATGGACCTGAGCGCACGTTAATACGTTATTGGACTGCAAGTACACTGGCGGAGGATTGGAGGAACGAAAACTTGACCAAAGCTGCCGTTTCCGATTGCCATGGCACATTTGTGTGTGACGCAAAAACGAGCGGCGTCCGCAAGCACCGGCGTGTCTGAAAATGATGGTCATTTTCAGAAACAAAACACCCTCTGTTGCGGGCTGCAAAAGATTTGTCACAATGGAATCACTCTTGTTGCTGCACAGGACAAAATCAGGGATCCCCCCTCCCCACCTCTTAGAAATCATGGATCCATTCTCATTTGTAATTTTCATGATTTTCTTCCTCTCCTTCTCTATAATCATCAAACTCCCTCCTCTCCTGCTGTGTGCTTTTCAAATTTTGTACTCTGATGTTTCTTAATAAAAATACAGCAGGAGCAGCCTCCTGATTCCTAATTATAAAAAATGAGGCGAAATCAGGGGAGTGGAGGAATCGATTGCCGATTGGGACGGGACGGGACGGGACGATGCAGTGACGCAGCACCGGGGGAAGGAGCTAACAACCAGTGATGCATATATTGATATGCACATTCAAATGGATCAAGCCCAATAGAGCTTCTGCCAGTTCATAATATAGACAATAGATATTGGGCAACATATATTCTTGCATAATGTAGCGAGTACTGGGTTAACTTTATCCAGTAAACCAAATGTCAAGATACACTACCACTTTAAAGAAAACACTTGCCCTGGTGGCAACTCAAACGGAAACACTAACCTCACTCTACACATCTATCTGCCATACTAATACTAATAACAAAAAGATGGAGCGACAGAGGTAGCAGTAACCACTGAGCCAACGAACTGAACAGAAATTGCACGATTTATTTGCTCCCCTCTAGCTAGACATTCTGAAGCAAAGGCCTCGGCAAATAAGCAGTCGGCAAGAGATCATCAAACCTAGACACAGAGATGATATGAATGTTAGCAACAGATAATATACAATTAAAACCAATAAATATGTTCAAAAAATGGAAGAAAGACACATATGTTGAAACAAAATAAATGTACTTCGGTATGAATAGTTCAATTATTCAAAATCTTTCACAATAGTTAATTATATCATTAATAAAAAAAACACTACTGTATGCCTGATGAGATCTTACTTATTGTATAGTCAACTTTACATTTATAGTTTTTGCATTTAAAGTGCACACAATAGTTATACATCTGGCAAATAACAAAGCTAAATACAAGATGTCTCTAAATCCCTCAACAGAATAAACTATACATATAATGCCAGGTTGTAACTGACATGAATACCAGCATAATCATGAAACATAAACCAATAGTAGCAACGCTGATATACAATAGAACAGCCAAAGCTTACACTGCATTGACATCTTAAGCCAATATTACTGCTATGCGATATAGCATCAAAACATCACAAATTTTGTCACAGTTCCATCCAAACCAAACAATGCCTAACGACATTAGCTACTACTAATGTTTTTTTTTCTTATGCCTGAATAGTGTAATAATAATAACAACTAAAAGACAATTGAATATATGATGGGCGAAATTGACAGGAACAGAAACTTACCCATGCATAGATCTCGCTTCACCAACTATGTAGGCTGTGTTTCTGTTCACAGGAATAAAGGATCGATGTATTCCTGTGGATCGATCCTTTATTCCTGCAGGCAGAGACAAGGATTCACACTCGTCAACCTGTCAAAGCAATCTGCAGAAGAGTTTTTTTTTTTTTTTTTTTAAAAAAAAAAAGCAGACAGAGTCGAGGGCTAGACTTACCAAAAATCGTATTTGCAGGAAGTAAAGATATGATGGATTAGCGTATGAGGGCTCGGTGGTGGTCTTTTGAAAACGTCTCCGTCGATGGCTGGAGTCCAGATGCCAGTACTTAGATCATATTGCTCTAAACGAGCTAATTCCCTTTGACTGATAATATGCATGCATATGATAGAGTTTGGCGACATGGAAGCAAAGCTCCTAGTCCTACTCCCCTCGTTAGGTGAGAGTGAGACACAGAGAGAACGATCGCCGATGAACAAGGTGTGGTCTCCGATGTCTGTTACTGGCTCAATCTTTCCACTAACAAGGTCAGCAAGTCTGTGGACCAGCAGCTTCGAATAAGACACATCGCTGTAAGAAACTAGCAAGAGATCTGAACAACATTCTACAAAGTGCATGATGGAACCCAAATTGTGCTTTGGGCATTCGGCAATCTTCACTGGCAATGGCAGACGGGGCTGTCCGTCGCCGTCGGCATTTGGGCATGGCGGATCAAATTGGTAGATGTATACCTTACCAATGTCAAAGGATGGCACCTGATATGCGTAGAGTTTGCCTTGGAAAGATACGGGTCTGCGAAAAGGCTTGAGCTCCCAGGCAGAAAAAGTCCAGCTTTGGTCACCGGCGGTGGCGTAGGCTACGCGATACAGGACATTAAGGGCCAGTATGAGGCCGATGGCCCCGGAGGAGCTGAAGGTAACGGAGGCGCGAACTCTCATGAGCTTGCGGCGCTTGATTTCCTTGTTGTAGTAGTTTGGCCACTCTATCGGTGGCAGGAGCGAGACCAGCGACGTGAACTCGGCGACGTCACCGGTGAAGGGGTGGAGGAGGCGGATGGCGGTGTCGTCGTTGCGGTGGAGGAGGAGGAGGAGGCCGTCGACCGCGTCGAGGATGACGTGGTCGGCCAGCAGCGGGAGGTGGGCGCGGGCGAAGGCGCCGGTGTCGAGGTTGAAGAAGCGGACGAAGCCACGGAGGTCGGGGTGGCCCGGGTACATGCCGTGGCCCTCCGGGAACATCATCCATCGGCGCGGGTGGAACCGCGGGTCAAGCACGCCGCGGCCGCGGGGGCGGGCGGTGCTCGCGCTCCAATGCGAGCACACGGCGAGGAACCGGACGCAGTCCTGCAGGTCGCCGGAGAGTACCCGGCACCCGATGAGTTCCACCAGATCCGGGTGCAGCGACGCCCAGTCCGGGAACATCACAGACATTGCCGGCGTCGTCGTCGCCGCGCGTCAGGCGGCGGACTCATGTGCGGAGTCCGCCGGAGTGGGGCGTGGGCGACTAGCGCGGGTGGGAGCGCCGCGCGCGACGCACGGCGACGGCGATGTGGCGAAGCTGGGCGGAGCGAGTGGGGATTTGGGTCGGATTTGCGTGGCTAGCGGAGGAGGAAGCAGGCCCGGTTGCCTGTTGGGCGGGATCGCTACGGTGGCCCAGTAACGGCGCGTCAGAACGCCCCACGCCCGGCCAGACATTTCAGTCAGTGAAATTCATTCCCCTCAAAAAAAAAAGTCAGTGAAATTCATATATGCTCAAAAAAAAAGTCAGTGAAATTCATATGTTGCTCAAAAAAGTCAGTGAAATTCATAGGGAGTTTTCCCTCTGCCCTTGACAATGGGAGATCGATTCGATTAGATCAACCGAAAACCCTTGCCATGTCCCATAGGGAAAAATATCAGATATGATTTTTTTTTTAAAAAATGTAGGAAAATAATTACGATTCTGTAAAAAAAACCAGCCAGTTCATCCTGTTTTACGATTTCGATTACATGGAGGATTTTTAAAGGACCCTGTAGTCTCTGATTTGGTCTTTTAGTGGTCGGAGGATTTTTAAAGGACCCTGTAGTCTCTGATTTGGTCTTTTAGTGGTCGGATCAGTGATCCAATCCGATCCTAGTAACTATGACTTTAACTTGTTAGCTAGGGCAACCAACTTGTAAGTATTGCTCCCTCCGTCTCAAATTGCAAGTCACTCCATATTTTAAGTTTGACCAAATTTATTATAAAGAGAATTATAAAGATTTATAACATCAACTAAGTATTAATATGAAAATATAGTTAACGAAGAATCTAATGATGTTTAGATTGCATCATAAATGTTATTATCTTATCGTATAAATTTTAGTCAAACTTAAGATACTTTGACTCTCTAAGATTCTTAGAATGACTTGCAATTTGAGGCGGAGGGAGTAATAATCTCTCGCTAAGAATATATGCACATATCACTGGACCTAAACATGATTTGACTAACACTTGTTAGAGTGTCGGACAAAATATAGAGATTCTAATTGTTTTGTTTGAGTGTGAAGATATAGTTTGTGCTAAAATGACTCTCAGGATAGGATTTGAGTGTCGGACAGTTGAAGATGCTCTTAGATAGTAAAATTGTGTTTGCAGCTAGAAATTAGTTTTAGCTGATACACATGAGCACTTATTGTTAAAAAAAAAACATGCATATGCCTTAATAGTTTTAGGTAAGTAAACGAATCAGAGGAGGAGTAGTAGTTAGCACATATGCAAACCCATTTTTGACTTGTTCCACAGATTGTGTTGATTTGGCATAGAATCTCAAAACTTGTGCCATCCAGACGCAGATCCCTACCAAATTAGTATGAATATCTACGAGTAGGTGTAATTATATTTTCTTTTTTTTTTGTTTCGTATAAACAGGATAAGATAGGGTTTGATCTGAACATGGTTGTTGTCATTTGTCAACGCTACTGCCCCCCTTAAACAGAGTTTCAAACCTCTCCGAGTCTTGAGTCTCTGCCGAAATTTTTCTTGGTTCCCAGAGCCCCTGAGCAGTGCCGGGCGTGTGTAAAAGCAAATCTACCTTGCTTGGTAACTCGGTCTCTGTTGGATCATTTTAACACGGCATAAGGTTCGTTACGAGGGCAGGAGATGCACCTCAAGACAGAAGCAAGCTCCCAATAGACAAACTGAGAGAATGTGTGGAGTTTTAGACTTGCCTGATACTAGTACCAGAAGTCTTGTTTGCGAAGCGTGCCGCGTTTGCTCGATAAAAACAGGGCAGACCGCTGGGGCGCTGGGGGCAGACCGAATCCACCACCACCCAGGCCGTGCGTGCACTCGTGGCACCAGCGCCATTGCCTTTGCCATGAGCGTTCCTCGGAACACGTTATTGCACTGCTGCAAGTGCACTGGGCCCCACCTTTTTTTTTTTCTGTTTTCTCTTTTGGCGTATTGGATCGCCACTTTCTCCAATCTCCTGAACGGAAAGAAAGGAATCCGGAGGGCCGGAAAGTGGACCAAAGCTGCTGCCGCTTCCTTTCGATTGCCAGTGGTCGATCGGGCGGATGTTAAGAGGGTTTAGGCTCCTCCAACATATCCTGTGGCCGTTGTGTGTTGCCATGCATCTTCATTCGTTTCATGTGTCATCAAGCACCATGCATGGCCAAGGGGTACGCACGCACTGTTTGATTTGCCAGGTGGGATGATTTGCTTTTTTGCTCTACCTCATTTGGGCTTGCTCGCTGCAGCAAACAATGCTTGAAATAGATGTACCCACGTGTACAGACGCAACGCGAACAGGCTGATTTGATTTGATCTCATCATAATGCGTGTCCATGTCATCTGCCTGGGTAGCTTTCGCGTAGGATTACGCAAATGCAGGCTGATGGAATTTGTAGCCTCGGTCGGTCGGTCAGCTGAGAGTGAGCTACTGTAGATGGAATCCATGATCCATCTCCCAACATGCATAGCGCATAGGTTTTGCATAGGTTACGGTACGAATGGCCAGGCCCCCACACATGCACCTCAACACAGAAACGGCCGAGACAAGAGCACACTAGTCCGACCAGAAAAAGCGTTGCGTGCGCTGTGCTTGATAATCATACGTGCGTGCACTCGGGCCAACGCCAACACTGCCCATGGGAATGTGATCCATCCGGACGGGATCCGTCGTCGCCTCGTCGGATCGAGCTGCCCAAAACGCCCATGCTCGCGCGTTTGGCGTTTCTGCCCTGCCCTGGACGCACACCGGCGTTGGCGTCGTACCGGACCGATCGCGGTAAATGCAGAAGCAACGGCCCGTAAACACCGCGGCTTGCTTTCCCCCGGCCCCGGAGCCCGGAGGTGCTTTCCATCCGCGGCGCACCGGAGAGAATCGCGACAAAAGATCTCGTATCGTCAGAGAACTCCGTCCCGTTCCCGTCTCAACGGCACCCATCGGGCCCGGGCAGCGAGCGAGGCGAGGCTCCATGCACCGTGCAATTATTTATTTTCCTGAATCATAAGTATAAAATCAACATTTCATTCACAAAGTCATCAAAGTATTAAAACCACGAGTCAACATGGGGTTTGTGCAAATACTCGTCGAACAGACCAAATAAATATGTTTTCATGAACCATAAGTATGTCTCATTTCGCAGCTGTAGCCCCCCTCCCGTGCAAACCACATCTTCGACGTAATCTGTGGAAACAATATTAAAACTCTATTTACATTTTTCAAATATTTTAGAACTATGTACACCAACAGTGTGTGTGTATATATATAGATGTGGATTGTCATCAAATTTGAGATCTAGACTCATCTTTTAAAAATTCATATGAAAATAATAAATTTTATTTGCATATGCAGTAAAGGACATAATTCCTAGAATTGTGTCATCTAGTGCATACGTAACTGAAATTTGTATTTTCATATCAATTTTTACAAAACAGGTTTGGATCTCAAATTTTATGACAACCCGCAACTATAGACGTACTATTGATGTGCATAGTTTCAAAAAAAAAAATTTAAAGCTTCTAAATTTGGTTTTAAAGAGGGTTTTCACGATTACACCAAATTGATGTGGTTTGTATAAAATATTTTACCTTTAGAAAGGCATAGGTCTTCCAGGCATCCAAATACGATTACACTAAATTGATATGGTTTTACAGAGGGTTTTTACGATTACACCGAATTGATGTTGTTTATTTTCCGCAAATCTCCCCACGTGAAGAGAATTTCATGTCAAAACTTCTTGTATTACCGTATTCATTCACCATGCATGGCGCCTAGCCAAACGTTACGGTAAAGGGGAAATACATACATTAGCACTAGTACGAGTAGTGCAGTAGCACCAACAAGAGTAAAGAGGACGCGCCGTTTGTTTCACAAAATAGGATTTGATTGCTCTCTTCATTGACCATTATTTGGGCTTGCTAGGAGAATTTTTTTAAAAAATAGTTATAGCTGTAAGATGTAATCTACTGCTTTATCATTTTTCCTGTAGCAGGGTTAACATTAGGTCAATACCGCATAAATAGGTAGCTTCCTTGCTATTGTAGTGGCAACTTCTTGGAAATTGAAGAGCAAGTTCCTAGTAGCTGTGTAGAGCCAGAGACTTAATTCAAGTCATGATCTTCTCTTAGGAAGTCACTAGGGCTGTAAATTGTAGTCACTTTCAGCTATAAATAGAAGGCAAATACAATGTGTGTGCTAAGCTCAATGCTTTTCTTCTATCTTGGTTCAAGGTGAGAGGGAGAGTGAAAGAGAGCACACTAATAATACAACATTTCTAGTAGCTATGTAGGGCCAAAGACTTAATTCAAGTCAAGATCTTCTCTTAGGAAGTCACTAGGGCTGTAATTTGTAGTCACTTTCAGCTATAAATAGAAGATAAAATGCAATGTGTATGCTAAGCTCAATGCTTTTCTTTTATCTTGGTTCAGGGTGAGAGGGAGAGTGAAAGAGAGCACACTAATAATACAACGTGGCATGAGCCCTTGGTTGCAGGGACTAACAATAGCCACAGCCGCGAAAAGGCTGAAAGCAAGCAGGCTGATCATATTGCTTGTGTGTCCATGCCGTGTGAATTGCATGCGGCCGGCCGCCGTGTCCACAAGGAATGCACTCTGGTCTGCAAACTTTGCTGGCCGGCTGGCCGGAAGGATTACGCAATGGCGGATGGAAATGTGGCCCGACCATGGTGTGAGGACAGCATGCTTCATGATCCCGACGCGTAGTTACGGTACGAGTGGCCACCCAAAATAGAAGCTCGGATAGAGAGAAAACGAGAGAGAACGAAAGGCACTATTTGTATTTGTATCAGAAAAGTTGTTCACAGAAAGCAGCGTTGCGCACTTGCACTTTTGTTTGAAAAATGACAAGTACGTACTATAGAAGCACATAAGAAAAGCGCTGAATCGCCGAAGCCGCGCGTTCGTGCTCGTGCCGGCGCCAATGCCAACCGCCGTGGGCGCAGGAACCGGACCGGATCCGTCGTCGCCTCGTCGGATCGAGCTGCCCAAACGCCCATGGACCACTCACGTCCTCACCTCGCATTTGGCGTTTTGCCCTGGACGCACACTGCGTCGAACCGGACCGATCGATCGATCGGCCCTTTTCTCCAGAAAGGGAGGAATCCCCCGTCCGTCCGGCGGACGCAAGGCTGCTGCTGGCCGCCGCTGCCAACGCTGCCACGCAGTAAAACTCGCCGCGGCGCGGTAAACGTAGACGGCCCCGGAGCGGTGCTTCCCGCGGCGCACCGGAGAGAATCGCGACAAAAGATCCCGTTCCCGTCTCAACGGCAATCCCCGGTCGCCATGGCCGGGTCGGGCAGCGAGGCTCCATGCACCATGCATCACGCACCCAGCCACCACCCCCACGTCGCATGACAAGTGGGCTCCGCAACCCCCTCCACCCGCACGCGCACCTTATCCACTCCCTAACCCCTGCCCCACTGAGTACCGGACCCGCGGGTCAGTAACTGCGGCTCGCTTCTCACCGGGTGCAGCGGCTACGTGGAGTTGGTGGGGCCGGCGAGGCGAAAGCATAAATCGGACGTGACCCCTCCTCGCAGGCTAGGCTTCTGTCACACGCTAGGCTCTCTCTCTCTCTCGGCTGTACTTCTCCCACCCCACCACCTCCCGGGGTTTGGTTGGGGTTTTGCTTCTTCCTCCCAGGAGGAATCAACAGCGCCGGCGCCCGTCCCCGCCGCGGGGTGCTAGGCGTGCGGGTGCTCGATTCGCGCGGCGCAGCAGAGGTACGCGACCTCGGCGAGGCCTCCCCGCCCGTCTCCGCTTCCTTCGTTTCGTTCTGGGTACCGGGTGGGCTTGGGTTGTTGTTCGTTCCGACCGCTCGGAGGCGATCGCCGGCCTGCGGCGTTCACGCGCGCTCCACTCCACGGCGCTTCTTCTCGCGAGCGCGAGGGGGTTTGCTTTGGCCTTTGTTTGTGGGGTGGAATTATTTCTGTTTTTCCCCCCTGTGATTTCATTTCTCAGCGAGTGTCCTTGGGGGTGCGGGGCGATCGGTTGGTTCTAGCGTCGCTGAGGCGCTTCGCGGGAGGGATTGGTGGCGAATGCCTGTGCTCTGCGGCCGATTTGGCCCGTTTTCTCGTGGCTTGGGTGCGGGGTTTCAGCGCGCGCATTGGGATTTGGGAGGAGCTTTTCTGCTGTGCCTTTACAATTTAGCTTCGATTTGGCCCTCTTCCGAGAAACTACTGGCGCGGGTGTGTGGCCCGAGCGATTTCGAGTGGTTTTTTGTCTCGGAAATTTCTGTGTTCGCCCTTGATTTTGCTTGCTGCTGCGCTAGGGGTGGCCGGGTAGTTCTAGGGGAGTGTAGGGAGCTCCATCGATTGCTGCGGCACCCGCCGCCCGTCCGCTCGTCGCCGGCCGCCTCCGAATTTCGAGGGACCGCAGTGGGCAGCGGCGCCGATCCGTGGCGGCCGAGTTCTCTTGCGCACCCGCACCCGCCGCCTTGCCGGTGGCTCCTGCTGCGATTCTCCCTGGTTCCCTCCCGAGTTGTCTTCAACAGTAGGGCTTTGCAGCTTTGTCGGGGGGTTGCGGGGGTCCATGGGTTTAAAATTTTGCTCTCCAGCAGTTTCTGAGTAAATGATTGGTCGCTGGGGTATTAACTAGTAACGTCCCTGTACCCGGGGCTTCATTTATGCCTCAAATTGGCTACTGGAGATCCCTCTTCACTCTCAGAATGATTTGCTGGTTGGCTAACACGCCTGTGGTCATTTGGATTTGGGTGTCAAAATTGGTGGAAATTAAGCGCAGATTGGTATGGCTCTTGTGTTGTACGTGTCATTATGGTTTCTGAGAACGAACTTCATGCTTGGTAGGCTCCCTTGATTTTGGGTTGCGATTGTTGTTTAGTGATGTTGATGTTTCAGTTTCGGCTTTATAGTGGTTTTACTTTTACTCAGCATTTATATACTAGATAGATTTCACAAATCTATATGCAATGCTTTCCTGGTGCAATAAGAATCTGAGTAATGAAAACAAAAACCCTTTTACTTTTTGTCAAAAGTGGTACTGAATGCATACTATTCTGGTGCATTAACAGGTTCCATAGAAGTGGGGAGATCAAACAAGAATTTGGGATTGTTAACTCAGAGGATATGGCTGAGCGTGCTGAAGATAGATACGCCAATGCTGATTTAGTTTGTGCTCTATGTGACAATGGAGGTGAAATTGTAAGGTGCGTGTGCACTTCTCCTAGTTTTTTATCTGCTGTCCATTATGCATTTCCTGCCAGGATAAGTAAAATATTCAGAATGCTCCATGACTGATGTAGCCCATCTGTTGACATAATTCTTCGTTTTCAGGTACAAATATATATATACTTATAAGAGTGAGTATTATGGGCGTGGTAAAAAAGGGCTGGGAGTTGTAAAACTGATTTAACTTAAAAGGGAACATAGTGGTGTCTAGATTTTTTAGTTCTGTTTTAGAGCATCACCTATGTTCCCATGCAGTTTTTCAGGAGATATATGCGGTGGCCTGAAAATTACTAGTCGTTTTTCATAACGGATTTAGCCACTCTGTTTGCAACATCTTTTGAAGTTACTGTATTACATGTGAGCAAACGGAATTGGTGATTCATTGAACGATGCTTGGTTGTGGTTGAAACTACTCGTTTTTATTTCTTAAAATGCCTGTATTGTTTGTATTTGGTCTCAATAGGCTCGCCTTTTGCCGGTTATGGCCCATATTAGTATCATTGCATCATCTTCTGTACATTTTGAAGTGAACGCACACAAAATTCTAATTATATGGTTATCTTCTCATCTTAGATAAACACCTTCTAATGTAAATCCATTGTGTGTCTAAAAAAATGTAAATCCATTGTTTCTGATTTATGAAGTGTACTTTTTTTTCTGTATTTTCTTGCAGCTGTGAAGGCCGGTGTCTGAGGTTGTTTCATGCAACTAAAGATTCTGGAGAAGATTGTCCAACCTTAGGCTACAGCAGGCAGCAGTTAAATGTATCTATCATGACCCTTTCGCAGTTGAACGAGTTTAACTTTGTTGGCTTAACATATTCTCGAACCTGTTGTGGGCATCCTTTGATGAACTCCTGCTTATTTACAGGCGATGAAAGTTTTTAAGTGCAAGAATTGTGAGTATGAAATATATCAATGCTTTGCCTGTGGAAGGCTAGGTTCAGCTAAATCTAATCCCCCAGAGGTTAATCCCTTTCACTAAAAATTATTCATAGAAAATTTCATTCAGATATTATTTGGATGATAACATTGCAAGTGCAGTCATAAAATATGGTAGAATCCTTAATGCTCCTTTATTCTGTATCAGATGGTTTTGAAAGCTTTTTGTTTGAAATTCCTTGTCTTGTTTAGGTGTTTCCGTGTGCGTCTTCAACTTGCGGTCACTTCTATCATGCCAAGTGTGTTGCTCAGTTACTCTTCCCTGAAAACGAGGCCAAAGCAACTGAGTATACAGCAAAGATAGCCAGTGGGGCAAAATTTGCATGTCCCCTCCACAAATGTGGCATCTGCAATTACGGGGAGTACAAAGAGGATAAGGAGCTGCAGTTTGCTGTATGTAGGCGGTGCCCAAAGTCGTACCATAGGAGATGCTTGCCAAGGTATTAAAGGCTTATTTGCATTGTCCATTTCCGTAGTAGTTTGCATTCCATCAATAGTCATTTCAATATAAGTCTACCTGTCCACAGGGAAATTGTCTTTGAGGATGAGGACTTCACTGAGAATGGTCAATATGTTTTCCAAAGGGCGTGGGATGACCTTCTTCCCAACAATCGTATCTTGATATATTGCTTGTATGATATGTTCCTGCAGTCAAGTAGCTCTGCTGATTTTATTATTATCCAACAAAATTCTGAATGAACCTTGTTATTTGGCCAGGAAGCATGAAATTAATCCAGATTATAGAACCCCCACAAGAAATCATATTAAGTTTCCAGAGGACCATACTGCTCTAGCTCTCAAGAAACCCCTCAATCGTGTCAATGGAATGAACAAAAAGATAGTGAAGATACGGCGTCTCGAGGAGCTTCCTTCTGCGCCGTTGTCCAATAAACCCCTCAATTGTGTCAATGGAATGAACAAAAAGACAGTGAAGATACAAAGTCTTGAGGAGCTTCCTTCTGCGCGACCGTCCAACGTTAAAAGATCTTCTTGCACAATGAGAAGCTCTTCATCAAGAAATCTGATGAATAAAAGAAGGAAAGTGACTATGTCTGAAGAAAAACATGTGGTTATGACGAAACTCCCTGATATTGACAGAGACACTGAGATGAGGCAAGTCTATATCCCTCTGTTTACTGCTATCTGTTTCCATTTTTCTCACCAATTTGTTCTTCATATGCATTTCTTCTGCTACGAAATAAAGTTCTTCCCACGAAGAAAATAGCAAGAACTTCAGTAAACAGAAACTCCAAGATGTTTATAACATTGTTCATAACTCTTGGTAATTCAGTGTAAATATTGTGCATTGGAGGTTATGAAAAAAGTCAATGAATTATGTTTGTCAATAACACAGTGGGTGCTCATTTTATTTTTACTTTTAAGATATTTTTGGATTTGTTTATGTTTTTTCAGTGGAACTTTGGATAACATTAAAAAGATTAAGGTTCGCTTCATGCTATTTTTTCATTTACAACACTAATGGAAGTGTCATTAATATCTCTTAGATCATAACCACCACATTTATTCTGTGTACTTTTATTTCTGTGCCAGTTATCATATAAAATATTTTGAGTTGATTCAACCATGGCATTATGTGTGGAGTATTTGTTCAATTCAGGCTTTCTTAGTGCTGTTGTATCCTTTTCTTTCCATGATCTGCACTGCATGCACTGAGGCTACTCTTTCTCTCTAGAATGTATGAGTTTGCACAAAAAGCGGCAGCTGGTGTAACAATGGAGGATGTAAAGAAAAAGCTAGTGGTATCATCTATACACGCACCATATCTACAGAATGCTGATAACATTACACTGGAACAGGTGGACAGATCTGTTGAGGTACTTTGCTATACTTTGAAGGACTGAAGATTCTCGATGGATTTGGTTGGTTTCTTATGTCATTGTGTGTTTTCCATGCAGGCGGTTAAACATGCTCTGCATATGTTAGAAAATGGTGCATCTATACCTGCTGCCAAATCTGTCTGCCCGCCTAATGTTCTGTTTAAACTTCTAAAGTGGAAGGTACATGGAAATGTGGAACTCTCCTCTTGATTGTTTTACACAAATTATGTTTTACTACTATTATTTTACATATTTACAGCTTTAGATGGTATGCATATACTATTGCAGTAGTTTGCCAAGTTCTAGCCCTTATTTTCCTAGACTAATTGACTTTGTTACTTCCTTATTATTCCGTCTGGTCACAAATAATCTATGTTTTCGACAAGATCTAGTCAAATTTTGAAATTTAAACTATCAGCAATTTTTAAAATAGTTAGCTTGGAAGAAAAAAGTGCGTTTGTCTTGAAAAATATTTTTATAATTAATCTCATAAACTTATTAACTTTTGTAAATATATTCTAATAAAAATGGTGTTCAGGGTTGCACCTGGAAGGCCATGAGAAGTGAAAAATGTCAAGTGTTTTTGACTAGTGGGAGTATTACTGAAACATAGCCATTAAGAACACCAGATACCTTAGATTTTTTAATTCTTCATAGTATTATAAGCAAGGTGCAATGAGTTGTTAAGTATGGTGTTTTGTGTACTTGAAGATAATATTTTTTTGTTATATTTAAAGTTTGGCAATTGGCATCCATTATAACATGAGCTATTATCTGCAGAACAAGCTGAATGTATTTCTTGCACCATTTCTTCATGGCATGCGCTACACATCTTATGGGCGCCACTTCACGAAACTGAATAAACTCCGGCAGGTTGGTGCAACCATAGTCCTTGAAACAAGACACGATTATCTTCACATTGCATTTGTTAATCTTTTCTTGTTCTCTTAGAAGCAACACATCACATTGCCACTTGGCAATAGCGTTCTGCATAAACAGAGAGACATGCGTGCTCTGTTGAGTATGGGGATAATAGTGTGAATTTGCAGTCTGTACATATTTGTCACAAAAAACACTATGTAATACTTCTGATGTGGTTGGACGATATATGATAAATTGGCATCCATATGCCAAAACATAATTGCAGCATAATTCGAAATTTTCGTTTTCTGAATATATGTAATATGATTACCAATGTTGGTTAGTTTACATGACTTGGGGGGTCGAACTGGTACACATGATCGTAATCCCAACTATACTGTAGTAGTGATATATTCTAACAAGGAGTAGAGAATTTGATAGTTTTGGATTACTATGATATTAAAGCCAATTGCAAAGTTTCTTATGGTTATGTAAAAAAATGGTTACTATGCTGTAACATGTAGGTAACCGATTCAATGGAGTCACACATTACATATTAGTTGTTCGTCTTCAGGCTGGGTTCTTGTCACTTATCTACCTTGGAATCCAATATTATTACAAACTTTGTTATATATGCTAATTTTGACCATTTGCTGATTGCATTATCCTTTTGTAATACTAAAGCAACTGCTGTACATGTGTGCAGATTGTTGATAAGCTACAGTGGTATATTCAAACTGGTGACACGGTAAACATCCATTTTCATTTTATTACATAATTTTGGTGGCCCTTGTTTGGTTATGATATAACATTGTGGTATGATGAAAGTGTGCAAGCTATGTGCTGCATTCTGAATATATGGTCTTTCAAATTTTCTATTCTCATGAGTTTGCGCAATACATTTTGCCCAGCTCATTAAGGAAGATCTCTGAGAAGAAAAGGCTGTTGTACAATGTACATGATATATTGTATCCATAACAAACTTAAAACACCAGTTGATGTCTCTGGTAATCTGGTTAAATCGACTATAGCTAAAAATTTGTTGGACAACAGCAGTATTTACAAGAAACAAATATTATAAAAGGTGGCGGTTCTTCGTTTTACCAGAGATCATAATTTTTTGTGTCTTAGTTCAGTTTATAGTCGACAACATATAACTTTGTATGCCATATGTATGTTAATTCACCATGCTTCTGTTTCATTGCAAATATCATAGCATGTGTACCTGTTCGTTGAATGTCTTCCTTCAGTTCATTTTCAGCATAATGATTTTGATGCTCATGTAGACATTAAATCACTCGGATTTCTATCCTCGTGTTTATTTCGTAAAGCTTTCAAAATTTATGTACCAACTCTTGTTGTTTCTTGTGTTCAGCAGAACTGACCATAATAGATGATCAACAGATGCCACTTATTTTGAGCCTTATTGTGCCATTTATTCTTATTCTGACAGGTGGTTGATTTTTGCTGTGGTTCAAATGACTTTAGCTTGTTATTGAAGGATACATTGGAATCTTCTGGGAAAAATTGCTTCTACAAAAACTATGATCTCATTCAACCAAAGGTAGTATACCTCTGCATTTGCAGCTGTTTGCGTTGTTAATGTTTAGTAACACCCTCTACGAAGTTGTTCAAGTTTGATTATGCTACATACTAGAGATGCCCTGAAATCACACTTGATATCTTTTTCCACTTCATTATAAATCTATTGTTAAAGTGCTCTACTACAGCTAACATGCAGAACATTGTCTTCAATTTTCTAGAATGATTTCAATTTTGAGAGACGAGACTGGATGACTGTTCAACCAGATGAATTGCCCACAGGATGCAGACTGGTACGATCACAGGAGCTTTACATGTTGGATTGCTCTCATCCCATTGGAGACATAATGTATCACTTATTTAAGTGGATCAACTACTGTTATTCACAGGTGATGGGGTTGAATCCTCCCTTTGGGGTTAAAGCCTCTCTTGCGAACCAGTTTATCAACAAAGCCCTTACTTTCAAGCCAAAGCTTATAATACTCATTGTTCCCAAGGAAACTGAAAGGTTTCCCCTCCTCCCTATCTTTCTGCATGTTTTTCCCCCTTTATAAAAAGATATGTTATACCATTCCATTCTTGATGTTGGATAGATTGGACAAGAAATACCCACCATATGAGTTAATATGGCAGGACTCGGATCAGCTTGCGGGAAAGGTACTTCTGGACAGTAGTCTCCTTGAGTACATCTCATCCTCAGAATGTTGCTATGTTCTTTAATCTTTACTGACATTTTCTGTTGGGAAATTATGCAGTCATTCTATCTACCTGGATCACTGGGTGCTGACAACAAGGTTATGGAGCAATGGAACATGTCACCTCCTCCGCTTTCTCTGTGGAGCCGTAGTGATTGGGCTAAGAGGCACTCAGAGATTGCCAAATCAATGGGGCACATCCCCAATGAAATTGTGTCCTCTGGTGACTTGCAAAAGGATATGGCTGCATCTGTACCTACCACAGAGCATGTGGAGATAGATGATGAAGCAGTCGCAGGCACACCTCTCTGTTTACTGGAGCAGCTGATGTCTGACACGTTCCATGACCCAACAACTTCTCCTGGGGACTGCTGGAATGATACCAATGGCCGATCACGGCAACCATGCAACTATGAAACCACAGGACCAGGAAGGAGCGATCCAACCTATGATCATACAGCAACGTGCTCTGACTCTGATGTGAGCATTCCATTGTCAGAAGGTGATTTTCAGAGAAAAGATCAAGCTTTGTCAATGCCAGAGCATGGAGACACCAACTCTGAAGCCTGGGATGCTGTTGAAAGCTCATCGGCAGAGAAACCAACTGTTGATGCTGATTACGATGAGGTAACATCAGCTTCTGGTCCGAATCGTTTTCCAATGGTTGCATCAGAGGCAGGCAGACAAGCATCTGGAGTTCAATACTGGATGATGGAAGACTCGCCACTCCTGGAGGATGGAGAGCTGAGCAATGCACCACCGATGGGCAGGCCTGCAGCTGGCACGCATCATCAACCGATGGAACACACGCCAGCAGCAGCAACACCTGAAGCTGCCTCCTGGTGTGGGCAGCCAGACCAGTCGCCACCTGTGGCCAGGCATAATGCCAGAACTCTGCCACCAAGAAACACCTTCCCTGGAGTGCGCTTGCGGCAAGGATGCAATACCTCTCGTCAGTTCCTGTCCCAAGGCATGGGCCGTCAGGTCGTCCATCAAGGGCCATCAAATGCTTGGGTTGAGGATGAAGACTATTAGGCCTAGATTATTACCAAGGAAAAAGAAATCCCTCTTTTGCCTGTGAATGACCTGCTGGAGTACCCAGGAAAAAAAGAATCGTTGCTGTGTAGAAAGTAGGAGATAGCTGAATGTGCCTCGCGTTTGTCTTCACAGGTGAGAGCTAGTTTGTTCTAACGGCGGCTTTGAAGTATGCTGAGGTTATGCTAACGTTGGTAGAGTTGGTTTAGGAGTCCGTCATTGGATCATTTGCTTTCGTTAATTGTTACATTCATGGCCTGAGTGCTTGTAACTGTTTCTGGCGAAACATCTTACCATGGTCCATGGACTTGACTGGCTATGAGCCTGAGACATCAAAAGATGAGAAAATGAATTATTCAGGAAAGATCTTTCGTTGCCTGCGTACCTTGCTTTGGTTTCCTGTTTCAACTTGCATTCTGAATACTGAATATTTCGTTCTTCTATCTGTATATATATATAACATATAACATGCCATCGCCTGGTAGTATGCTTGAACTTCGTTCTCGTTCAGATACTGGGAACATGGATGTCTTTTGTACAAACGACAGTCCAAATATCCATGAATTTCATCCATGTTTTACAGACAGATCTGAAAACGACGTCTTGAGTAAGACCCGTACAGTAGTGCCTGCCATTCATTTTAAGTAGTATGTAGTATTCAACATGGCTAAAAAAGCAATTTCCTTACATTGCAATCCGTGCTGTTGGCCATTGTGTTTGTGCATCTCCAGACTCCACCACAGGCAACGCCACACTGGTTGCCACTCCGAGAAGGGAGCTGGATGCCAGTGCCACCACCAGACCACAACGGGGCATGGACGCGTGCGCCAGAATAGAAGCTGCCGCGGCTCGGTGGGCGGGCGCCATGCCGTCGCCATCGGTAGAAGAGCCGGGGCCGGTGTCGTGGGACTCGGTCCCGGGAACGCCCGACCGGCGTCTTCGGCCGCGGAGACCCGCACGTGCGGTGCGGCGACGAGCGGCGGTGGTCTGGTCTGCCTCGCTGGCCTTTCGGCGGAAATGATCAGGAGCCCCCGGGGTGCACGCGGGCCCGGGGCTGCACGTGACAGAGTGGCGTGTGGGCCCCCGAGCTGGGAGGTCAAAGAGGCCGTGGGCCGTGGGCCCGTGGCCGTAGACGGCCTGTCACCTGAGCCGCGCGTGGTGCGGTGCATGGTGGGCCAGGCCCTGCTAGCGATGCCTTGGGCTTTGCCGCTTTTGGATTCCCATTTTTTCCCCTCTGTAGAGGTCCGCTGAAATGCTTATTGCTCTTTTTCCAGAGTTACGCGTATGTCTTTTCTCACAAAGAGAAACAAGTTTCCACACATTCAACTGTTAGTAGATAAACATTACAGTACAGTGGCGGAGGGAGGGAGGGGCTGAGGGGGGCCAGGCACCCCCTTGAAATATCCCATGTACACAAATTTTCACCATGTTTTTGAAGGAAAATTTTGATAATTGCCCCTCCTATAATCCATCAATGGTTATATGCCCCCATCATGCTTATTTTCTGGCTCTGCCCCTGTTACAGTATATGTTTCCAACGGTCCTATTTGCTCTCCCATGAAAACACCCCCTACCGTACCTCGATCTCCACATTATAGTTGTGTCCAATAACCTCCTCTGTAAATTTCCAGTGTCATCGTCATGTGATCAGAAGGCGAAAATGTGAAAAAGGTCTAGAGAAGTCTTTGAATTGGGTGCATGGCAAGTCCTATCGGTCACATAACTCTGGCATGACCGCATGATCAGAAGCACAGCACTGCAGTGTAAAACCTATGAAGAAAGTTGGTGTTTTCATAGAAAAAAAAAATGCCTGCTGGGTTTTACACACGTTCTTCTATCAAATTACTGGTAGTACTGCCTGATTCCACATGCAAGGTTAATGTCCTGGTCAACAGCACATGCCTACTGTTCATTAAAAACACTTTCCCCAAACTGAGATTTGGAGGGCAAACAAAACAAAACAAAACAAAACAAAACAAAAGTCACCAATAATGCTAATTGCGTGCTAAGCATATACGGCACAAGAGAACCTGGCAGAGTGCATGCATGTGGGTGAGGAAAAGAGGCCCGATTTTTCACTTTTGGACCACTATACTGCCTCTTTGATCAGCAAACCAAAGCCTTAGAGCTCGTTCGTTCTTTGGTTAGTTACTTGTGTGAACAATCTTCTTCTCCTTTATCTCATCACTTTATAAACTCAGATCTTCTGCGTCTGTCTTTATTTAATAACTATATTACTATATGATGGTGGAAGAATGTAAACATGCATGCAAGTTTACACAAATACTTAGGGTTGAGAGTTTAATTTTTGAGTAAAATAATTAATTTTGTTCATGCAATGTAATAAAGTAACAATATTTGTTCAACTACTATGTATCAAGACTTCAATATATATAGCCTTTGTAATGGCTAGCAAAGAACACACACACACACACACACACACATACACACACAAAACTATATAGCCACAATTAGTTACTAGATATAGCAAAAGCCTATATGTGCTTTGTAATTGCAGCATATTAGAATCAAAGTACTAGTAAATAAGGATATGTTTGGGTCAACTATAAAACTGTGGAAAAGCTACTCTGAGTAATTATATGACGTAAAAAATGTAAGCTGTTTGGTTAATAAAACTATGAAACCTACCTTCTCTCTTTATCTCCCTTGGCACACCGAGAAAATAACTATTTCTAACAATTTGAAAAAGCTGAAAACCAAAACAGGGTCCAATGTACTATGAAAATTGTACTACACAAAGCAGTTGCTTCCGAAAAAAGAACCTTCTAGTTTTAACTGTTTTGTTTGTGTTCTGCTTTTTGGCAACAAAAACATTTTCTAGAAACTAAACCAAACATTTTCTGAATATTTGCATGCACTTGCTTCTTCTCCATTAATATATTATTGTGCACAAGATAGGCGTGGCACATGTATGCCGGCACAGAAGATCCTGGCTTGTGTGTGTTTAAAAACCTCTAGTTTTATAATCTACTATCGCACTGGCCTCTAGCCCTCTGCTCTACTCTAGTGCAAACAAACCTTCCCCTCTCTATCCCTCTCCCTCTCAACCACGCGCTTTCTTGGTGCCTTCTGAGCCAGCAGCAGCTACTCCTCACCGGCCGCCGGGACATGACGAACAACGACGAGGAGGACGCCGCCAATGCCACCACCGCGGTCTCCAGCGACGACGACGACGTGCCGTCTCTTTTCCAGCCACGACACGACGACGACGTTCCCCGCTCCCCGCCCGCCGCCCGGCGAGGCCGTCGCCACCGCCGCCGCCGCTCCGGTGACCCCTAGGAGCTGCTCCTTATTTTCTCGCCTTCTGAGTCGTCGTTCTTCTTCGGAGCAAAGCCATCTATGGAGCGAGCTCGCCGTCGTCGTGCAGACCAGCGGCGGCTCAACGGATTGAGGAGAGCCCCTGGCGGCGAAGAAGGAGCCGTGCGTGTCCCGGTGATACGTGCGGGTTTGGCATGCGGGAAAGCCAGGCATTTTTTTTCTCAATTCAGACTCGTTTTCGCTTTCCTACCCTCGGTGATTGTTGCTAGCTGCTGCTTTTTTTGTTGGTTTAGCCTTTTTCTTTTCTTTTTTCTTCTTCTTTTTTGGTCTATCTCCAACTATTTGTAGTTTTTCCAATTTCAATTCTACTAAGAATATCGGTTCTCGGAGATCGAAATGGTCATGTGGATTCTGCTCTCTATATATTTCTATGTTTGTATAAAGCTAGCTACCATTACTTAGCAATATGCGCAACTTGACCAAGTGCAATGCTGCAGCCTACAGCTCAAGTCTAATATCTCTCTAACTCTAAGCTACATATATATATTCATTTTCAGATGATTCAGTAATGTCCTTGAGTGATGATTAGCTTCTGAATGAAACCATGAATCCTGCTTTTTTGCCCCTCATCTGCTCTTTCTTGTTTGTTTGTGTTTCAGCTGTCTATAAAAGTGCAATGCAGTTACTGTTTACTGCAGCTACTGTGCATGTAAATAAAATATACAGTAACATAATCCTTGGTAGATTCTCCATCCATGCATTTTTCAGCGCTAAGCATTTCTCGGGCAGACTGCAGAGCAAGGTCTCATGAAGTCATACAGATAGAGCAGTGCTCAGCAGATTTCTGCAAGAATCAAGCATTGAGCACTCCTTTTGTCTTTTAGGTGCCTTTTGCGTGCAGTGTTGAGAGACTCCTCAAGTCCTGTCCCAACATCGCAATCTTCTGCGAGCGAAAACCGAAAAGGATGGAAAGGGCAAACGCAGCAGAGTGGAAAAGAATCCAAACACTAATCTTGCCAACAGCAAGAAGAGTAGCCGGCCTCCAATGGCGGATCCAATTTGTGTGTTGAACCCCTCATGGATCCCATGGAGAAGAGAAGCTAGCCACAGAGGGATGAGATGAGGGGAGAGGTCATTAGAGCCAGGCAGTTTGATTTTGGTTGGTGAAGGATTTCCCAGGTCTCTCTGACTCTGACCAGGCAAAAATTTCAGGGGTCCCAACAATGCAACAAGATAGCATTCAGGCAGTGATTGGCGAAACCAATGAGGATGGGCACAGCTTCGTTCTATGATTGAGCCGTGATTGGTGATGGGAGCCAGCTTTTAGAACTATTCATGTAGCTTATATATATGAGGTCTTTTTTAGCCATATTTTTCAGCTGGTTTGCTTTGGAATGTGCTGATGCCTGATGGTGTACAGCTAGCTACACCTAAGATTTATTTGTGCCCTTAACCACCACATAATAATGTGCTTGTATGCAGACTATTCTTATGTTGTATCACATCACATCCCTGTCAATGTCTCAATGACAAGTTGACACCAGCAGTGTTCATAGTTCCCTTTTCCTGTTGCTACATCACAGTACAGTACATGTAAGTAGGCTCTTTTTTGACCAGGTGATCGATCAGGTCAAAAAAAACTTGCCTTAGCTAGATTAAGAACTTGTTTATTTTCTCACTGAACTTCTTTTTTATACCAATTTAATCATGTCGGTACTAGTACTTTTCTATACGAATTTAATCAAATTACAATGTACAATGGATGTAATTGTACATATGTTAAACTGTTAGTACTTTTTCTATACGAATTTAATCACATCATAATGTACAATGAACCTAATCGTACATATGTTAAAATGTCAGTACTTCTTTTCTATACAGATTTAATCTAATTTGACCAGGTTTTAACTGAACATTGTTCTAAAAATTGTGTCTTTATCTCTCAGGTAAGACCGGGACGAGATGGAGGACCCCAACCCCCCACCCCCCCGACCCTCTCGGCTCTTTCCTCGTCCTCCCCGACTCATCACCAATCCCGCCCAGATCCGCGCCACCTCCACCTCCCCATCCCCAGCAATCACCAAATCCGCAATCTCTGTCACGGACCTCCCCCATCGACCCGTCTCTTTCTCTGACCCACGCTGAGACGAAGGAGATCGAGGTGGGGGAGGGACCGGACAAGGGAGAGCTTGCACCGTCTACGCCTGCTCCGCTGTCGCCATCAGCTCCACGGCTTCCACTACCTCAAGAGCCTCCGCAACCAGCAAGTCCAACCCTGATTGACCAAGAACTGCAGGCAAAGGCATGGGCGCTGCTTCCGGATTTGGCAAGAGATTTGAAAAATTTCAAAGTGCAGATGGCGGCGGTGGAGGCGTGCAAGGATAGAGCCGTCATCAATCCTCTGGAGCAAGGGCCCAGGGCGATTCCCACCAGTCAACATGATGCAACGGCTCAACCGATGGACAAGTGAATCGAAGTTGGTACGGTTGATAAGGCCTCCTTGCTGCGCTCCAGGATTCCAGCAAGCCAAAAGGGGAAACACATTCAAGGTGAGGAGGGCATTCATGGAGTTCTCCAGGCGGACAGCCCTACCGCTCCTCAGTCCCCTATTCCAGCTACGTCGTGCAGTGCTACTCTTGCCGCTCAACCTGAATCGTTAGGCACGCGCCAGATGGATCATCAATCGGGCTTCGTCATCAGTGAGGAAGGATGGGAACCAGCCAAGACTACTCGCAAGCTCAGTGCGACAGCAACAGAGTCCAGAGTAATTCAGCCCTCCACAGCTCAGGGATACAATTCAATGGGCTTCGATTTCTTCAGGAAAAATTTGGACGACCGCTTCTTTAATTGCTTTCCATCGAACCATATAGCAAGATCCTGCCGTGCTTCATATCGGTGTTGGAAATGCTACCAATCTGGGCATAGGGCCGCTGAATGCAAGCTCCATCAACAGACTTCCCAGAATAAATACAGAGTCCCCCAGCTGAAGGTAGCAAGGTAAGAGCTCAACTCCACCACACCACTGCCTCCTTCAACACACTCCCCTTCGGTCAGACCGCCGCTCCTACGCAGAAGCGGTTCGTGGCCTTCAACCCATGGCGACGACGAGGTACCCGGGTGACCTGCGTGCTCGGCCGGAGCGTGGCTACTGCGCGGTGATGGCGACTGGCTCCATCAAGCGTCACTGGGACGACCTCATCGACAGGGCTGCCGTCTGTTGGCTGTACTCCAACAGCCATGAGATGGAGCCCCACCACCTCGGCGACGCCATCCGCGGCAGGCTTCATCTTCGCCACAACGATGTCCAGATCGTGAAGCACTAACCCGGCAGCTTCCTGGTCATTTTCAGGGAGCCGGCGGATCGAGAGCGACTGCTGGACAGGGGGGACATTTTTGAGGGAGGCGGTGACTTCCACTTTGCGCCATGGAGCGAGCGCCTCAACACCGTCAGCACCAACTATGAGTTCTGCGTCAAGTTGCGCATCAAGGGCATCTCGGTGCACTGTTGGGCGGAGGATGTGGCAGCGCGTGCTCTTGGGCGCAGCTGCGCTGTGCATTACCTGGAGGAGAAGACCCGCCACCGGGAACGCACCAGGACATTCGACCTCTGGGCGTGGTGTTGCGATCCATGTGACATTCCCAAGGAGGTCATCCTCACCGTCACCGAGTCGGACCATGAGCCTCCTCCAACGTCAACCCCCTTCAACCAGGCGCCATGACACCACGACGAGCCAAGGGGCCTCAAGCGTGCCCATGTCTACACGCTGCGCAACCACCTGGAATGGGTGGAGGATCTGACTTTTCTGCAAGGACATGGTAGGATGGGCGGGCCACTGAACCGCAAGCCACGTAGGGAGCTCATCTGGAGTTACGGCGCTCCAGACTCTGTCGGTGAGCGCACCGGTGGACGGCGCGAGGATAGGGGCCGTGGGATAGAGCACCATCAGAGGAGGGATGATGACGATGATCATGACTTTGATCGTGGCCGTCGCCAGCAGGGTACCCGCTGCCACCGCAGTGCCTCCAGCTGGGCTAGGAACTCGCGCTGTAGGGCCATGGTGGATGACTGCATTAGTTCCCACAGGTGGCAAGGGGGTGTAGTAGAGCTTTGGTGAACCCCCGGCAGGAGTGGAGGATCAAGAAGACTAAGACCCTGAAGAGGGTGACCTTCGCAGACCCAATTGCGACCGAGCTCAAGGCGCCCAAGCAGCAGTTACGCGACAACAGTATCTTCCTCATCAAGGGTATCAACTTTATCCAACCATCATACCAACCCTGCTCCTCGTATCAACCATGCTCTGATTTACATGCTAATGAAGTAGAAATTATCCCGGTGATACAACCCTCCAATGCAGAGATGGCAGGCACGGAGGAGCAGGAGACCAATGACCTTGGTATGGAGACTGTCGCCACCAAGGAGAAGGACAGTGCCATAGAAGAGGGACAGGAGCAGGCGCAGGAGAGCAACAAGACCACTGTAGGCATCATGATCAGTGAGTATCACAGTAGTCCATCAGTAGTAGCAAATGAGGATTTGGTGCAGACTAACTCACAAAGTGTTTTGCCTACTCCAAAGACAGAGATGCTGGAGGAGGTGCAGCAAGCGATGGTGGAGACCATCAAACTGATGAACATGGAGCTCACCAAGACTGGCAACAATGTGAGTAATACCACATCACTGCACACTACCTCTAGTTCAGCTATCCCACCAACAGTAGATCAAATTAATCATAAGGAGGTTAGCAATGAGGAGGTTTTAGATGACCTAGTAGTGCAATCGGGTTGCCAACACGATGATCAAGTTACAGCCTCCACAGCCAGTCCAGTGACAATAGATCAAGTTGAGCTTAGTGGGGAAAGGAATGAGGAGACCACAGTGGGTCTCGTAGAGCAAACTGAATTTGTGGGTGCAAACAATAATAATAGTGAGCTAGTATTATCTTTAGAGACAGAAAAGGAATGCACACACAGTTCATCCATGCAGGTTTAGGAAATATCTTTAGCCCTATAATTAGATCAAGAACCAAACATGGTCGAACCTGATGCTGCCCAGCCTACCCAGGCCACCCCACAACACAGTAGTAGTGTGATAGTCAACACAACATTTGAAAAATTCCTAGGATCCATCCAGGCCCCTATTCAACAACCAATCCTTCAAGAAACCCCCAAACACCACTGCAAAATCAGTCTGTAGAATTGTTTGACCCCCTCCATCTCTCGACCAAAAGAAGAAGCACTCGGCTAGCAAAGAAGGCTAGACAAAACATAGGGAAAGATTGCATGCAAGTGGCACAAGATCTTTTAGTCAAGAAATTGGGGGAATCAACCCATGGTCCTGCCAAAGATAATGACCAGGATGAGGATCCTAACTTTGATTTCTATGCACAACATTTCCAGCGCCCAGTGGAGAAGTCCAAGATGGCAGCCATCTAGGTCCTGATCGAGGAAGGGAATAAGAAGGCTGACGCCAGCAACAAGAAGATGGCGGCTCAGGTCATGCTGGAAGCCTAGATGGGCCTCCAGTCCAAGTAGATCTTTTATCATGTTATTCCCTCCATGTAATGGAGGTCGGGCTTTAAGCCCAATGTATCGTAGTTCCAGTGGTGGATTAGAGCAGGCATTGTTGCCCAGACTTGTGGTTGATTTGAACTTGAGTTTCAGCTTCGTTTGTGAATTCAGCACGCATGGGCTAGACGACATGTGGTGCATAAGTTGTAATCGTAAGACTGGTATTTTTAGAAGATTGCCATCTATATGGCCATCGTACTACATTATGCCTTCGGTTCCAGTTGCTTGCCCAGGCTACCATTCTTGTAAAGCGCTGATACTCAATTACCAGTTACCCAGTAGCAAATCGAGATATAAATGATGACTAAAGACTGCAACGTCCTTTGTTGGAATGTACGGGGACTGAACGAAGGCGCCAAACATACCAGTGTCCGAAATCAAATTATCACTTTGGGGGCTACAATAGTCTGCCTTCAAGAAACAAAAATTTTGATTTGGACACAAAACCTGATAATAGAAACAGTGGGGAGCGAGCTAGCACAGAACGTGGCGTTCTTGCCTTCCGTGGGGGCGGCAGGAGGAATTCTCTTGGCGGCATCAGATCATTTCTTTAGATTGGATAATCCTAACGTCACCACTAACACGGTGTCGGCGACCGTCACCATGCTAGCGGATAATACAAAGTGGACCATTACTGGTGTCTACGGCCCTCAATCCGATAGTGACAAAGTCATTTTCAT
>CM041643.1:43524455-43692567 GCA_023333625.1 Bothriochloa decipiens
AAGATTTTAACGGCAAATAATCTAGCTAAGAGAAATTGGCCGAACGATCCAATATGCAAGCTGTGTGGAATTCAGTCGGAGATGCCAACTCATATTTGCATGGACTGTGCTTATTCAAAATAGGTATGGCTACAATTGCGTTCCTAGCTCAATCTGTCGGCCATCAACTCGATCAATATGTCACGATCCATCTATGGCTATTGGACCAAGTGTCGAAGGAAAATTGAAAGAAGCCAAAGAAGGAATTTTGATGGCATAATAATCTATTTTTGGTGGCATATTTGGAAGGAGAGGGATAGGAGAATTTTCCAACAAAAGAGCCTCCAACCAATCCAAGTAGCGCATCTGTGTAAGGATGATATTGCCCAGATTCAGATTGCAACAAATCCATCGATTCAAACGGATCAACAAGAGAATAGGGCATAGATTGTCTTGGAGTATAGGGGCCTTTGTTCTTTTCTTTTTCTTGGTCGCTTTTAGTGGCATGGTAGGCTTCACTAGTCGTGTTGGTAGTAAGAGTGGCCCAAGTGTGGGTTTACTCCTGAGTAGTTGTAGTAGTCAGAGTAGTATGAGTAGCTTTCGTTTTTTGTAAACATCTCTCTTTTTTTTTATTCGTCTAATAAAAATCGGCGAGTGTTCTTACCCCTTTCTAAAAAAATTACGTCTTTTCTTGGACAGAGGAAGCAGAAGAACTAGTAGTATGGCTCTGCTGCCCTCGGGATTCGCGCAGTCCTCCGACCAAGTTAGTCAAGAGAAGCGTATAGAAAAGTGGAAGAAGACCCAGACCCCCATAGCATTACAATAGCATATGCAGCACGAAACGTGGATCGGCATTAACTAGTAATTAAGGGCGTCTCTGTCTCGATCGCCTTTGTTTAATCGACTAGGATGTATCACTGCGTTGTTCTTGAGCTGCCGGTTTTGACTTTAGGGATCTGAGAGATGCTGCTGACAGCGCCGCAGGAAACTGGCCGGCGTCCTACCCTAGCCTCCTAGGAGGTTGTGACCCCTCGCTCTCTCAAGTCTGATCTGTAGATACCTTGCTTGCTCGTAGAGTTTACACTACATCATAGTACTCTGTTTTTAGAACGGGATAGATGCTAGCTAGTTTACTTTAACCCAACGTGTTTCTTTCGTCTGCAATTCTGCATCTTAGGACCAATTGATCTTCGTTTTCCTCTCTCTCTGTCTCTTGGTAGTACTTCAGTAGCGTTGCATTTGTGAAGATTTTTTCCTATATTGTAGTGTCTGTCTTTACCGATGTAGGAGCCTCTCCTACGTACAGAGTTGGAGCCCAAACGACACCAAACAGAGTTTTAGATGTGTTTTGTACACTGTTAATACTGTAGCTGATCAAAAGTTGATGATGGCTTTGAGCAGAGAGCACGCACACCAGCACGGGCTAAGCACGGTGAATCGGTGATAATCGGCCGGCCGGCCTCGCTTTCGCGCCAGTGCAGATGCTGCTGAAAAGCCTTGAGAGCAGGCAGGCGCGGCGCATGAAAAAGCTCTTTTACGCATGCATCCAGTGCAGTGCTTTCGCATGCGGGTAACAGTCATTTGACTGACCGACTGACTGAAAGATATGCGCAGCCGACAGTGCAAACTCGATCACATGGACAAGCCGACGTCTACATGCATGGGCAGCAAGACGAACCTGCATTGTTTTTTGAGAAATACGTATTAAACAGTTAGTAGATTCTTCCTACTCTAAATTGGTATATATTTATCAGAGAAACAAGAATCATCACAATGTCAGAATAGATCATACGGACTACTGCTACTGTATATGAACTAGGTACGTGGCACAGCACAATCTGCAGTCGATATTTTCCGGTCAATTGAGAGGATATGATTGATGGGTACGGTTGTGGTCCGCCAAACTTTTTTTTTTATTTGACTCTCGGATCATGCAACGCAACGCAATGCAAGCCTTGGAAAGGGACAGACACTGAGACACCCGAGATCGCGATCGGCATCGGGAGCCAGATCGACGGGAGGCTGACCCAGTGACCGGATTGAGAGACGAGAGCGTGCAGCAGCAAGAACAGATTGGTCACAGCTGCTGCACGCTCATCGTCATCCCTGACGGCGACGGGACACCGGAATCCACCAGCGGGCGGGCGGAGACGGGCGAAATAATATTCCCGTGACAAGAGCAAGAGGGCGTGGCAACAGCACCCCGACACCGGCGCCGCTGTGTCTGCCGTTGCGCGCTCGGCAGGCAGCCCGGCACGATCGGCCAATGCTACGCCATGTCGTCGGCGGCGTTGAATCCCCAACAGTTGCTTATCACCGTGTCTTTTTTTTCCCCTCGAATAAACTGCGTCGATCGATTTATATTCGCATGGGTTGGGTTGCGTCGACGGCGACGACGAGGCGTGTGGTTAGCTTGTTGGGATGGCAACAACCGGGTTCTTTCCACGTGCCGATGGCGTTAGTGGCGTGGGGCTCGGCGGGTATGTCTGCGTCGACAGCACCAGTCGAGCCATGACATGCGCAAGGTGGGGGGGGGGGGGGGGTCTTCTCCTTTTTCCTCCACTTGCTTCCTTCCTCCATGTCCATGGTTACGGCGGCACCAGCCAAGGCTGCTTAGGGCCTGGGAGGCCGGTGGGGGATGGCACCCAGGACGACAGCAATGGAGGGAAGCGGTGGTGCTGGCTCAGAGCTGGTAGTTGCTATGCAACCATGCTCGACAAACGATGAATCATGGTAGTTTTGTAATATGCCGTGTCATGTGGGTGGATCAGGTTTTTTGAGAGAGACAACATTGATGTTTTCACCAATCATGGCATGTAGAAGAGGACCGTGCAGTATTTGGTGCAACCAAGTGGCCTAGCAAAATTTTCACAACAACACAGTATTTTGCGTCAGCATTTGAGCAGAAAAATGTATATATTGACACTTTCACAACAGATAAATGAGATCTTCATAAGGCAATAAAGAACTACACATCTAGAAGTATAAAAGACAATATCGATCAACTAGAGATGTGCGCGGTGTAGAAACAAACTAAACTCGACAACATGTGTATCAGGGAGACTTTGTGCATGATATGACACACAAGAGAAATCAATTTCTTAATTATTCTATCATTATAGTTTGTAAGTTATTTTTGTTTTTCTAGATACATAGTTTTACCTATATATCTTGACATAGCGTATACCTAGTTGCATAGTAAAATCTATATATACCTAATATATAAAATCTCGAACGTTTTAAAGGATGGAGTAAAAGTTTTTTTTTTCCAAAAATTTCGTAGTAGGCAAAAATATGGAGACATAGGACGGTTTGGCCGCTGGCCCGCCTAGTAGAGGTCCCCGGCCCGGGCCCTGCTAATGCAAGCGTAGTTTTGTTTGATTGCATGCCTCGGCCTTGGCGTTGTGCGTGGTCCTCTCCTTGTGCCTATGGATGCATTTGCCAGACGACGCTGCTGCCTCTGTTACACTGTTAGTTACATTCCAAGATGTGTCTGTTAGATGCTTGTGCTAACGCGAAGGAAGTTTATCCAAGCCCTTTGGCTGTTTTGCACCCCTAGCTTCAACCATGTGTTGGAAGTTCTTTGGGTATGCTGCAGGACTGCTGGCACATTCCCATTTATAAGAGATATAATGCATGGACGTTAGTTGGCATGTGGAGTACTGTCTATATAGTTCCAATTAAACGTAGGTACATTGATGATTACACTTCCTGTTTGTATTGTAAATAAGCACACAAATGCAGCAAGTATATACATGTAGTATATGTAGTATATAGTGGTCAAGTTGAGACAGACTCGATTCGGCCGTTTCTCTCAGTGTGGTCCGGTTCTGGATGGAATCTTGCACTGCATTGTCGCATGGCATGGGCATGCATGGGGCTACCTGCGTTTTGCATTCTGTCGACGAGTTTCTACCAAGGCAGCAAGGCTAGTAAAAAAGGCACTCCGTGTGAGGATCTGAGCCCTACAGGCTTGTCCTCACCCTGTTCAGGTAGCCAACACACGACATTAATGTTTTTGGGGAGTATCTGCCAGTGGCATTTTTGTACGGATGTGCTACAAAATCAATGGTAATTGCTTCTTACAAGCCAACATGTTACCTCTATCTTACTGCTTCCTGTAATTTTTACATATCACATTAGCTTTTGTTCTAAGCCAAACATTACATTCTTAATTTGACCATCGGTTTAAAAAAAAAATCATATAATTTGACAACATATGAATTATATATCATTAGATGGAAGTATTTCTTACCGTGAATCTAAAATCATAAACTTTATGTCGATCGTGAACTTATTTTTTTTTCGAAATCGATGGTCAAACATATAAATATGGAGATACGTATTTAATTGTACGTATGTCCCTCCAAATAATGTGTCGTCCATTTCCAGTACGGGGCACAGGGTGCGACGGCCGAGGGCCTAGACGAGTGAGGGGCCCAAGCCTGGGTATCCTGTAATACAGATTAATTACAGACCCATAGCTCTATAGTACAGTGAGAGACCTGTCAGCAGCCCAAGAGAAGCGGCCTTTGCTTTGTTCGGTTGTTCCCCTCGAGAGTACGTGAGCAGCCAAAGAGGCGCTAGACTCCGACTCGAACTCGTGGCGCACACTGTGAGCTGTGCCGCCGGCCACCGCAGGGACACAGAAACGCACACAGCAGTGGCAAGCCGGCGAGTCGGCGACCAGAGCTGAGGACTCCAAGCTCGACTCAACGAGACGACAAGGCCATTAGCCGATCACTTCTTCACACTACTGGATCCACCGTCTTTGTCGAGTGCCGGCCGTATTTGGCAAAGGCACCTTTGCCGTCGGCAAAGGTTTTGACGAGTGCGGCTCTCGGCAAAGCTCACTCGGCAAAAAATTGGTCGGTAAAGGCTTTGACGAGTGCGGCACTCGGCAAAGCTAGGAATTTTTTTTATTTTTTTGTTTTCTTGCATTCCAGACATGCAATTTCACATATATTCACGACAATAGACTAGAATATCACATAAAAATCATATTTCATCATCAAATGACGTCTAAACATGAATTCATACATAAATGTCTTCAAATTCATCCGTTACATCGATATAAATTCATAACATGTCTAAAAGAGCGACAAGTTCATCGATACAAGTCCACAAGCGGGCAGTAGAGGTACCTAGCTCGACCCGGCATCCCTAGGGCCCCCAGAGCCCCCACCTTGCTCCCACGGATACCACCCTGGCTACGGTACCGCCTAGAACGTCCAGTAGGGCGGCGCCTGCAGAGGGCCACTTGCAGGCCCAAAGTGCCCCTGCTGCGTCAGTGGAGGAGGAACGGTACCTGGCCACGTGAAGCCCTGAGTCAGAAAGGTCGGGTGAGCCGGCCACCCGTGCGGTGGAGAAGGGCCCAGTGGAGGACTGGCACCTGAAGGAGTCGGGTTCGAACCCGCCGACTGTTCCTGCACAAAGGATAAGTGATCTCATTAGTACCTACAGGATGGCCGCACAATCTAAAGCAACAGGCAATATACTCACCGGAGTCCCTATAGGAGTAGGCATAGGAATAGGTGGTGGAGTGAAGATCGAAGCAGGGAGCTCGGCCTGCTGCACTCTCGGGATTTGAAGGTCCGGAAGTAGCTGGCAAAGTCCTGCATCTGACGCTGGTAGTGCTGTGTGATAGCCGCCAGCTGCCATTGATGGGCCACCGCCTGGGCCTCCTGGTTCGCCTGCAACTGTGCGATCTGGGCCTACAATATTACACCCACAAGGTTGATGGTATGTGAAGGCAAGGTACATGTGTGAAACGAGTGAACGACAAATAAAACTGCACTTACCTGAAATGCCGAGAACATCTGTGCGTTGCTCAGCTACGGAGGCGCTATGGGGATGTTGGAGGAGCTCCTGGTCCCGTCTCGTCGAATCTGGCTCAGCGTGGGAACAGAGGACGACTCGATGGCGCTGTTGGCCATCCAGTACCGGCCATGTTGCTTCCCTTCTCCCAACCTCATCAAAACGTCTGTGTCCAGGGGGTCGGTGGCGGGGTCGAACGTCTCCCCATGGCGCTGGCGAGCCACAGAGGTGTACTCGGTGAGCTTGGGGTAGACGCTCGCGTTAGTGTACGCGTCGGGCCCGTCCGCCGGGTCATAGACGTTGTCCGCCGCCGTCGCTTTGCCCTTGTGAGCAAGGGCGTACCCCGTGAACTCGTTGACGACCTGCCCACCATGCGACTGGGTCTGCGAGAAAAACACAAACATGGTTACAAGTAATGACAATTGAGCGCTAGAATAAATTGATCAACAAAAGCGTACCCATCTTTCCATGAACAATGGGAGGGACTGGTTCTCTGCGCCTCTGGTACGCCGCGTCCGTGGTCCACTCACGCACAATGGCCGCCCAGCAGTCCCGGTACTTGTCACACCACTTCGGACACATCTGCATGACATCAAGTATTTGACATGCCAGAAGATGAATTGAATGTTTCACGGAAGAAGTCAGAATGAATGTTTCCTACTTAATTACCTGCATGTACTATGCCTCGGTGAGGTTGGTCTCCCTCTGGAGTAGCATCTCCCTGACTTGCGGCTTCTTCACCACATGGCCAAGCACGTCGGCGTAGTAGGTGATGACGCACTGGAGACGCGCCTCGTGGTACAGGTCCTTGAGACGATCTTTGCAGACCGCCTCCTACACTCGCGCCGCATGCTTCTCTCTCCCCTCCTCGCACGTGAAGAAGTCCTGCACACAGAACTCACACAGAACTCATCATTGTTTCAAGAACGTCCAACGAATGCATAGTATTGAGAAATACGGTACGATGAAAAGACTCACCTATAACTCCCTCTTGATCTTCGCCACAAAGGTTTCGCCGTTGGAGTCCGTGACACTGGAGAAGTGCTCCCACCTCATGGGCGCCTGTAACTCACCCTTGTGGGTGACCAAGCCAGGGTAGTACTCCCTAATTAGCAGGCCCTGGATGCCATTGATATGGCATGAACCGCTCCCTTCGCTCACAAACGTCCAGCTACTGCACGAGTCATTAACAACAATTGTTAGTCTGCAGTTCAATTTTTAACATGTCATATGAACAAGTAGTGAAATCAACAATGGATACTTACGTCTCACCCACGGGTCGAATCACCCGGCGGCGGGAACGGAGCGGCCATGGGTCAGGGAACGATGAAGGCCCGCTCTGGTAGGGCTTGCTCGAACCTGAGGAAGCCGTCTTGCCTGGTGTTGGCTCACCCCCATCGTCATCGTTGTCATCGTCGTCACTGGTCGTCGTCGTCGTCGTCCCCCTTGCAGGGCCTCCTAAAACTGCAGCCTCCTCGTCGACGAGCGACGTCCGCTGGAGGGCATCCCCCTACTGGTCGACGGCTCCACCAACACCTCCTCCTCCTCCTCGTCGTCGGCGATGACCTGCTCCTCATTGCGGATCTGGTACTGTGAGCGGATCTTTCGTTGCGGATCTGGTATGTGAGCGGACCTTTCCACGATGATCACATGTGGAAATGTCTGGGTTTTGGGCATCCGACGTCACAACTTGCTTGAAACTTTCTCAATTTTTTACCACTGCCTCCACATGCAACGATAAGACATCTCGACAAGTTTTATCATTTTTGGACTTCGTTTGGATTTTATATAATTTAAAAACACTTTCCTCGAACGTCATGCAAGGCGCTGGATACGGTCTCAACATACTCCGAACATCATGAATACCATTTTTTTAATGAACAAATTCCATTATTTCATGTACCTGCAGTTCAAATTTGGAGTTATCGAAAAAATTCAAAGAAACAAAAATAATTAAGAAAATATAGCAAAAAACTTAAAATTGTCCTAACTTTTAAAGTTGAGATGTATTTACCGTAGGAAGGACACAGAAAAAAACTGGGAAGAAAAAAATAAAAAAAATATTCTTTGCCGATTGCCTGGGGAGGCAGTCGTCAAAGAATCCTTCGCCGAGTGCAACGCATTCTGGCACTCAGCAAAGGCTGTTGCCCTGGCCGGCCCTGAGCCTGCCACGTGGCAGCCTTTTGCCGAGTGCCCGGAACTCGGCAAAGTTGGCCCCTTTGCCGAGTGCCTAACGGCGGTGCACTCGACAAAGGGAACGGCGACAGATGCTGTTTGGCCAGGCCCCCTTTGCCGAGTGCCGGGCATCCCCTTTGCCGAGTGCAGTTCTTTGCCGAGTGCCTGGCACTCGGTAAAGAGATCTTTGCCGACTGTTTGTTCTAGCACTTGGCAAAGATCCTATTTGCCGAGTGCCCGGGTTTTGCCACTCGGCAAAGATTTTGACACTCGGCAAAGATGGCATTTCCGGTAGTGTCAGTCTTCACTTTTTCATCAGTTCATCAGCCGATCAAAATAGGCCCTCGATATTATTTTTTTCCTTATTGCTTTGAAATCCAAATTAATTACCTATATAGTATTTCAGACTCTCGGTACTTATCAATATTGTTAAATCAAAAACATGTCATCGGATATGTTTTCGTTTTGCAAGAAAACTTAGTGCCTATGTATATCATAAGATTTTAGATATGGTCTACAGGGGGCCATCACAATGAGTTCGCGAGAGGGCCCTCAAAATCCTAGGCCGGCACTGTCCTTTTCAGTGGCCTATTTTCTTTTTCCAACTTATCTGTAAGGGCACCGATAACAGTGACGAGCACGAGTGCTAGTGCGGAGCCTTCCCCTTCCCTTCCAACGCCAACGCCAAAGCCGGTGTGTACTTTGGATGGGTCACATGATATGAAAACAAGATCTCGCCCCAACACGATGAAGGTGGTTTCTTTGCCCTTTGATTTCTCTCTCATCTTCAATTTCTCTCGGCATATAAGACAACACACTCGACATATATGTAAGCCCCTACACCCTATTTATTTTTTGGAAAGCAAGATTTTTTTTCCTACTCCTAAGTTTATTTTTCCAATGAAATTAAACCAACTAATGTAAAATTATTTCCATATGATGCGTGGGATGCGTTTCAAACGGATAGATACTCGCCACACTACGCGTACCACGTAGCAGAAACCCTAGGTTTCTGCTAGATGCATTATTAGCTACTGATGGCGATGCCCTAGTCGATCATATCATGGCCAGCTAGTACGTGATTGAGGTCTTGACGACTGCCCCGATGGCGATGGCGATGGATGGCACGACAGCTTGTACTCCCTGAACCTGCCGCGACTTGATGGCCACTTAATACGTGCGGCAGTTGATGGTGATGGTGATGAGCCAACCGAGGGTAACTCCGACACATGGCCGCCTGACCAGCCATCTGAATCTGACCTCGATCGATCGTCGAGCCGTGCGCGGTGGTCAGCGATCAGCGTGGTCACACGGCCGGGCCACGGCGACCGGCGAACGAGGCAGCAGCCGTAGTCACTCGGCAGTCGATGGCCAGCCCAGACGGCGACGGCACCGGCAGCGGCCATGGCGCGATCCCATCGTCCCTGGCCTGGAGAAGCGTGCGTGCGTGCATTGCATGCAGCATGCTCTCGCGTCTCGCCTCGCGATGCAGGCTGCAGCCGGCCGGCACCGGCAGGGCGGGGCACCACTGGGTTGCAGATTCAGCAGAGCGCGGCCTCGGGCAGAGCAGCGCGCGGCCTCGTTCGATGCATGGATGGACGCCGCGCCAGGTAGCTCCAGCTCCAGCTTCTGCTTGCAGCAGCGGCGGGCGGACGGCCTCGGGCAGAGCAGCGCGCGGCCTCGACTCGATGGACGCTGCTGCTGCCTAGCTGCTCGATCTGTCCTTGCCACGTTACCCCGGGGGCCCGTTTGTTTGGATTGAAGGCTCACTTTTGATTTCCCATTCCCCTGTCAAAAAAAGATCCCATTCCCCATCATCAAAGGAATCCAATGGAATTTCATAGCGTTGAGTTGTTGAGTGTTGACGCAAGTTTAGTCACACGAGAGAGCTAGCTAGCGCACGTGGCAGCCCCCCACGACCCCACAAAAAACGTTCTAAGGGCACTCACAACGCAACCATAAAATCTATTTCTATTAATTACACTGTCAAGTAAGCATTTTACTGATGTGGTAAGCAATCTAATGAGAAGAGAGAGCTAGAAACATAGAAACAACGTCTAACTTAGACTCGACGTCTACGCGCAAAACAAGGTCATCGTTCTCCACGTCGCAGATCCCATGCGGCTCCCTGCCCTGCTCGCACGATGGCCTGCGGACCGTCGCCACAGGACGGCCGTCCGGGCAGGAGGCGGCCGAGGCATTCGCGTTCCCTCATCCTGCGTCTAGATATTGAAGGACCTCACGCGTAAAAAGAAACTCTTTATTGAGTCCAGATGCAAAAGTACCAGAGACAACGATTCTCGGATTTGGCCTCGGGTAATTAGGGTTTTCTAGGAATTCATATTTGAAGATATTGTGCTCCTATTGTTGTGAAAAATTTATAATAGTCTACTGCTAGATATGTCCTATGTTAAAAAAATTTATGTTCATTGGATGCAATAGGACTGCGATGGACAACAATGTCTTTATTTGGATGAAAGGTGTATCAGTCTTATCTATAGTGAGTTGTGACGCAAACTATGCCACATATTACCTTGCCACACATGATCTTCTTTAGTTGTGGTGTACGCAAACGCTCATTAAATTTAAGTTTCTGTAGAAACTATTACAAGAAACCATACATTGGAATGGTTAGAGTCTAAATTATAATTAATACATCCTACTAATAGAGTATGCATTGAGTGCCCTAATTAACCAGTTTTTAGCCGGTTTAGACATGGTGTACCCCTACCCCGTAGTGATTGGGGCTAAATTGAAACTCTTCGAATACTTTTAAACTGAATGAAGCGTAACAAATCATCTCCAAGTGGCTCTATATGTGGCCCTTTATCACAACAACAGAAAATAAACCTAGAAAACATACTCCAATAGACTCTCGAGACCACTGTTCACCGTTCCCATTCTCCAATTTTGGAACTTCTAATTGATTTTCACACAAAGACAACTATAATAAGCTATGTTGTATAGAAACAAAAATATTAAATAGTTCGTTAAAGACACGGGAGAGAAATAAAATAGCATATTCATTGAATGACTACGAATATATATAGATAGACATAGAGACTGAAATCTATAGACTCTTGAAGTTGCTCTCTTAGGTTGGTCGTGCAGTATACAGTTTGACGATCCCGTGCGGCACGCTAAGCTGCTCCTCTCTGTGCTCCTTGAAACCTACGGAGTATACGTGAGCCTGAATATGTCAGTGCATTCTCTTGTGACACGCTTGCATGATTGAGCATGCACTAGTGCGGTACTCCCTTCGTTCCAAAATGTCTATCGCTTGCGTTTTTTAAAAAACTACCAGTAATTTTATATTAAAAAATATTAATATTTATAATACATAAGTAGTATTATTAAAAAAATCTTTGAATCTAGTTTTTTAATAAATTTATTTGGAGATATAAATATTACATATATTTTTTAAAAATTGAATCAAACTTGTGGCACGTACACCAACGATGACAGTTAATTTGGAACGGAGTAAGTAGAAAGCAATACCCGTGAAACTTTTGCACCTTGAGTGCGAACGTGGGTCACTCATGCATGTATATATATTTTACACACGGAGATGTCAGATGTAATCTAATTCGTATATGGAATACATGCATTTAATTTCTACCTAACAATTATTTAAGTAAACTAATACATCTTCAAGGACCCTGTTTATTATTTCTTAACATATAATTTCAACTTTAAGTGAGTTAAATGTATGGCAAGCCCCTGAACTTGTTTAGGTGTGCCACTTAGACCTCTGAACTTTAAAAACGCATTTTTAAGCCCTTGGTCTTGTCAAATAATACAACTGATGGCCCTTACTATTTAGCTGGACGTTTTCTCTGACGTGGCATTGCCATCTTGCATCCACCGTGACACACCAGGTCTTATTCAACATACTCATTCATTCATTTGTTCAGCACGCATATACCATAATATCATTCATTCATATCACAACACAGTACCGATAATTCCAGAATTCCATTCATTTGTTCAGTATTACAACCATTAGAACAAGCAGGCTACAAACACACATAAGTAGTCCAGGACCCTATGTTCAACCACTAGCTTGTCTTCCTTTTGTATCTTCTTAATCACTTCAACATACTCTTCTTCCCATCTGAAATTGGGGCAACCAAAACCATCTTGTGGAGGTGATGCTCCTGGACGAGGAGTTGATGGTGGTGCGTAGCAACAAGCTCACCATCGTTGTGCTGTACGTGACGATCACCACCGCCATGTTGTACAGTCCGGGGCTCGGCGTGCGCTCGAGGGTCTCCGGTTCATCAGCCATACCACCATTCACACCGGCGGTGGCGCCACGCTCTATTGTGCCGTGGAAGAGAGGGGATCGATTGGGAGAGAAGTTAGCATGAGTACATCTCATGTACTAGAGATGGCATATCATTTGACAAGATTAAGGGCCTAAAAATGTATTTTTAAAGTTCAAGGGTCTAAGTGGCACACCTAAACAAGTTCATGGGCTTGCCATGCATTAAACCTAGTATGCTAGCATCTCTTGTAACATAAAAACTCTATCTTCTTAATACAATAATACATGATGCTCTTGCATATTCGAGGAAAAAGTTTAAATATGTTAGTACTTGATTTAGAAAGAATTTGCAAGTAGCTACATAATTTGTATGATATTTTTTAATCACAACACTATATACAACAATTAAATCATGTAGTTAGTTTATGAAATTGTGAGATGATTTTGTGTATCGTACACCAACTAAAACTATTTCAGATGATGTGACACTCTTGGAAACAGCCAAATGAAACTTGGGACACATCATCTCAACCTTCACCATCTGAATGTACCACAATGACACAATAAAATGAAATACATACGGACATTGCTCACACGATATTTTGTTTCGTAAGTATTTTTTTCCACACTTCCTAAATTCGAAACGCATGAAGAGAGGAAGGACTTTAGGGCGACCTCGTCCCCACTCTCAGGCGAAGGGGAAGATGATGTCTTTAGCAGTTGGGTGAAGATTGCATGGATGAAGATCCTGAATAAACCTGCCATCAGGCATCAGCCACAGAAACAATCCAGCGAACAGGACATATAGACAGTGTCTGATATATATGAATGCTGGTTTTTGTTTGGATTGCAAATACGAATAAAGGTGCCACGATTACAGGACAAGCGGCTAAAGTATACGTGAACTACATCATATATTTTCGGTTCTCCAAGGCATACTATATTTCTTCCAATTTGTATGTGCGTTGGAGAATACAAAGCTACTAAACACGAATATGCCCAACTATCGTCGCATGGCATCCATCCATCTGTTCTTTGCTTGTTTGCAGCTCCTGCAGGCTGCAGGCTAGACTGCCCAGCAAGCGGCCAAGCCCCAATCCCAACCACGGCCTTGTTTAGGGCCTCGTGGTATTCTACACGGTGCCGCGTTAAATCAGCGTATTGTATCATTTTATTTGTATTTAGTAAAAAATATTAAAACTTTGACTAATTAGATTTAAAATATTCGTGTCGCAGAGTACAACCAAACTATACAATTAGTTTTTAATTTTATCTACATTTAGTACTCCATGCGTATGCTGACATTTTGATGTGACAGAGAATAGAAATTCTGCATAGTTAATTTGGTGACTAATTTGAAGATCTAAACAAATTGGCCACTAAATTCACTATACAGAATTCCTATTCCCCGTCACATTAAAATACCGGCACACGTATGGAGTACTAAATATAGATAAAATTAAAAACTAATTATACAGTTTGGTTGTACTTTACAAGATAAATATTTTAAGCCTAATTAATCAAAATTTAGATAATTTTTACCAAATACATCTTGCAACGCTACGCTGCCCTAATTTAACGCGGTACTGTAGTTCAAGGCCCACGGTGGTCATGCGTGCTAGGCCAGCCGGAAGGACGACATTGAGGGTGTCCGGATGTCCTGTCCTGTCCCCCGCGGGCCAGCGTTTGCAGCGGGCAGTAAACGATCGAGCGCTGGCCGAGGTGACGGCAGGGGTCTGGGCAGGCGATCGATCGCCGATGTGATCGATGTGACCCATCGATGAATTATTACACAAGTAGTGCCTTGAGTTTTGTCTTGGCGCGCGCGGCGAGGCTGAGGCCCGAGAGAGAGACGTACAGGGGGCCGCCGGGGGCGAGGTGCCGGCCGTCCGCCGTGCTGCACGCTGCACCGGCGACGGCGAGTGGCGACCAGGAGTCCTGGACCTGGCGACGTGTCTGCTGCTCTGGGGCCACCGGCCGGCGTGGTCATCGTCTCTGCAGGAGAGAGAGAGAGAGTGAGAGAGAGGCAGTACTAGGACCATTCGATTGATTGACTGACGAGGGCATAGCTGGAAATATGCTACCGGCGTGCGTGCAGCAGCCTCGGCGTCAGCATCAGCGGCGGAGCCCGCCGTGTCGGCTGGGTTTCTGGGTACTAGCTAGTACTGCTACGCCGTGCAAAACCAGAGATTCCATTGCATAAAGTTCGCGATATGATGCCGCGTAGTACTGTTCAAACTAGAGACGTACAGTGCCATATACAAATGATGCAATGGTACTATACTACTACTGACCGCAACAAATGAGAGTATAATTCAACGAGCTTCAAACGAGGAGCTACAGAGATTTTATCAAATTTTACCTCCACGCATGAATGTACTCTATGAGAGTAATAATTTAAGGAGCTCTAGGCAAGGAGCTATAGCGATTTCATCAAATTTTACCTGTTTGGTGAAAAAAAGTGTGATGAATTGCTCTAGGAAATGGAGAAGAATCTATATTAAATGGGGTCTAAAATGTTTTTTTATTTGATCCTCTAATTGACTTGCCACGGTTTCTAAATCACAAGTCTCAATACATGTATTTGCACTTGAACAAGCATCAAAAGCATATAGAGTATGCACTCGTTTGTTCTTCATTGTTCACAAAGAAGCTCCACGTAGTATCTATTCTACATTAACAACAACACGTAGGAGTACCTTAGAACTGAATGCTACTATGAGATTTTTTTTTTGAGAAAAGGGTAGGACGTTTATTGATATAAAACTTTTACATCCAAACCCCTCATACCGAGGGACCCCTGAAAGAAAAGAAAATTACATTGACACCCATTTGAGGTCCACTGTATCTTCTTCGTCACCGGTTGGAGCCTCCTCTGCTCGGTGCTCTGCCTCGCCACTGAATGGAAGAGGTGAACACCAAGGAAGAAGCTTGAAGCCGACACCCATGCAGACGAAGAAACTTCAAGGTTTTGAATCGCCATCAGGGACACACCAAAACTAGCGTGTACTTGAACCACTGAACGCTCCAGCGGACGGCCGTAGCTTCCTCGCGACGAAAGGGATCTGACGCCTGTTGCCTCAACAAGAGACCCCAATCGATGGAGAACAAAGAACCCAAAAAGGGGATTTGGATCCTCGAACCCGAGCTCACGAGTTCAAGGTACACATACCTAACGAGCCTATCACCGGAAGGCGCCTCTATGCCGCACTCGCCGAAGACAGCTCGCAGGGAGCAACGCACCAGTGGAGAGGTCATCAGCACCGAGAACCCTACTCTACGATACAATTCTAGAATACGAAAAATATAGCTACAACTAGAAATATGCACAACCGGCCGAGATCCGACGCCGATTCCACTCCTGTCGGCGCCGGCGAGGACACCGGAGGGGAGGAATCAGCGGGATCCAGCCGGGATCGAGTGAATCGCCCGGCTGTCGCCGCGGATGCTGTAGAGAGGGGAAAGTTGAGCGATAGAACGAGAAGGTTCTGCTTGTCGAACAAATGCTACTATGAGATAGAATGATTTTTTTAGGAAGGATAGATACCCTGCCTCACCAAAGCTGCTGGGCCATGCGGCCATGCCATGCTGCTGCTGCTGGCCACAGTGGCTTGGGCCTTGGGCACCTTGGATGTTGGGCGTTGGCCCGCTTCCGGCCTGCCACAGTCCGCTGCACGGTTTGCAGGTTGGTGTATCCACGATCGTACGGGCATCCATAGTCCATTCCCGTTTCTCAAAAAAAAAAAAAAATCCATAGTCCATTCCCTCAAAAAAAGATCCATAGCCCAACACTCCAACTTTGGCATAAATAAATTAAATCTCTAAACCAATACAAATTAAAACCTCAAATTTATTTAAGTTATAAAAGCATCTCCAAGAGTGTCCCTTAAACTTAACTCTAAACCGTTGGGAGGGACATTTTTAATAAAATTTCTTCTCTTTTCACACTCCAACAGCTTCTTTATATATATATATATACTATCTATTTGCGCTCAAGAACCAGTCCTGCTCTCATATTTGGTTAGCAATCAAATCTGAATATTAATATTTATAAATTTAATTAAACTAATGGAGGATTTTTTTAATCAAAATATTTATTTTATCAATAACGAGGGATATAAAGAGACCATTGGAGTTTCTCTAATAAACTTAGTTAGGTCTTGGACGAAGAGATCCTTCATTGGGTCATCACCACCCACTCCACCAAAAGGTTATTGAGAATTGGATGGTCCATTGGCCATGAAAGACTTTTGTTGAAGACATTACCAATTCAACTTGTTGTAAGCTTTTCCGAAATCCAGCTTTAGGATAACCCCATCCAACCTTTTTCATGTAGATCTCATGAATGGTCTCATGAAGGATAACAACTCCTTCCAAATGTTTTTTCCCCAAATGTAAATTAGCTATGTTTGAAACCTAGGGTGATTTGGACCTCAGTTTGCTAAACTTTGAGAAAAATGGGATTGGCGCAACTTGTGCCAAAACAACTCTTGTAATTTCTCTATTCTTATCAATGAAAGTTGGTAACAGATCTTTCAAAAAAAAAAACTCCTTTCAAAATGTTCCTACTAGCCATGAAATCAGCCTGGGAAGGCTTAATAACCTTTGCAGCTACTAGAGCCACCCTAGTTCAAATTTGAACAAAAAGATTGCTTGAACAGTGGATGTCTCCCAGAGTTTAGGGTATGATAAAAAATTTTCCCTATTCAGAGCTTGAATAGTTGAAGGGGTATTTCGATTCCCACTCCGTACTAACTAGGATCTGGTCGAGTTTTTCAAAAGTTGGTACCTTTCTATGATATGCTGAAGTGAACTTTTAAATTTTTTTCTTCGAGAATATGTGCCGAGGCGCAAGCTTTTCATTAAGAGAACATGAGTGAAACAAGTTCATACAACCTGGATTGTAAACCCGGCAGTACAAAACGCCGATCAAAGCTAACCAAATCATAGAACCCCTCACTTTGGCAAGTCAAAGCTCCCTTAAATCCAAGTCATCATTGTTCTAGCCTATTAGCACCCCTCTAGCTCTAGAATATCTAAACAGCCTCCCAGTGCTGATAGACACCCCTGAGTGCTTTGCTTATAGCATACATAATACTATGTGACAAGGAGCATGTTACAAGAGAGACAGCAGCATGCTTACGCTCTCCGACCAGTGGCACGAAATTACAGCACAATATCGAAGCTGAAACCCTTTGTAGAATCACAAATGAATAAAGCCTGTTCTGTTCTTTCCAAAAAAAAGGTACTACTGTAATAACATTTCAAGCCAATAGTTACTACTTCCAAAGGAAGAACATCTGGGAAAAAAAATTGAATCATTCAGAGCTACAAGATTCTACTCAACACTTTCATAATCGAACCCATTGCATACCTTGGCGCTCGATCTCTAGAAGCCTAGATCAAAAGCAAGGAAGATGGGCAGTGACTCACTTAGCTGCATGTGTTACACAGGAAAACAAACATAGCTATGTTATGAGGGCAAAGCAATGGCCAAAACTGCCTGCCTGCCTGGCTTCAGTTCTAAATTCTGAGAGAGGCCTACTCCACCGGAACCATCTTCACCGCCACGGCGATAGGCATGCCTACGAACCCGATAGCGATGCAGGCCATCCACTGCGTGAAACTGAGAGGGGTCGTGTTGGCGAAGCTGCCGAGGCACTGTATGATTATGAACTGGAAGACGACGGTGCTCCCGAGGACCATGGCAAACACATTGTTGTCTAGAATGCCTTGGAACACGTTTATCCTCTCCATCTCTCTTGAGCTCACCTCATTGAAAACCTGCATCATCGAGAAGGAATTCAGTGCAGCTTCACATGATAAAAAATCTAACAAAATGTTTATGGTATGTCGTTTGTTCAGTATTCTCAAACATTTGAATTCAGAAACGTTGCCAGATTGCCACAAGTGCAAGAAGAACCTCCACATTACCTGGCAGAACACAAAGCAGTTGAAGATGATTGTGTTCAGGAGTAGATCTGAGTTGGGGCCCTCGATTCCGAAGAGCCATTTCCCTTGAGACTGCAGATACCAAATCACAAGGAACTGGTAGAAGGACTGTCCCATGATGTTCCTCCACATGATGTTGCTGATGAAGTTCCCTTTCCTTCCAACAGGAGTTCTCTTCATGAGCTCATCGTTTGGAGGTTCTGTGGCCAGTGCCAGTGCTCCGAGTGTGTCCATGATCATGTTGACCCAGAGCAACTGCACAGCAGTAAGGGGAGCACTCCCTGAATTGACAACCAGAAGGAAGCACAAGAATTATTTTCGTGTTTTAGAGTCAGTCTATTTCAGTTTCAGAGTGGAATCACCGCAGATGAATGCACCAATATTAGATTTACTTTACCTATCAAGCAAGCTGAAGAGAAGTTGACAATGAGAGCAACAACATTGACTGTCAGCTGAAACTGCACAAACTTCTGAATGTTGATGTACACTGACCGACCCCATTTGGCAACAGTGACTATCGTGGAGAAGTTGTCATCCAGAATAATAACATCGGCACTCTCTTTTGCCACCTTCAAACAAACATTAAAAATGAAATGGTGACTGAGTTCAACTAACAAAATTGCTAGTTAAATGTTACAATGATATCAAAGAATAGCAGAGGAGAAAACATGCTGACAAATATAACTACCAATTAGTACATCATTAGTTTGATGTACATTTAATACTGATCATAGTCATGTAATAGTAATTCCAGTATCTAATTTAGGAAATATGAAGTAAATAGTACCTCAGTGCCAGCAATGCCCATTGCAAGCCCAATATCAGCTTCATGTAGCGCAGGAGCATCATTTGTGCCATCGCCAGTCACCGCAACAACTTCATCAAACGTAGTTCGTAGATGCTTGACCAAGGTGTGCTTGTCAAGCGGTGAAGATCTTGCCATCACCTGAATCAATGAAACCACTCAAACAAATGAAATCCAGAAATATTGTAGGCAAAGGTGGCACGTAGTTTATATCTATCAATATCAATGTCCACCCACCTGTATTTTTGGTATCAGTTCTTGCAGTTCTTCTTCACTCTTGACTCTGAACTCCGGGCCCTCAATGGCGAAGCCACCGTCAGTCAAGATGCCGCATTCCCGCGCAATCGCCTTGGCCGTGTTGATGTTGTCACCAGTAACCATCCTGACGGTGATGCCTGCCGACCTGCAGATCGCCACGGACTCCTTCACACCGGGACGGACGGGGTCCTTGATCCCCACGACGCCGATGCACGTGTACCCGTCCATGGGAATCTGGTCGTTCGCCGAGAAACCCTCGCCGACGTCGACGTAGGCGAGGCACAGCGTCCGGAGCGCCTCGTTGGCGAAGCTGTCGATGGTGGCCCTGAGGTGGTCCGCGGTGGCGCCGTCGAGGGCGACGACGTTGCCGTGCTCGTCCAGGTACCTGGTGCAGGACGCCAGGATGATCTCCGACGCGCCCTTGCAGTGCGCCCGCAGCGCGCCGCCGGGGAGCTGGATGACCACCCCCATCCTCTTCTTGGCCGAGTTGAAGGGCTCCACCTTGAGGAGCGTGCTCGCCTTGCGCACCGCAGAGAAGTCGCCGCCGAGGGAGATGCCGAACTCGAGGATGGCTTCCTCGGTGGGCGTGCCCAGGATCTCGCGCTTGCCGTCCTGGTTGAGCACGACGTCGCCGCCGGTGTTGTTGAAGATGGACTGCAGGAGCATGGCCACGACGGACGCCGGCAGGTCCTTGGTGGTCTCCCCGGAGGAGCTGCTGTTGACGTCCTTGATCTTGCCGCAGATGCAGGCCTTGACGACGGTCATGTGGTTGGTGGTGAGCGTGCCGGTCTTGTCGCTGCAGATGGTGGTGGCGGAGCCCATGGTCTCGCAGGCGGCGAGGTGCCGGACGAGCGCCTTGTCGTTCATCATCTTCTTCATGGCGAACGCGAGGCTGAGCGTGACGGCGAGCGGGAGGCCCTCCGGGACGGCCACGACGACGATGGTGACGGCTATGGCGAAGAACTCGAGCAGCTCCAGCGCGTCGTCCCCCGTCCAGCTGAAGTAGGAGCCGTCGGAGAGCTTGCGCCAGAAGAGGCCCTGGGTGAGCACCGCGAACGTGACGACGGCGAAGGCGAGGCCGATCTTGCCGATGATGGTGGCGACGCCGTTGAGCTTGACCTGCAGCGGCGTCTCGTCGTCGCCGCCCTCGCTGAGCGTGGCCATGAGCTTGCCCCACTGCGTCCGCATGCCGACGGTGGTGACGAGCATCTTGCACGCGCCGTCCTGCACCTTGGTCCCCGACAGCAGGAACGGGTTCTCGGCGCTCACCGCGACGGGCTCGCTCTCGCCGGTGAGGCTGGACTCGTTGATGAGCAGCGAGAAGCCGGACACGAAGAGCCCATCCGCGGGCACCTGGTCGCCGATGGAGAGGTGAACGATGTCGCCGGCGAGGAGGTCGTAGATGGAGAGCTTCTGTCGGTACCCGCTCCGCGTGACCTGCACGGTGATCTTCTTCTTCTCCTTGTCGAGGTCCTTGAACTGCAGCGACTGGCGGTAGTCGCTGGTGGCGGTGACGAAAACGACGAGCAGGATGCTGGCGACGATGCCGAGCCCGTCGTGCGCGCCGTGGGGCCACCCCTCTGTGGCGATCCCGACGAGGAGGGAGACGAGCGCGCAGGCGGCGAGGATCATCAGCGTCATGTCCTGGAGCGCCTCCCACACGAAGACCCAGAAGCTGCGTGGCTCCGCCTCGGCGAAGCGGTTAACGCCGAACACCTCCCGCCGCGCCGCCATCAGCTTGCTGTTTTCATCGGCGGCGACGCCGTCAGACGCCGAGGTGGACAGCCTGGACAGGAGCCCGTCGACGCCGCCATGGGACTTGAGCTTCTTCACGTCGTGGCTCTCGACGATGGAGCTGAGCTCCTCGGCGCAGATGCCGAAGCCCGCCGCCTTGACGTCGGCGGGGACGGCGTAGTCGCCCTGCGGGGGCAGGCCGTGGATGAACTGCAGCGCAGCCTTGGAGACGAGCACGCCGACCCGCAGCTTCTCCTGGTTGGACCGCTTCATGGCGGCCGCCTCGGAGCGCTTGCCCAGGTTGGCCGTGAAGCGGAACCGCCTAGTGGGGTTCTTGACGACGCCGACAACGCTCCGCCATCGCCCCAGGGCCTCCTCCGACGAGTGCTTCGCCTTCACGCCACCGAAGTTCTCGTTCAGGTAGCTCTCCATCTTGTCCACCCTCTATGATCCCTTGATCACACCCTGAGCCCCCTGATCCTCAATGATCTCTCGATCGCTCTCTTCAGCCCAACTGCAGCATCCTGGGGAAGCTGCTCGATCCCGATGCTATGGCAATGGCGAAAGTATGCCGATGGAGAGGAGAGGAGAAGATGAGGCGTGGTGGTTTGTTGAGGATCCGAACAAGACGGATGGTAGGAGAGTGATGGAGAGAAGCCCGTCGACGGAGCGACTGCCACCTCCTCCTCCACTCTCGGAAACATGCCGGAATTTGTGGCCTTCCACTACGAAAACTCAAAACCACCCTGAAACGCCGGAGATCGATGCAATTCTACAGGTACATGTCATCGCCACCAAAATCAACACAAAAAAAAAAAAAGAATGGGACTTGAACACGTGCATGTTTCCAATTTTCATGCCAAGAAACTAAAAATCCTGGACGTGTCACGTCCAGTCCTCTCCGGCCAGCTCCAACTCTCATTCGCCTTCACGTCACGTCCTGCTTCGCTCGCCGTCACTACTCCACTCATCGTCTTCTTCGTCGTCGTCGTGCGAATGGCTTCTCGCTGGGATGATGAAGACGTTGGACTCGTCGGGGGACCTGAAGCTGACCCTCCGGGAGTGGGACACGCTGTGGAGCGACGACGCCCGGCTGACGAAGGGCATGGACACGCTGTTGTTGACGACGCCCGGCGGGGAGTAGCCGTCCGCCGCTTCTTCCTCCTCGTCGGAGAACAGGTCAGCCAGGTTGTTCACCGGGCACACCTTGGGGGAGCTGCGCCGCGACGGCGTCGCCGCAACCTCCGTCTCCCAGCTTGGCGGCGGGTACAGCATCTCCCCCAGGGTGAGATGCCTCGCCTCCTCTCCGGCCGCCGCCGCCAGGGCCGCGCTCTGCCTTGGGTCCGGCAGCTGCAGGCAGCTCGGCACCATCCTGTCCAAGATCACCTTGACATGGCAAGAGTAACAGCACTGTAAAAGGCACATTTTTCCTTCTTCTCTTTATTATCTACTCCTCTGGATCGAGCCTGGATTGGAGGTGGTGATGAAATGATAGAAATTCCACACCTGTTCTTGGCTGGTGTAGTGATATGGATGTAGCCCAGAGAGCAACTGCATATATATATGGACTTACATACGATCAACCTTACCTTGGAAACTAAGATGAATTGTGCTGTATAGATTTTGTTACGGCATAACATTGGACAGGCCGTGGTGATTATAGCAAGGGTCAAAAAGGGACAAAAATGTTGCATAGTTTGGACTTTGGAACTAGGCTAGTATATTTTTGTACTGGGAATTACAGCATGTTCTATGTCAGCAGCTCGGACTTCCTTAATCCTTATCGCCACATGAGCTAGTAGAATGTGACCGCAGCATGCATGTCCTGCACCACATGTGGGAAAGAGAAAGAACACTAGCCTTGTCATAATTGTCAAATGACTGCGAATCATGTATGTAGAGAAAAGGACAAAAATATACTGTAATTAGGTGGAGATTTTGATGTTACAAAAGCTATCTGATTCTGTACAAATTGGGATATACCCACTGACATCAATGAGGATTAGGAGGAAACTTGGAAGAAAAATGTCTTCATTGACCAACCATCGTTGTTTACACCGCCATTTTGCACACGTATATCTTGATTTTATGATGGCAACCTGACAAACATTCTTGTTGTTTATACATCTCTTGCCTTGGCATAATACTCTTGGAGCGTGAGACGCCATGATAAATCGCCAGGTCAGTTAGTTAGCACTGAGTTTATACATGCCTCAACTCTCTCTCTCTCTCTCCCCGTTTCAAAATAAGTACAAAATCTCGTATTTTCAGAGTCAGATAATCTTAAATTTGACGAAATAATATGTTTATTGGAGTATGTACCAAGTAAGCATTATTAAATTAATCATGCCATATATTTTCTTAGTTAACCGATTTAGAACACTAGCTGGATGTAAGTCAACAATTCCTATTAGACTGATGGATCTCATGGATGGGTCGGGCAATGTCACGAAGATCAAGGATATTGCCTTCGCCACTCTTCAGCCTGAGGCCAAAATCCAATTATTTTTTACAGGACAATACTACTACATATATTTTTCTTTGATAGGTAAATTCAACACTTCGAGCGCTGTGGTGCAGATGGAAACAATTTTTTATGCCATTATAGTAATCAAATTGGAGTATATAACCTCTTTAACAATAAAAGGCAAATTTGAATAAAATGTCAAATTAAGCATTATTTTAGAAAAAATACGATTTTATTTTGATCTCCGTATAAGTCATGGATACAACAATTCATCATTGTATTTACAGCCTTCGACTGTTAAAAGCACGCTGTCAAAAAGCAGCACAAAGAACTAGAGCAACCAAAGTGACCAATTTTCCTAGAGGGGATCAACGCCATGCTCTTCGGAGACAGCCGGCAGTTCCATCGCCTCAACGGAGCTCTCATCATCCTGCTACCGAAGACGGCAGAAGCTAATGAGCCAAACCACTACCGGCCGATCACCATGATACGCAGCCTGGCAAAGCTAATCTCCAAGATCCTGGCTATATATGCGCCTGGCACCAAGAATGCAGGAACTAATCTCACCAAACCAAAATGCCTTCATCAGAGGACGCTCCATCCATGACAACTTCAAGTATGTGCAGAGGGCGGCGGTCATGCTAAGGAGGAGGAAGACGCCGAAAATATTGCTCAAGTTGGACATTGCCAAAGCTTTCGACACGCTCGAATGGCCCTTCCTCCTCGACACCCTACAGGCAATGGGTTTCGGGACATCATGGAGAAGGTGGATCTCCATGCTGTTATCCTCTGCCTCTTCAAGCATCCTGATCAATGGACAGCCCTCCACGCCGATCCAGCATCGGAGAGGTGTACGCCACGGCGACTCCCTCTCCCCACTCTTGTTCATCTATGCCATCGAAGTGTTGGGGCGCCTGTTCACAGCTGCAAGGGATCGGGGTGTGCTCCAGAGCTTAGAAGGGGACGGCATCAAGTATGTCACACCAGGCCCGTTTGGCTCATAGTGGCCCATGTGGTTGTTATGAGATGTTGTGGAGAGTTTAGTCCCACTTTGGTTGTTAAAGGCGGGATAGACCAACATATAAGGCTTCTAGAGTCCATTCCACCATCCCTGGGTTAATCCTTTTAAGCGAAGCGAGGACGAAAGCTTAAGTGGGATGGTGGTAGGTGTGGTTTGCTCAACGTGCAGAGTGAATCTGAGCCGTTTGGATTCTAGGGCATTACAAAGTGGTATCGGAGCCGACCTTCGCGGCCACGGGCGCATGCGGGCCAGGGGCTGGACATGGGGGTTCATGTGCGTGTAGGCTCTGTGGAGTGCACGGCGTGGCACATGTGCTGGCACTGGGCGTACGGTCGCGTGTGCCAAGAGGGGAACGTTCCTGGTCACATTTGTCTGGTTGTGGATATGTTGGGCTCGACGAGGACGTCGAGTTCTTTGAGGGGGGTGTATGTCACACCCGGCCCGTTTGGCTCATAGTGGCCCATGTGGTTGTTATGAGATGTTGTGGAGAGTTTAGTCCCACCTTGGTTGTTAAAGGAGGGATAGACCAACATATAAGGCTTCTAGAGTCCATTCCACCATCCCTGGGTTAATCCTTTTAAGCGAAGCGAGGACGAAAGTTTAAGTGGGATGGTGGTAGGTGTGGTTTGCTCAACGTGCAGAGTGAATCTGAGCCGTTTGGATTCTGGGGCATTACAAAGTACCAGTGCAGTGCATACGCAGATGATGTCATCCTGTTCGCCCACCCAACCACGCGGGAGGCGAGGGCAATCAAGCGCACACTAGACATATTCGCGGCAGCGTCAGGGCTACGTAAGAACATGGGCAAGTCGTCCATCACCAATATTTTCGGAGCCAAGAATGCCATGGATCAAATCAAGGACACACTGGGATGCCAGGTGGCAGCGTTCCCCATCAGGTACCTCGGACTGCCACTCAGCACCAAGAAGATCCACAAGGCACACATCCGGCAGACGGTGGACGCGGTCGCCGCTAGGATGCCGGCATGCCACGGCCCACTCATGGCTCAAAGCGGCAGGCTCGTCTGGGTTAGGTCGGTCCTCTCGGCCATACCGATCTACTGTATGATCGCAGACGGGCTGCCAACCTGGGCGCGGGAGGAAATCGACGCGATCTGCAGGCGCTTCCTGTGGGCGGGCAAGGACGCCGATGCTCGCGGCAAGTGCATGGTGGCATGGCAAACCTGCACGCGACCAACGGAGCTCGGCGGCTTGGGCATCACTGACCTGAAGCTGGTGGCCACCGCCTTCGAAGCAAAATGGCTGTGGTTGCAACGGACGGACTGCGACAGAGCGTGGGCAACCCTACCGCTCAAGCAATCCAGTGAAGCTAGAGCATTCTTCCGGGCTTCAACATACACGGTCATCTGCAATGGGAGGAACACGCTCTTCTGGCAGGACAGTTGGCTCAACGGGATCTCGATCCGGGCCATGGCACCCACCCTTCTGCATTCGTCGACAGACAGGCAGTCCAACACCAGACTGTAGCCCAGGCGCTGGTCGACAGGGCATGGGTCAGGGAAATCTCCGGTGGCGTCACGGTACCGTCGACGACGGAGTACCTACAGGTCTGGCGAGCTATCCGAGACATCCATCTCACAGAGGACGAGGACAGGCTAGTCTGGCGCTGGGCTTCCGATGGCAAATTCACGGTGAGATCTGCCTACAGAGCACTGCACATTGGCTCCCATCCGATTCCAGGATCGATCAGAGTGTGGGAGGTCTGGGCTCCGCTGAGAGTCAAGATTTTCCTTTGGCTCGCGATAAGAGAAAGGCAGTGGACGGCGGACAGGAGAAGACACCATGGCCTCGACGCGCACGATAACTGATTCCTCTGCAACCAGGAGCCTGAGACGATCAACCACATTGTCGTCGGGTGTTCATTTTCCAGGCAGATTTGGTCAGACGCGGCTGTGGTCCTGGGCGCCCAGTTGCAGGAACAACCGGCCGGAACCATCTTACGATGGTGGGAGCAGTGGAGGACGTTCTGGCCATCACTAACCAAGGGGGCTGATTCGCTGTTCGCGTTGATTGCCTGTGAGGTGTGGAAAGAGCGGAACGCCCGCTGTTTCAGAGGAGCGGCCACTGATGTCCACGCCATCGAAGCCATCATCAAGCTACAGGCTGACCTGTGGGCGCACGCGGGCGCCAAGGGTTTGGGTTGTCTCCTTCAACGAGTAGTACACTAGTGGGTACCTGGAACAGGCTCGAGCGTCATTTCAAACCTTGTATAAGACGCGCCAATGTAAAAACACTTAAATTCTCCTTAATACAAAAACGCGCAAACCTTTTGCGTGATTGAGAAAAAAAAGTGACCAATTTGGCACTAATAAACTAAAGTTTGAACTTAAAAGACAAATTAAAAATTGCAATACTAATAATATCAAAAATCTGAAAGTCAAAATATAGATTTACGATGTTAAAAGATGGATGCAACATGAGGTGGTATAACTTAAGCTAATGTTTCAATTAAATACATATTAAAACCCCACACAATGTGCAATGCAAAGGATAAACAAGATATAGAGTAATTCGTAAATTATCAACCGTATCGAGATTAGAGAAAGCAGGGATAATCAACTTTGATTAGTTATACATGGTAAATTTGGCTATGAACTTTTAAATGCTCATATAACATATAAGATTTTTTTTTTGAAACCTGATTGTGGGGGGGGGGGGGGGGGGATTCCCCACCTACTTGTATTCAAAAAAACCGCGCCAACCGGATAACCGTGGCGTGGAAATGAGTTTGAGATACAATCACAGATATATGCGTGCCGGACGCTAAGGCTGTTTACAAGTGTAGGAGGGAGGTGTTTGCGCCAAATTACAAGATCATCACGAACTTTACACAGCACTGAACGCGTACAAAAACTCTCATTGCGAAACACATGTCCATTCCGGGCTTCCGAAATCCTCCAGAGAGTTGCCAGGAACACGAAAGGCCATAGTGTTGTATCCAGTCCTGGAGGGTTATTTGCTGTCCAAACTTCGTCATCAGAGAGGGTGGAGATGTGCGGCATCCCAAGCTTGGTCCAGATCATTGAGCTTTTGTCACAGAAGAAGAAGATGTGCGCTCTGTCTTCAGGTCCGGCGTGGCATCTCTCGCATTGTTCATTTTCCACAATATGTTTGGGGAAGAGGTTGACTTTGGTACTCAATCGGTCTTTGAAATAGAGCCACGAGAAAATCTTGACTTCGTTGGGGAGCTTGGTGCCCCAGATCCGCTGCCCGTGTGTGTCATCGTCATTTCCAGAGGAATCTAAATCAGTGTATGCATCTCTGACTGTATATGGTCTGTCGGTGAGCTTGAGGAGCCGGGCGTCAGGGCTGTCATTCAGAGTGATTTCCTGCAAAGAAACAAGCAAGCTGTCCAGCTGATTGCTAGCAGCATTGGTTAGCCGCGGGCGTAGGTGCAAATCAAAACCGTTATTGAAGACACACTGCACCGAAATGTTAGGCCTAATCGTATGGGAAAAGAGAGCAGCGTGGGTAGTTGCAATAGGACCAGCAGGAAGCCAATGATCGAACCAAAAGGAGGCAGTGGACCCATTATTCACCCGGACATAGGTGATGGAGCGATAAGTATTAAGCTCGTCAGTAATAATACGCCAAAGGAAACTGTGAGATCCGTTAACATATAAGAATAGAGATCTTATTGAACCACAGGTTGATGGGCTAGTTTTTGCAAATATTACCATAATTTATACATTGGGTAGAACCTAAGACTCCGTGAAAAGAGTTAAGAAATGCACAAGCAACAAATGTTAAAAAGGCTCGGGGTGTACATATATAATTTATATACACTAGCTATTATACTTACGCCGTCGTGTAAAGAGTCAAGGAAGGCAGAGAAGCAATTGCTGGGGGCGGCCTAACTGCCCACATTCTTATTCAGAAAAAAACAGGGTTGATAGGCAGAGGAAACTGGAGTACAATTTTGGTTGCGTTAGTGACGCACAAAAACGTTGACAGTAAGAGTTGTAGCATGAATTTAAATCACAATGGCATTCAGCCTGTATTACGAGTTACAACATGCATAGGACAGGAAGGAAGTGCAACCTCTCAAGTATTGAAACAACAGTGAACACAGCACAGCCAATAAAGATATAGTGTGGAAAAGTTGACTACAGATGCTTCAAAAGAAGCTTCAAAGGATCAAAATAAAATAAAAGGAGAAACAGTTTTTAAGTTGGACGGGAGCAGATGATCAACGAGGAAAGCTCATGGACGACCAAAACTCCTGTTCCATGCTATTCGGCCTGCTCAAGTTGTAATCAGCAGCATAGGAATCATGGCCTTGAACTGATTGACCGTTCAGCCCAGTATTGTCGGCCGAACTCCGCAAAGCTTGTAATCTCATCTCAACTTGCCTCATCGTGGGCCTGTCCTCGCCCTTAGAGTTCAAGCACATCATGGCAACGGCTGCCACTTCCCTGGTTTCTTCTTCTTCTGCTTCCTCAGTGACTTGAGGGTCTAGAATCTCACAAAGCTTATCCTCACTCATCGATGAAGAAAATTGTGAAACTAGATTGAAGCCTTCAGGTGAGACGTAAGATGATGGTTTCCTACGAGTCAACAGCTCCACAAGTATCACACCAAAGCTGTACACATCACTTTTCTCAGTGAGCCTGCTTGTTCGGTAGTACTCTGGATCCAAATATCCAAAAGTTCCTTGAATGGTTGTTGTGACAGAAGTTTGATAAATGGGGATACCTCGAGAAGCTCCAAAGTCCGACACTTTTGCTGTTAACCGATCATCTAGCAGTATGTTGGTTGTCTTTATGTCTCTATGGATTACCGACATGGAAGCAGAAGAATGCAGATAAGCGAGAGATCTCGCAATTTCAAGGGCTATCCTCTTGCGCTCCTTCCATGGCAATGATAGTGGAGCACTGACATGAAGATGTTCGTGAAGCGTCCCATTTGAAATGAATTCATAGATTAGCAGTGGTACTTCTGTCTCGAGGCAACATCCAAAAAGATTCACTACATTCCTGTGATTTACTTGAGAAAGTATGGCAACCTCATTGATAAAATCATCAATTTCTCTCTTGATTGCATGTCTTGACCTTTTTATAGCGACGACCGGTTGGTCAGACAAAATACCTTTGTACACAGTTCCATGGCCTCCGCCACCGAGTTTTCGAGTTTCATCAAAACTGTTTGTTGCCCGTTCAAGTTCTTCTAAGATAAAGATCATCCTTTCAGCAATATCCCTGTCTACCAGTTGCTGCAGTAAAAGGCCTCTGTTTTGCTTGAAGAAAAATTCTTTCATTATTTTAGCTTTTCGAGCCTTGGCCTTTCTCCTTATGACAACAATGGCAAGAATAAATAGCAGAATGACAATACCACTTCCAAGTCCGATTGCAATGACCAATCCTGGGTAATACATGAAAAATGAAATTCTGATTATTTACTTCAACAAACCATTTTTATGATCGAAATGGTATGAGAGCTACCATCTTTATATATTAAGAAAGAAGCAAACAACAAAACAGGTTCAAGCTGATCCCGACACCAAAAGGGTTTGAATGTAGAAAAACATGATCCGAGGGAACGAACACCTCCCGAGGCATTATAATCAAGATGAAGATTCAACCACATGGGCCGAGAAAACCTCAGAACTCTGGCTTCATCCTTAAGGGCCACATCATAATCGAGTCCAACCATGACCTCTTGGGCTAATGACCGTTGCAACTACCCCTGGTAGGAGGGACTAGACAAACCACAGTCCCCACAGGTTAGCACCCTACCACTACTTTTTGGTTTGTTAGGGAATTTTTTTTATTTTTGGTGCCACCAGAATTTGAGTCTTATCTGGTAGCTCCCTCCCATGGAGAGTTTACTGCTACACTACAAGAGTGTTGGTAAAAAAAATTGAACAACCTAGGAGAAGCTTGTGGCTTTAAATTAAGAACAAATAGACTCCAAAATCCGCCTCGATAAGAACCTGAGCTTGGGTGATCTGGTGTACATCCACACTCATGACCAACTAAGCTAGGCTTAGTTCCTTATAATATAAAAAACAGATCTAGTGATCAGGATACTGAATGATTTTTTTTCTTGTTACCTGTAAATTTCAATTTGCTTGGACTACACCCATCTTTTACTCTGGGGTTGCCGGAGGTGCCAGATGGGCAGAAGCAATCATAATTAGTAATTAGTGGATCTGGCTGTGTGCACTCGTCAACATCTATTACAAGTCCAAACATGAATAAAAAACTAATTAGTAATTAGTGGAAAGTAATCACAGGGTAGAAGTTGGACCTGAACTGGAAGATGCATACCTTGGCATCCATTAGGCATGTATGGGTTCCCATCATAGCCTTGATGACACAGGCATTTATACCCTCGTGGAGGTTCATCATAGGAATCACTCTTCTCACTGAGGCAACCAGAGTTATTGGACTTCTGAGCTTCTGCACAAGATGAGTTACCAAACATCCAGTAAACCACAGTGTGGGTTGGCACTTCTGGGAGATTCTGGTGAGGCCGCATACTGCTGCAACTGTATGGCAGATCCTGCCCTCCTCCAGTATTCCCCTTTCTCCACAATATACGTGGCGTTGAACAGATCGCTTGGGCCAGACATGGTTGAGTTTGCTGCTTCATCGAGGGGAACAAGCTTGATCGCATAGCTATTGCTGTCTTCTGAAACCTCCGTAGAACAGCAACCAGTACCAGTGCATGTGCCATCGACGGGCACCATGCGATAACCAGTCTTGCACTTGGATTCACAGGTGCTGGCGTTGACTCCTGCTCCAGGGAGACTGACTGAAAACCTGAAACCACACCCCAAGGCAACAAAAACATTTTGGGCTGCTGATACGCAATAGAGCCTATCATCTAAGCTGAGATTCCAGTTCTCGTCATATCTGCTTTTCCCTAATAACGGATTGAAACGAGTGTCAAGGTACACAACTCTGTGTTTCCTCTTTATATCGACAACTCGATATCCAGCGCTGTTCATGTACAGCCCGGGAGGGTCGACTTCCATTTTGCACGCGAGCTTGAACCTGTTAGACATAATCTGCTGCCACCCCTCTCTATTTATTCGGCGTGGCCAAAGGCAGGTGGTCGGTCAACTGCTCAGGCCAGGACGTGCGGCAGGGCATGGCAATTGGTCATTCCTGGTTGCTGTAGATACACATCGGCAGGTAGTGGGCTGATGTAGACATAGTACTAGGAATAGTAGATAGCTGTAGACAGCCATACCTCATTGTACCCTGGAGTAGGTGGAGACCTGTATATATATGTATGCAATGAAATGGAAAAGGTAGCTCTTGCCATCACAATTTGTGTCCAGACAGTTGACTAACGCCGGTGCTTGAGTGTGTGCTGTGTGAGGGCGGGAAGATAGCTCGACTCGTCTTCCTCCTTGGTTCAGGGAGGAACTCGAGGGTAGGGTCGAGCGGGTGCTGCTCGCCTCTACGGTGCTAGGTCCTAGCGCCAACACGTGGTATCAGAGCCGTACATCGTTGCTAGGTCCAACGGCCGGCGATGGTGGACGCGGTTCTGCAGGATGTGGGTGCTGAGGGGCAACTCCAGCCAGTGGCGCAGCCGCAGCAGGTAGAGGTGCGCGTGGTCAAGGAGTACGGCGGGACCAACTCCTGGCCGATGCTCACCCGCACCAACTACAGGGAGTGGGCTGTTCAGATGAAATGGAAGTTCCGCGCCTGGAGGTGGTGGGCGGCCGTGGAGACTAGCGGCGCAGGGGAGGAGGCGGAGGTGGGCGTCATGGAGGCGCTCATGGCTTCCACACCTGGCGAGTTCCATGAGGCGCTCGGCCAGAAGGCCATGGCGAAGGAGGCTTGGGAGATGCTGGCCTCATTTCGTGTTGGCTCGGATCGAGCCAAGCACGCCAAGGTCCAGCAGCTCAAGCGCGAGTTCAACGACATCCGGTTCAAGTCCGGGGAGACGGTGGAGGATTTCACGTTGCGTCTCCAGTCGTTGGCCAGCCAGCTGGCCACCTACGGCAAGCCGCTGGAAGACGAGGATCTCGTCAGCAAGCTGCTCTGCGTGGTGCCTCCGAAGTACTCGCAGCTCGCCATGTCCATTGAGACGATGTTGGACATCTCGACATTGTCTCTCGAGGATGTGGCCGGGTGGCTGCGGGTTGTGGAGAGTCGCGGTGCAGCGTCGCCAGAGCGGGAGGACAGCAGCAAGCTGCTGCTGACCGAGGAGGAGTGGACTGCGCGCATGAAGCAGTGGCGGTACGGGGTAGGCTCCTCCGGCCGCGGTGGTGGCCGTGGCGACAAGCGGCGCGGGAAGGCGCCGCAAGGCAAGAAGTGCAACATCGACTCGAACGCGTGCCGGCGTTGTGGGAAGATGGGGCACTGGGCACGGGAGTGCCCGGAGAAGTGCCCGGAGAAGAAGCCGGAGAAGGAGGAGGCCCACCTAGCTCAGGATGACAGCGACGACGAGCAGGCGCTCTTGATGGGAGTGTAGTGTGCGCTGGAAAGCGGCGTAGCAGAGGAGACAGGGGCGGAGCAGGGGACAGCGCCGCAGGCTGTCCATCTCGATGAGTCGCGCGTGTAGGCCCATCTTGGCTTAGTCGACGTGTTGGAGCAGGTGGTGGTGTCCCGGGAAGTCGTCTTCAATGAGGCGGCATGGGACAGGTCAGGGGCGGGGGAAGAGCCCGCGGCTACAGAGGCGGGGGAGCCGTCAAGCCCAGCCGCGGAAGGCTCGCCTGCTTCCTCCTCTGTTCTCAGTGGTGGCAAGGCCATGGAGGAGCTGGTGGCGGGGAACGAGCCCGCGGCTGCGGAGGCTGAGGAGCCGCCAAGCCCAGCCGCGGAAGGCTCGCCCGTTCTTTGCTCTGTTTCCGGTGGCGGCGAGGCCGGCGGAGCACCGGTGGCCGGGGAAGCAGCGGCAGAGGAGTTTGCGGCGGGCTCAAGTGAAGCGCGGAAGGTCTCGATCCAGACCGAGGAAGACTCGACCCCGTGTCAGGCGATAATGACAGCTGGGACCAAGGGTCGCGGCGTTGCGACTGAAAGCCGAGGTGGTCTCGCGGATCGCGGGATTTCGTCCGCAGGCCGGGGCGGCTTGGAAGGACGCGGCGTTTCGTCAGAAGGCCGGTGCGGCCTCGAGGGGTGCAGAGCTTCCGCCCCAGAACGCGGGGCTTCTTTGGTGGAATCCGCGGCGGGGAAGACGGATGAGCCTGCGGCGGCCAGGGCGGAGGTGCCACCTAGTCCGCCCGGAGCAGGGGCCCTGGCACACGACTACAATCCGTGCAGCGGGGCCTCGGGACAGGAGGCCTCGAGCGGAGCCCGGGGGGACTCGACCCCGGCAGTAGGTGCCTCGACCGGGGGGCCAAAGGCCTCGACCGCCCATCGGGAGGTCTTAACCGCGCGTCACGAGGTTTCGAGTTGGGAGACCGCCTCGACAACGGGTGTGGCGTAGGAGCCTCGACCGCGAGAGCGAGGGGCTCGACCGCGCGGCGGGTCTCGACCCCGAACGCGGAGGCCACAGCCCCGATTGCAGAGGGCTCGACAGCATGGGGAGGCCTCGACCACGGCAGGCGCGATCTTGACCGCGGAACCAGGGTGTCGAGTTTAGACCGGTGGGCCACAATCGCGGGGCGCCAGGACCCGACTGCAGCTCGGAGAATCACGGGGGGCTCGACCTTGGGTCGACACGCCCTGATAGCTGGACCATGTGACTCCACCACGGGAGCGGCCTCAACTGCGGACAAGAGTCAGGAGGACTCGCGGGAGGCGCGGGGGCCCTCGACTCTGATCACAAGGGCCTTGAACAAGACTCCTGGCCGGGCGGCCTCGAGCCCAGTCACGGGTCGGCCAGCCTCGACACCGGATCGAGCTGACCTGACCACAGGCTGGAGGGGCCTGATCGCGGGGGGCCTCGACTTCGGGAGCGGAAGGCTCGACCGTGAGTCGAGCAGCCCCCACAGCAAGCCAGGCGGCCTTGATCGCGGAGGAACGGGCGGCCTCGACGGCCTCAAGCACGGAGGCGCGGGAGGCCTCGACCGCGGTGGCGCGGGATGCCGCGACTGCGGGTCGGGCGGCCTCGATCGCAAAGCGGGAGGCCTCGACAGCAGGCAGATGGACAAGGCGGGGGCTTCGATCCCAGGATGAGAGGGCTCGACCCCAGGACGGGGGGCCTCGACCACGGGGCAAGGAGCCTTGATCGAGGGGCCGGGGGGTCGACGACGGAGGTTACTTCATTTCGAACAACTCAGCCTCGGGGAACACCGGCGGAGGTGCTGGACACGTTCGCAACTCGCGGAGTGGCGGAAGGCGGTGCGGGAGGAGCATGCCTTGTACACCCGACGACGGGGGAAGGAACCGGACATCGTCGGGGTGTACACGGGGGCGCGGGCGGTGGACATCGCCGCGTTCAAACGCGAGATGGCGGCTCGTTTCGAGACGAGCGATCTCGGCGCGCTCTCCTGCTACCTCGGCATTGAGGTGGAGCAGGGGAGGGACTTCATCACGCTTCCGCTGTAGAGGCTGCTGGAGCGGGCTGGCATGGCAGATTATAAGTCCATGCCAACGGCGATGATGGAGGAGCGGTTCAAGCTGTTGGTCGGACAGCGGGTCACGGAGGATCCGTGGCAGGATCACTGGACGGCGGAGAAGAGGCTAACGGCGTTCAGCGAGGCGCTGCGGAAGTCCGGTGAAGGTGAGAAAGGACTCACGAGGTTCGGCGACGCGGACAAGGCGGGTGACGTGGATGGGCGGCGGAGCACCTTGGGCGTACTCGGCGGCGCCATTCGCCTGGCAGTCGCTGAAGCAGAAGACGGTGGCGCTGTCGACCTTCGAGGCGGAGTACATCATGGCAGCCACCGCGGCATGCCAAGTCACTCGGGCGTCTCAGAAACTGAGGCAGAGGATTGGCATGGTTGAGGTCAAGGGCTAGCAGCAGGATTAGGGGAAGATTGTTAGACATAATCTGCTGCCACCCCTCTCTATTTACTCGGCATGGCCAAAGGCAGGTGGTCGGTCAACTGCTCAGGCCAGGACGTGCGGCAGCGCATGGCAATAGGTCATTCTTGGTTGCTGTAGATACACATCGGCAGGTAGTAGGCTGATGTAGGCATAGTACTAGGAATAGTAGGTGGCTGTAGACAGCCATACCTCATTGTACCCTGGAGTAGGTGGAGACCTGTATATATATGTATGCAATGAAATGGAAAAGGTAGCTCTTGCCATCACAATTTGTGTCCAGGCAGTTGGCCAACGCCGGTGCTTGAGTGTGTGCTGTGTGAGGGCGGGAAGAGAGCTCGACTCGTCTTCCTCCTTGGTTCAGGGAGGAACTCGAGGGTAGGGTCGAGCGGGTGCTGCTCGCCTCTACGGTGCTAGGTCCTAGTGCCAACAGAACCCCTCATGGAAGTAGCATCGCTCTTCACCGATGCCGAAGGGGTAAGGTATGCTTATGTTGAGGCATTTGGAAGTGCAACCAGGAATTGCCTCCATGCCTTGTGAAGATAGTGTAGGTATTGTTGCTAGAAACTGCAACAAGTGCAGAGCTGTTATGGCAAGTGTGTGCATTGTTGCCTAAGGTACAAGGAAAAAAAAGAAGTAGTGGAATAGCAGATAAGGCTTAGTGGCTGGAATGGGATGCATCAGTTCATGCTACATATATAAGCAAGAAGTCCTCATAGAGCCTTTGCGGACCTGGTCAATGCAAATCAGATGAAGAGTTGAAAAGTCTCTGCTAGCTACACTGTTACTGATGTCATTAGGTGACATTCTTTGACATTTTAAGTAAGGTATGATAATATTCATATTGTATTGAGGGAAGTTATTATCTGTCAGTAGGTATAATGTTAAATTATCCTTAAAACACAGGGAGGCACCGCTGAGAGACAAATTATCAAAGCCAAGAAGCAAATTGTTGCGATATTGCAAATACAGAGTTGTTGCAATTTAATGGAAGATAATCATCTGAGGCCTTGATGATGACCATAAGTCTTTGCTGACCAGGTCTACACAAACAAGCCATAATCAAGAATTTGAAATTCCTTGGCTCTGTTGCAGTTGTAATTAAGTAACAGATTGAGTGAGACTAAAATGCTTGTGTTTCGTTCGGAGATGTTGTTATCATTTATAAAGAACCTTAAAAGGAAGCAGGAAGCAGGTAGAGAAACAAATAACCAAAGGCAAATTGGAAAAAGAAACTGATAAATTGAAGAGGACACATTGACATTCAACTTTGAACTACAAGTAACACACTCGCAGTGAAAGCTAAACATATTTACCAATCTTTGTGTGCACATCAGTCAGTAGGTCCCCGAGAAAGCAAGACCATGTATACTTAGACTGCTGACTCTGTTTGGTCGTGTGGAGTTAGGTAACAATTAAAGCATCAAACAAATATATACTTGAAGGGTACAAGATTATACTTACAATTAAAGACAACGACAAGGACAGACAGGCCGAATATGAAATGAGAACAGAAAGCCACCTCTATTGGTTCATATTAAAATGCCATCCGCCCTAAGTTTTTCTATATCATTCGGATTTAAAGAAGTGAGAAGGGTTAACTGTAAACAGGCCTAAGCAGGGACATAGGGAAAGGACAGAAAAAAGATGAACCAGCAGAGAGACATTGAGTAAATAAGTAAAATAAAGCTAGCCAATCTCACAAGAGATGAGGGCAACACCTCTAATATTTGTGTCCATGTGTCAAATTAAAAACATGAATGGTACGCCATGCATTCTTTAAAGTCTTTGACGGAATTTCAGTGCAACGTAGCTTTGGAACACTTCAAGCACGCCAAAATTCCTCCACTCCTGATTTGCAGAAAGCAGTAGCTGGGGATACCTCTTTTCATCTGGGGAAAGCAGTAGCTGAGGATGCCACTTGCCACCTCAGAAACAAATAAGCACAAGAGCACAGGAGACTTTTTTTTAAAAAAAAAGATTAAAAACAAAATTTTGTTCATCTGTTGGTGGTAGGTAAGTATGCAAAAGCAATCCTAGGGGAAGCCGGCTCTAGGCCATGGCATCAAAATCATTCACAGGCTCATCGTCGCCGTAGAATCGACCATGGAACTACCTCAACAGAATAATGCATGCAAAACATAGGTAACCTAGCTAGGTACTATTTACAATAATAGCCCACAAGGAAATTCCTCTTCTAAATCCGGCTAACGAGCAATACCCTACCCCAGATTTTGGGTCGGTGAAGTACTCACAAGTCGCAACGGGTGAACAAGGGCGTACCTTTGCGGAGGGCTGGCGGCCGACAAGTGCGGCCCGCCGCGCGCCGCCCTCCGGCGACGAGTCGGCGGTGCGCCGGCGCCGCATATGTGTGCCAATTGTTCGCAGGCAGGGTGGAAGAGTAATAGGTTCCGGATAGCCGTCCGATCAAACTGAGTGGCTTGGGAACTTTCTAGGAGTCGAGCGTCCGCGCCGCCACTTCGCCGTGGTCGGTCGATGCCCACCGCTCCGTGCTCCGGCCGGTGAAGTGAAGACGTCGCCGCAGCCGCTGCGCTGCGATCATCGTGCACAATGTGCTCGACGAAATGTATAGGAAGAGGAAAGGGGGTGGCGTCTCCATTTATTAAGGCGTCACGCGTTCTGCAACATTGACAGGATTGCCTTCTTGGAAACACACACATTTTGCATCTATACAAACACACATCAGTTGATTCGATTCAGGTACTGACATCAGTTTTTGGCTTTTTGCTGCGTTTGATGGATGAGAAGGCATGGTTTCGCTGGCCACGCATTTTGCATCTATACAAACCACAATTGGTTGACCGAAAGGCGAGATACCAAACGGCTAGCGAATATACACGGGTTTTCGTGAAAGTTGTGATTTTATGAATTGTAATCTAAACTCGAATCTTCGGCTGTGTTCGGCTGGTCTTGTGCTGGCTGGTGCCGGCTGATTTTCTCTCTGTCGGCACTGTTCATTCAGCCAGCACCAGCCGCGAGTTGGACAAGCCGAACACGCTCTTCCTCTTAATGAGATATGTGCAAAGCACGCTTTTGGTAAAAAAAAAGGCATGGATAGAATCAGATGGGAGCGAGATTGTGCGGCCATTGATGAAATCGTGCACGCCATGGGCTTAATTTGTGTTCTGTGACGCCACATTGGATCTGAAGATGGAGGGATTGGTTTGCCGCTGTGTTTCAGTTAGTTTTGTGAGTGTTGCAAAACGAGAAAGGTGCAAATCTGTCGAAGTCCACAAGGGAACACTCGAATATATGTGACCCCTGCCAAATAATGTAGGAATATCCTCGGAATCTGGCTCCAGCAAGTGGATTGGGAAACATAATGCCATGGTTGTGTGTGGGCGAGTGCTATTTTTCGGGAAACACGATGCCATGGCTGTGTCGATGTAGTGTGTGTAGTCGGCATGCTTACCAGATATCCTTCACAGGGCATGTCACGTGATGGAGACAACAAAAATGGAAATATGCGCCAAGTATGGTTATCGGTTTATAGACTTTCAAATAGTCCACTTTCTTGTGAAGTTATAAAGGTTGGTTTTGTAACAAGAATGGCTGGGTGCATAAAAGATGCAGAGAAAAAAATTAAAAAAAACGATTTGTTAAAAAATGCAAGTACACGGGTTTTCAAATATTGTAATTTGTTGATTATTCATAATTTTGAATCCATCTTTACATGCATTCAGGTACATTACACAAATCAAAGTAATATGATTGTGCTCTTCCTCTCGAAGGGACTTTCCCTCATCTGTTTAATGAAAAACGGGCTACATTCCTAGTTGGAGAAAAATGAACTTTTCCTCCTCTCCTTGACAGAGAAGCACATGACGAGGGGCACAAGGACTCACACATATAGCTAAGGAAGAGCTAAAAAACTTGGTTACAAAAGAAGACTAACATACATCATTTTTAGATCCCGAAACCATACATAGACCAGGAAAAGAAAAGATCTAGAGAATGAGATGTGGGGTCTCATCTCATACCGGATGGTTGCATTCTCTTGGAAAAGGTCAATCAATCCGGCACATGGGGGTTGGCCTTGGCCGACTACACACACTACATCGACATCGAGTGCAGTAAACATGGTCACCCTTCATCCTCCTCTAACATAGACTGTCGCACTTCTCCTTTGCCTAGGCGAAGCTTGAGGAAAAAAGGGGAAGGTCCCCTCCTTGTTGGGTTCAAGCGCACCCCACCAGGGTTCTTCCATGATGAAAAACGCTAGGGAGGCCGCGGAGTGTCATTGCAAGTAATATTGATCGAGCTAGAGAGACAAGAGAGTTCTAGCATGAGGCGGTGATACTGAGCAAAGGATTTAGGCTTTGTGCATGGGAATTCAAACAGGTCCTTAGTAACCACTTGGGTGAGACGTGACCTAAAAATTTGCTCTAATGGGAAGTCAAACCCATGACTTGAAGAATGCTACTTAAGCCACCTAACCAACTCATCTAAAAACCTTTTTTGCAAAGGTATATGGCACCGCATGCCGTCTATATAGTGATGACATACTGACATTCAAGTCTATGAAACTACATCACTAGTAGTTGAACGACATACGAAATCCAAAGACAATCCAGTGTCACAGATCCAAAAGATCGTTCATGTCTACCTTGTCAATGGCAGAGATATTAGACAAGTATTGCGAGCTTGACCTGCAGGTCACTAGCACTGTAATTTATGTTTTGTAAATTTGCGCGGTCTCACCTGCTAAGGCAAAAAAAAAAAAACACCAATTACCGCTGGAGTGCTGCTGGTGAACTTTGAATTGGCCAAAAACCTGCACGGTTACCTACCTACCGTCCGTACGTACCAGCTACCCAACGCACGAACTGGTGCACTGCAGTGTGCAATCCCGAGGTGACATGGCGACGATGTGTAGCCTCGCCGGAGTCGCCGCCGTCCCGCTGCTACTGATGCAGCTCGCGACGACGGCTGCTGCGGCGAACATGGCCGGCGGCTGCGAGAGCAAGTGCGGCGACGTGGAGGTGCCCTACCCGTTCGGCACCAGCAACGGCTGCCACCGGACGGGCTTCGAGGTCACCTGCGACCGCGCGTACAAGCCGCCGAAGCTCTCCCTGGGAAGGAGCGGTGGCGGCGGTCCGGAGGTGCTGGAGATATCCCTGCGGAACAGCACCGTGCGCGTCCGAAGCACGGTCTGGTCCTTCCCCGCCGCCGCAGCTGCCGGCACCACGAGCGACGCGACGGTCGACGCCCTCCCCGCCGACCTCCGCCGCCAGTCCGCCCAGTACACGCTTTCCGCCGCGCGCAACAGCCTCGTCGTCGTCGGCTGCGGCTTCCGGTTCCAGGCCACCGCAGCGCCCGCGCTGCGAGGAGACGCCGCCCGCACGTTCGCCTCGTGCGCGCCGTCGTGTCCGGCCGCCGCGCGTCGGAACCTCCGGCACGGGCCGTGCGACGGCGCCGGATGCTGCGAGGCGCCCGTCCCGACGACGGGCGGCGGCGGCCCCACGTCGTCGTCGTCCTTCGGCGTCCGGTTCTCCTGGCTGGAGGAGAACAACGCCACGGTTCGGCGGCCGGCGTGGGTGGCGCCCGGCGCGAGCGTGTTCGTGGTGGAGCACGAGTGGTGGCGCGACAGGGAAAACGTGGTTCCGGTCAAGCTGTCGCTCCTCAACTCCGGCGGAAATGCCACCGGACTCGTGATCCCGGCCGTCCTGGACTGGGCCCTTAACACGTCGTCGTCGTGCGCGGCGGCGGCGAAGTTGCCCGGATTTGGCTGCGTCAGCAGAAACAGCGAGTGCCACAACGCCACGGGCAGCGCTGACGGCTATTTCTGCCGGTGCAAGGACGGCTACGACGGCAACCCTTACGTGCGAGGTGGCTGCCGGGGAGCTCGAAGGCATCTCGCAGCTGGTATGCTTGATCCAACTACCTTCTTGAATCTTAAGGTGCTTTACACGATGACAATTTCAAGATTGATAGATCCGAGGGTGATGATCTGTTTCCGCAGGCGCATTTTTGGCTATGGGAGTTGGCATTGGTATGTTCCTCTTGCTTCTGGTTCTTGCTGCCATTTTTGCAGCAAAAAGGCTCAAGATTCACAAAGACAGGAAAATGAGGCAGAGGTTCTTCAGGCAAAACCGCGGGTTGCTGCTTCAACAACTAGTTGATAAAGACATTGCCCAAGGGATGATCTTTAGCTTGGAAGAGCTTGAGAAGGCAACAAACAAGTTTGATGAGTCCCGCATCCTCGGCGACGGAGGGCATGGCACTGTCTATAAAGGCATACTCTCCAATCAACGTGTCGTGGCCATTAAAAAGTCAAGACTAGTGATCCAAAAGGAGATTGAAGAATTCATCAATGAAGTCGCCATCCTCTCGCAAATAAATCATAGAAACATAGTGAAGCTTTTCGGATGTTGCCTTGAGACAGAAGTTCCGTTGCTGGTCTATGAGTTCATTCCAAATGGGACACTTTACGCCCACCTTCATGTTGACAGCCCTGATGAGCAACCATTGTCATGGAAGGACCGGCTGCGTATCGCCTCCGAAGTTGCTAGTTCTCTGGCCTATCTTCACGCAGCTGCTTCAACGTCAGTGGTGCACAGGGACATCAAGACATCCAACATACTCCTTGACGATCGTTTGACGGCGAAAGTGTCGGACTTCGGTGCCTCTAGAGGCATCGAAATCGACCAATCAGGAGTGACGACTAGCATACAGGGAACATTTGGCTATATGGATCCTGAGTACTACTACACAAGGCGATTGACCGACAAAAGTGATGTCTACAGCTACGGCATCATGCTTGTTGAACTTATAACAAGAAAGAAGCCCATCGTGTACATTTCGCCCGGAGATGTCGGTCTCGTGGAGCACTTTGTCATGTTACTGAATCAAGGCAAGGTCAGTGAGATACTAGATGAGCAGGTGGTCCAAGAAGGAGAAGAGGAGAGCAAACAAGTTGCGGAAATAGCAGCAATGTGCTTGAGGACGAAAGGAGAAGACAGGCCTAGTATGCGGAACGTGGAGATGAGGCTTCAAGGACTGCAGTGTCGTCCGGAGATCGACATTTCATTAGCTGAAGAGGACCAGCTGAATGAACTAAACGGCCTAACAATTCGAGGAGGAAATGCCGCTGGGGACAACTATTGCAGTAGACATCACAGCATCGAGGAAGAGATCCTGTTGTCTGCAAGCTTGGAGCGCTAATCAGTACTACTATACTACACCATGTTCCAATCCAGCAGCAAAGTCATTTCTCTACTCTCTAGTACATTGTTTTTACACTTCGGTTGTCTTGTCTGTATGCACTAAGTACTACTCGGTCAATATACTTCAAATCTTCATCCCGTTCGCACAACCCTAGAATATTTACATCTATTAAAACTTTTCTATTTCTAGTGAGAAAAGGGAATTTGGCAGAAGTTATTGTTGACGGTGATATCAAAATTTAGAAGTTTCAAAAGTAAGTTATTGTTGCATAGTCTACAGTAGAAACTCTGAGCAACTGAACTACACAGCATTTCGGAAGTGCACAATCAGAGGCGCTAACACTAGGAACAACCCCCATAGGAATACAGGAAAAAAAGCCAAAAACCCCTAGGAACACCGACATCACGAAGCAAATCTGTGATCTTATCATGACTGCAAAACAAGATCGCAACGGCTGATACTCCTTTCGTGCATCGGATTCCTACAAATAATGTTGTTGTTTCTGAACGACGAACCAGATGTCGTTGTCAGTGCTTCTGTAACCATTGACGCTTACCTTTTTTTATGAGATCTAATAAATATCCAGGCGCTTTCAAAAAAAAAAAAAATCCAGGCAGCCAAGAGCCAACAAAGTAAGCGATCTTGTTATCCAGTAGACAACAATACTAGGCAATACACAGTATGGAGGAAGAGATCTCGTTATTATCAGCGGGCTTGCAACGATGGTCCAATATTGCAGTGATGATCGAATATTCACATTCAGTGCCAAACGGTTATCCAGTACTATTACTTAGGTTGGATTATCAATAATCAAACAGTTGGCTTCAGTTCATTAAATCCATTCTCAGTGTCGTGTTCAAATTATCAAACACTGGAACTTTCCTAATAATAAGTGAAAAAAATTGCAGTTCGTAAAAGGATCCATCCATTTTTCAAGGCATTTGACACTATCACTCCAAAAATTGCTTATGAAAACGATTAGCCAAATGATAGGAATCTTCAGCTCAATTAGAAGGGAAAAAACAATCAGTATATATGTTGAAGATTAATGGGTGGTTTTGAGAGAGATTTGGATATGAGAAAGGAAGGGGAAAAACAGTTAAGTTGGGGGAAGAACTGACTGGATCGATCCACTCGATCCTTCTTAGGTACTCTATTTTATCTTTGTCCTCTTTTTATATTTTGGTCCCTAGTTCTAAATAGATTTACAACTACACCAATACTTCCCCTTAAGATGGGGGCAAAGATATCATATAGACCCATCTTGCTATGAAATGAAGAGAAAGTCTTTTCAGGTAACCCTTTGGTTAAAATATTAGCTATCTGGCTAGCTGATTTTACATACGGTAGATAGATAATTCCTCTATCCAACTTCTCCTTAATAAAGTGACGATCAATTTCAATATACTTGGTTCTATCATGACGCACCGGATTGTTAGCTATATCAATAGCCGCTTTGTTGTCGCAGTATAGCATCAAGGGCCCACTGTTGAACAATCTCAATTCAGTTAGAAGAATCTTCAGCCACAACAGCTCACACACACCATGAGCCATGGCACGAAACTCTGCCTCAGTCATAGACCGTGCTACAACACTCTGTTTTTTACTTCGCCATGCGACTAGATTACCTCCAACAAAGGTACAATATCCAGAAGTTGATCACCTATCATCCAAAGATCCAGCCCAATCAGCATTGGTATAGCACTCAACTTGTAGGCTTCCTTGTTTATTGTATAAAAGACCCCTCCCAAGACTACTCTTAAGATACCTTAAAATGCGATAGACAACATCCATATGAGATGATCTGGGATCATGCATAAATTGACTCACCACACTTACTGCAAAGGCAATATCAGGTCGTGTGTGAGAGAGATACATAAGCCTTCCAACTAGTCTTTGATAACTTTCTCTATCCACCGAAGTACCAGCATCTTTACTTAAACAACAATTTTGCTCATTAGGTGTGGCTGTAGGACGACATCCGAGCATTCTAGTTTCCTTTAGTAGATCCAAAACATATTTTCTTTGAGAAAGAAACAACCCCTTTGGTCCATGAGATATTTCAATTCCAAGAAAATATTTCAATTGCCCCAAATCCTTTATTTCAAACTCTTGAGCAAGATATTTCTTCAGATTGACAATCTCAGCAATGTCATCCCCAGTAATCACAATATCATCCACATAAACTATTAGGATTTCTACCTTACTTGCAGCATGATTATAGAATAGTGTATGATCAGCATTACTTTGGATATATCCTCTTTTGAGCATTGACTGCCTAAAGCGATCAAACCAAGCCCTTGGGGATTGCTTCAATCCATATAGAGATCGACATAAACAAAGCACTTTTCCATTTGTTTGACTTGTTTCAAAGCCAGGTGGACGAAGGAAAGTATTTTTTACATCCATTTGATATATTTCCCAATCCAAGTTGACAGCACAAGATATAAGAGTTCTTATAGAATTCATCTTGGCAACAGATGCAAAGATTTCATCATAGTCTATCCCATAAATTTGGGTGTATCCTTTTTCCACAAGATGAGCTTTGTACCTTTCAACCTTCCCTTCAGATGTATGTTTAATGGTGAAAACCCGCTTGCACCCAATAGGTTGCTTACCTTGTGGTAGATCCACAAGCTCCCAGGTTCTATTCTTCTCCAAAGCTCTCATCTCTTCAAGCATTGCCTCTTTCCATTTAGGATCCTCTTTAGCTAATTTTCAGTTAGTGGGTATGGATACAGAATCAAGAGATGCAACAAAACTTTGGAAGGATGGGCTACAACATTTGTAGGAGATAAAATTAGAAATATCGTGTTTGTAACCAACATAATCTTTGAAATATGTTGGAATTTTAGAAGATCTAGTTGACTTTCTTAGGGCTATAGGTAGATCATTTTTAGGAGGAGGATGAGTAGATAATTGATTATCTCCTTTCTCTAGAGTGCTAGATGGAGCATTAGGACTAAGAGAATGTGAGTTGGTACCTGGGTCCTCATGCATAAGGGACTCTTCATTTTGAGAATGCAAAGTATTTTGTATATCTCCATGGCAAGAATTATTACCTCCACTCTCATTGTCCGTATTAATTTCCTCCCCCTGATTATGAACCAGATTATTCTCATAGGAACCAACTGAAGGAGGAACAAGAATAGAGCCTATATGAGTACCTCCACTATTACTCTCCCTCTCTTGTTGTCCTCCAGGTGGAGAAAGAGTAATTCTGGTATCATTGGTTAGCTCATAATAAAGCTCATATTCATGAAATGTCACATCCATACTTATAAAGAAGCGATGTTCAGATGGACACCAACAACGATAACCTTTTTTAGTGGGAGAGTAACCAACAAAGATGCATTTAACAGCACAGGGGTCAAGTTTACTAATATTATTTCTATAGTCATGAACAAAACAAACACATCCAAAGACCTTTGGAGACACAACAAATTTATTTTCATTCAAAAGTAACTCAGTAGGGGATTTATTACCAAGAACTCGAAGAGGCATGCGATTAATTAAATATGTTGCAGTCTTCACTGCTTCTCCCCAAAGAAACTTAGGAACATTCATTGTGAACATAAGAGATCGAGCAACCTCAAGTAAATGCCTATTTTTCCGTTCAGCAACACCATTTTGCTCTGGAGTGTTAACACAGGTTTTTTGATGTTCAAACCATTAGAATCAAGAAAATATTCAAACTCCTGGTTAACATACTCTATACCATTGTCTGAACGTAAGACCTTAATAGCGCTACCAAACTTATTTTTAATAAGGGCATACAGATCTTTAAAAACAAGAAAACATCACTTTTGTGTTTTAACAGATAAAGCCAAGTATATCTACTAAACCCATCAATAAAAGTCACAAACCATCTATGTCCAGAAACAGAGTGCACCTCACATGGTCCCCAAACATCTAAATGAATCACATCAAATGGTTTGTTACTTCTTAAACCCAAACTAGGATAGGGAGCTCTTGTGTGTTTAGCAAACTCACATGCATCACATATAAGAGATTCCCTAGGACATGCATTAAACAGCGAAGGATAACCATGAGACGTAGTGGCAAAAGAAGGGTGTCCAAGCCTGCGGTGAAGTAATAATAATTCTTGACATGGAGACATCTTGGATGCAAAAGCGACTTCATCACTTCCTTGATCAAGATAATAGAGTCCATTATGCACAGTCCCAGTCCCAAGAATTCTCCCTATCCCTAGCTCCTGAAAAGCACAATGAGAAGGATCAAACCAACCTCTACAATTGAGGGATTTTGTGATATAGAGCTAATAGATTATAGGTTAATAGGAAAATCAGGAACATGCAAAACTGGTGATAAGGATAGGGTTTTGATGCACCGTATAGATCCACGTCCTATTATAGGAACCATGGATTCATCTAGTACACGCACCTTATCCTTACCTGAACAAGGAATATAGGAACTGAAAAGATTGGATGCTCCTGTCATATGGTTAGTTGCCCCAGAATCAATAATCCAAGGTCTATTTGTAAAGGCTTGAACTTACTTTATACCTTGGGAAGTAGCATGATAACTGGAATTAGTAGAGGAACCTTGAGTGGAAGATGAGCCTTTAGAGAGCTTGAGCTTGGAGTTGTATTTCTCAAGAGCTTAAGCATCTACCACTGGAAGCTCCTTTTCAGATGTTATATGATTAGCTCAATTCCAATTAGCACTTCGAACTCCCCCTGGTTGAGATTTCATCCCTTTTTTTCCACCCATGGAAAACCATGCAGCTTAAAACACTTCTCTTTGGTATGCCCCTTGTCTCCACAATGATCACAAATTACGTTGCTAGATGGAAAACCATGCAGTTTAAAGCACCTCTCTATGGTGTGACCCTTATCACCACAATGATCACAAATCAACTTATTTTTTCTTGCTCCCCTCAGGAAATAGAAAACAACCCTTTTTTATAGATAAGGCAGCACTAACATCAACTACTTTATAATCATCCACTTTGGGATGTGATAGTCTGGTTTCTTCTTCTATGATGCTAGAAATTATCTCATCCAGAGTAGGCCACTCAGACTTAGAGAAAATAAGTTGACGACGAAGATTAAATTCTAGATTTAGACCATAAAAAAATAGCTTGCTCACAAAAGATTGGAACCAAGTATGATGAATAGCCAAATCCTTTTTACCAACCGCCTCAAAAGGATGATAATAATGTAGGTCTCTATACAATTTTTTAACTCACCACCATATTCTACCACAGAATTTGAGCCTTGCTTTAAATGAGTCAACTCATGCATGATTCGAGTAGCTTGCATTTTGTTTGATTTTCTAGCAAATTGTCTCTCCAATTCTGACCACACCTCTGCAGGCGTAGTTAAGGTTTCAACTTGTTCTCTAATAATTGACTCCATACTGCTTAACATCCATACTAGTACTCTGTCATTTATTTGCTTGCTTGCTGTATCAACCTCCTCTTTTTTTTCATCAGAAACCACAAGTAAACTCTCATATCCATAAGAGCTTAGAATTAATTTGCAATGACGGGCCCAACTGACATAGTTCTCTTATCCAAATAATTTTACTGGATTAGGCTCAAATGTGTATTTGAAAAGATCAGAAGTCATAACCTTAGGCTGCTCCATCAATTTGGTAAATATTTCATAAAGTTTTTTCACATGATCTACTGATTTGTTGGATCCATGAGAAGCAGATTCAATAGCAGCAGAAAAAGCAAGCAAGAACTAGCTCCTCCTTGATACAAGAAATAAGCAAGTCACATTAGCAAGCAGTAGCAAATATGCAAACTTGTCTCCGCCGCCAGTAAGCTAGCAAGTAAGCACCCGTACAGGAAACAAGCAGGTCACGGCAGCAAGTAGCAAACTTCTCTCCGCCACCCTGGCTAGCAAGCAAGCACCCGTACAGCAGCAAGTACAGAACTTCTCTCCGCCGCCAGCAAGCTTGCAAGCAAGCACCTGTACAACCGTATCTTGTACAAATTAGTAGCTCAGCCTTCCCGTCGGCAGAGGCTGTGGCTCCAACAACGTCTGCCATAGAGCTTCTCGCCCGATGATGATTCCAGCACCTTCAACGGCAACTACACAACGATGGCGACGACTATGGCGTCTCCACCACCTCTGACCCAATCAATCAATGAAAACTGGATGGATCCACCAGGATAAACCTGTTCTTGATACCATGTTGAAGATTAATGGGTGGATTTGAGAGAGATTTGGATATGAGAAAGGAAGGGGAAAAACAGTGAAGTTGGGGAAGAACTGATTGGATCGATGCACTCGATCTTTATTTTATCTTTGTCCTTTTTTTATATTTTGGTCCCTAGTTTTAAATAGATTTACAACTTACACCAACAATATAAAACTTCAGAATTTCAAGATTATTCATGATGATATGGTTTTAGGCTACTTGCATTGCATTGGATCCAGTATAAACATCACTCAATCACTGTGGTTCTCCTCTGAGTTTTTCCTGAACCAAAAACATGGTGTCGTCAGTGGTGCTCTATTCCATGAGCTTGCAATTGTCATCCACCAGTTGTTCACACTTCAGGCAGCCACGCCGCAACCGGAACCAGTCACAGAAATAAGAGGTTTATAACCACTTATTAAGTATTAACATCACTCATCAATCGCTGCGGTTCACCTCTGTTATCTTTTGTCTGAACCAACAACATTGTGTTGTCAGTGCTGACGCTGAAATAACAGTTGTTCCTCAGACTTCAGACTTCAGACAGCCAGGCAGTCACAGTCTCACAGAGACAAGAGGTTTCTAACCACTTTCGTTTTTCGCCACCAGAGAGGTTTCTAACCACCTATTACAGTATTATTACTGTGACATGGGGCAATAAACTGCTGCCTGCCCAACACGAATAGCGTTACTCTAATGACCATAACATATATTGCCTGCCTACAATGACGAACTGGCTCACGAAAGTCAGTATAAACTACCGTTTGATTGCATACACCGTACCGTACATGCGAGGATAATGAAGCAGGGAACCATAAATAGCTGTGTACACATGCATACGACCAAGTTACATCGATCCATCAATGGCTTGTAAAGCTTTGCTGATTTCCCTTGTGGTGGCAGCATCAGCTGCTGCGTTGCCACGGCCGTCCAGTGCGACGACGGTGGCGGCGGCGGCAGATGGTCCATGGCGCAGCAGCTGCACCACCAGCTGCGGCAACATCAGCATCGCCTACCCGTTCGGCGTCGAGCCGGGCTGCTAACGCGGCGGCTTCGACGTCATCTGTGACCGCTCCTTCCAGCCACCCAAGCTGTTCCTCGGCGACGGCGCCACCGAGGTCACGGACATATTCATCTCCAACGGCACGCTGCGGATCAGCAGAGGCTACGTGAACATCAGCGAGCCGGAGCTCTGGTCCGGCGCGTCGTGGGGCGCCAGCGGGCTCCGGCGCGGCGGCCCGTACTTCCTCTCCGAGGAGCGGAACAAGCTCGTGGTTGTGGCCTGCAACATGCAGGTGCGCCTCCTGGTCCAGGGCGCCAACGCCACCGGCCGCGGCGGCATCGTCGTCAGCGCCTGCTCGGCGGTCTGCCCGTCGGTCGACGCTGAGGGTGCGGGTGGTGCGCTGGCCCAACGACACGCCGTCTACTACAACGGCGGGTGCTCCGGCGTCGGCTGCTGCCAGGCGACTGTCCCCGTCGGCTACGCCAGCTACACCGTCTGGGCGCAGAAGCTCCCATACGGCGCGGCGATCGGCCGCACCAACATCTTGTACATCGCGGAGCGCGGCCTGAACATCACGATCAACAACGTCACGGCCAAGCACCCGCCGCCGGGGGGGCTCCCTGCCGTTCTGGACTGGGTCATCAGCGACGCTAACTCGACGTGCCCGGTGGACGCGCCGGCGCCGGAGTGCCGCAGCAGCCAAAGCTACTGCCAGAACTCCACCGCCGAGGCACACAGAGGCTACATCTGCCGCTGCTCGGCGGGTACGAGGGCAATCCATACATCACAGATGGATGCCAAGGTAAGACTTGATGTCATCAGTGGATACTGTTCCAAAAATACTTTCTCCATTCCAAAATAGCTGCACATCTTTATTTTCAAGAAAGTATTTTTTTGTAAGTTTGATTAAATATATAATAAAAAGAACTAATGTCTCTAGATTAAACGTAACATACATTTTCATAATAAACTTATTTAGAGATACAAATGTTGATACCTTTTTCCTATAAAGTCGGTTATATTGGAATCGAGGGAGTTTGCACTTAGTTTGTAAGTCTTGCTCTCTGATTTGTATAGATATCAACGAGTGTTTATCTCCGGAAATCTACCAATGCTTTGGTGAATGTAAGAACACACAGGGTGGGTTCGAGTGCTATTGCCCTACTGGGCTATATAGGCAATCCTTCAATCCCAAATGGGTGCAAATGTATATATGTGCCAGCATATGATTGTCTAAAACTTACATAATCTCTACATAATATAATTGAGAATTTTCTGTGATTTTGTTAGACGTCAATAAATGTGCGCACCTAGAAGTCTACTAATGTTATGGTGAATGCATAAATTACCTTGGAACATTTGAGTGTATATGCCCATCTGGGACACATGGGAATCCTAAGGAAAAGGGAAGATGCAAGAAGAAGTCCTACACAGGTACAAATAACAAGTTAGAGTTGATATCGCACAATTTTATACTTCTCTATGAACTCAACCAAATAGTTAGGATAATGCCATCTGTTTCATTTCAAATTTAAATGATTTATTTTTAAAATAATATGTATTGTTAAAAATAATGCTAAAGGAGTGGACTATAACAAACCAGTTTCAAATTAGTGTAAGATGATTCATGGTCTTTTTCTTTGTAGCAAATTAAACCAGGAGATGTAGATGTTATGCTGTAACAACTAATACTTTCTTATCATTTGAATATAAATTTACTAGTTTCTCGGCAGAAACCAGAAACACAAATTAATCATGGGCATGTCTCAATCTTCCATTGTTTTTATTGCAGCACTTTGTGTTGGTCTAGGGGTCGGGGTTGGGGTTGGGGTTGGCTCAACTCTTATACTGCTGGCTGTAAGTGTTCATGTCATGAAACAAACGCTGAAGCTACGGAAGGCAAGAAAAATGAAGGAAAAATTCTTCGAACAAAACCATGGGCTATTGCTGCAGCAATTAATATATCAAAGCGGAGACATCGCTGGAAGGATGATTATTACCTTGGAAGAGTTAGAGAGGGCAACAAATAATTTCGACAAAACTAATGAGGTCGGCGTTGGAGGACACGGAACCGTGTACAAAGGGATCCTTGGCCTAAACGCTGTCGCCATCAAGAAATCGAAGATTGTAATACAGAAAGAAATCGATGATTTCATAAATGAGGTGGCCATTCTTTCCCAAATCAACCACTGGAACGTTGCGAGGCTCCTTGGGTGTTGTCTCGAGACACAAGTGCCGCTACTGGTTTACGAGTTCATTTCAAATGGCAGCCTTAGTCATCATCTTCATGCCAAAGGCCCGTCAAAGCTGTCGTGGGATGATCGACTGAAGATTGCGCTTGAAGTTGCCAGAGCTCTGGCCTACTTACACTCCGCTACGTTGGTACCGATATTTAATAGGGATATCAAGTCTTCCAACATACTTCTTGACGACAATTTAACTGCAAAAGTATCAGACTTTGGAGCCTCAAGATACATCTCACTTAACCAGACAGAAATGACAGCCAGCATTCAAGGAACCATGGGCTACGTAGACCCTGCCTACTATTACGCTGGTAAATTGACGGACAAGAGCGACGTTTTCAGCTTTGGGGTTCTTCTTATAGAGTTGCTTACCAGGGAGAAGCCATACGTCTTCACTTGTAATGGCGACAGCATCGTTGCTCGGTTCCACTCGCTCTCAATGGAGGGAGATCTGGTGCAGATAATTGATCCGCAGGTCATGGAGGAGGAAGACAGAAGGGTCCAAGAAGCCGCTGAGGTTGCAGCGAGGTGCACCCTGTTGAGACAACAAGAAAGACCAACAATGAGGCAGGTGGAGATGGAGCTGGAGAGTCTGCAAGCCGGTTCAGAGAAGCTCACTCCACGTAGTGCAGCAGCAAGGAGCTTTGAGGCGTACTGCTTCGCTCGACCATGTTCTATGGCAAATGCAGGAGGCTCCTACGTCAGGGAGAGGGAGGAAGCAAGCCGGCAATACAGCATGGAAGAGGTAATACTGTTGTCAGCACGTTATCCTCGATGATGTTGCAGGATTGAGGAAATATACTGAAGAGCAGTATCCAATGACACATCTCAAACCAGAAAGGGAAACGAATTGTATTTGTAACTGAATTCCGGATAGCTGATGGGAACCTGATCGAAGTGTTGTTCAGGTGAGTTTATTGTGTAAAATTGTAGAGAATGTCAGGTACTAGTACTATTGGTTGCACTTGCACCAGCAGAATGTTTGCTGTAAATTTAGTATGACAGTAACATGTATCATTCAAGGGTTCTGCACCTGCTTTCAACTCTAATTTCCAAACTTTCAATGAAAAATTAAAACGATAGATCAAAGCAACTAGCTGAAACTTACACGTGCTTTCAGAAATCAAATCGCAAGTATCAAACGAACCTCGACCGCATTTTGAGCTCTTCATCAGCATGCAGTGGTAGACTGGTAGTTGTACAGCGGCAGCGGCGAACGGTGGCGACTGCCGGGCGTCCCATCGACCCCGGGCCTCTCTACCGCCTCGTGCCTCCACGGCCTCAAGCGGCTGCGCTGCCCGACATGACCGTCATCGTCTCCGCGACCTACAACGCCAGTCCTTTCTTCCCCTGCTGATGAGCGGGCCTCGGGCTGGCCCGGCCTCCTTGGCAGGCCGTGCTTATCGGGCCAGTCTCGCCAAAAAATCGGCCCGGTAGACATGCACGAAGCCCTCTTCGTTACGGCCCAGGAGTCACGGCGGCGCGGCCGTGCCTGTCCCTGTCACTGCGGGTCGTGCCTTGGCCGGACCCGTGCCAGGCTGGGCCGAGCGGTCTCCTGTTTGCAAAATACCCCTCAGCTTTTGTAATATCCCTGATTTTTTGAAAAAAAAAAGTCCTGGCCTCTATCCAATTAGCCTTTTGCATCGCCGACGACGGCGTCGCCGCCGGTCAGAACGAATGAGCGTCCGGCTGATGGAGGCAGCGCGGCTGCTCCGCAAGAGTAGCAAATGGAGCCGGCTTCTGAGCACCGCGCCTCATCTGCGTTAGCAAGACAGTGGCGAGAGCGGCCAGCAAATGGAGGCGGCTCCTGAGCGCCGCCGCCGCGTCGCATCCGCGGTAGCAGACAGTGGCAAGAGCAGCCGGGGAGGAGGGTGTTGACTGTTGATCGAGATCGTAGGAGGATCGATGCCGACTAGCTGATGAGAGGCAAAATGGCGGCGGCACTCGGTCGGGTGAGGCAATCAGGCTATAGCGGAGGTAATCCTTCCTCCCATGGCACCACCCCACATTTGCCCATGCCCATTTGTTTTGATTCATTGATTGTAATTCGATTTCTCATATAAAATTAGGGAAAGTTAACATTCTTGCTGCTCCGCGTGTGATTTTTCTTTGGGTCTGAAGTTAGTTGACCAGAAACGTTTAATAAAGCCATGAATTCGAGGAATCCTACAGCAATCTGTGGTGCCCGCACTGTGCAATTTGAACGTATCATGTGTATCATCTTTGTAGCATTCTAACTGACAGAACATGAAATTTGTGCAAATTCGAATGAATTCATGTGAATGCTTCATGGCTTGAACAGGGTTTGCATTTGTTTATAGCGGGTTTATTGGTCGTTAACTTCGAGATTAGATAGCAATGCAAATGCTTGTCTTACAAATAAAACTTAAAATCTCGTGTTTTTCCTAGGCAATTAGGCATAGGGTCGAAATCTAGTCTTTGAATTGATTATTACTATCAGAATGTTATGTGCTTAAGACCAAATTCCCTGCTACATCTACAAACACGGTGGCGCCCCCGCTTCCCGCGGCGCCGGAGTTGCTTCCGTCGGGGATGCCGCGGTGAGCCTCGTCTCCTGTGCCACAGCCGACCGCCGCCGGCTCCGGCAACAGCGCCTGCACCGCCGCCGCCGCCTTCTCCGACAGGAAGATGCAGACTCGGGCAGCGGGAGGAGCCGCCGCCGCCTAAGTCGCAGCCACGCCGGTGCTCTCGGGCGTTTTTCTGGCGCCATCCAAGGCGCAGGAAGTTGAAGCTGCTGCTGCTGCTGGTCGCCGCGACGGTGTTCGTGAAGGCCGTGCTGGGCGTGGTGGAGATGACCCATGCTGCACTTGCACGCAAGGTGTTCGACGATTTGCTCGACCAGACTTGCAGCCTTGATTCGAGGATGCCGTGATCCTTCCTGCAAGGCCCTGCTGCATCGAGGTGCTAAGCGTGGTGGTAGTGTCCAGCCCTTGACATCATGGAGCTCCCGGGTTTATCCCTCCGCCCAGGGATTGGAGTTCAAGCTGCCATCTTGCAGAGGTTTGGGCTCCCAATTTCACCCCCTCGTTCCTCGTGTGCTTCCTTCTTCCTCGTTGCCTCTTTCGGTCGCTGCAAGTTTTGTCTTTGCCCTGTATCTGTGGGTTTGATTCTTCAGGCAACCATTGGTGGTTGTGCTTCGGAGTTCGATGTTGTTCAGTTAGCTCCCAGAGTTTTTTGTTTTTCCGTTTCCTCAAGTTTGGTGGGTTTTCATATCTTTAAGCTCAAAAGCTTCGAGTGCTCCTACTACAAAGTATTCTTCCACCTCTGGGGTAATGGTGGTCCTCGTTGGGACCTTGAGCTCAAAGCGTTCATCAGAGAAGAACAAGATTCTTGGGTTTCTATCAAGAAGTCATCCTTTCAGGCATCCACTCGATCTTTTGCGATGTTGTGAAATCAGTGCCCCTCTCGAGAGCTAATAGCATTCCTCTCGGCCGTTCTGCCGTCAACAAGCTTGTTTTCCCACAATCAAAACCCACTATTCGCCTTGGGCAGAGGCCAGCTATAGCAGGACAGAGTAGCCATGGAAATAATGGGCCTGCTAAGAATTTTTCAAATTTGAATCTCAACTTAAATCTAGGCCAGCCGCCATCTGCACAGTATCCTTTAGGAAACAGCAAGTCCAGGATTTGCTCCCGATGTCTGTCTGACAAGCACTCAAGGCACAATTGCAATTCTCGGATTAGATGCCACAAATGCAGGCTCTTGGGACACATTGCGTTGAATTGCCTTGGGCAAAGCACAATATATAGTGGAGTCAAGAGACCCATAGTCAGCAATAAAGTAAAAGATATTTGGGCACAGACTAGTTGGTTCCGCAAAGTTCCAAGTGTGCAGCCCGGAGTAAGCAACCCACATGTCTTCTCCTCGTTTGCACATTAGTGGACGGAGGGAATTAATCCTCAAGCTGTGACTAAGCCCCCAGCGCCACGAGAAATTCCTTGGACTTTGCCTCGGCCTAATCTAAATGAGATCCACATGACAGATAATTTGCAGGAAGCTGGCATGTTTCTGAGTCTCGCTGCCCATCACCCTCGGAGAGGATTAAGACCGCTTCTCCCTGTTGTACCGATTACCATAGTGCCCCCAATGCTCAGAAGAAAGTTCTCAGCCGCAGCTCGCTGGTCATTGCCTCAATTTTCAAGCCATGGCTTTCTTTGACTTTCTTGGTTTAGGGCAACAACCCATGCAACAACAAGATGCCAATCCCCAAAACCCCAATCAACTACATCATGCTCTGCTGTGCACATCCCCACAACAGCAGGTGGAAGCAACCCAAGAACAATAATTGGCAGGACAAGAAAAGAATAACTGAACTCATTGGCTTGAGGAAACCCCAGCTCCAAAGACACAACTAGAGATCAACTTGAATGAGCCTCCAATGCCTATGATTCAAGACCTAAATGAGTTGCCACCAATAGAAAAATCCCAGGAGACGTTGATCCTCCCAAACCAAGCAGTTATGTGTCAGCAGGTGAGGGAAATTCCAGAGGTGCAGAGATAATTTAGCATGCCTTAGTTGTGGTAGAAGGACCCCAGGAGATGTTGATGCACTCAAACCACACAACAATGGACGAGCAGGTGGGGGAATCTCTAGAGGCGTTGATCTCTAATCCTATTCAGGGACACGAACAAGTTGAAGTCCAACCGATTCTACCTCAAGTGATTCCAAACTCACAACAAGACATGGCACAGGAAGAAGTGGCTGATAATGTCCAGCTAACTTTTATTCCATAGGCTCAAATGGAGAACTTTCTTCATCATGAAATTCGTGTGAAGGATTTGATGGATCTTCAAATTGAACATGATGTGGAAGCAGAGCAGGAACAACAAGGAGAAATTAATAATTTTGCAGTGCATCAAAATATTCAGCTAGGAACGATCAGAACCTTTTTTATCAACCAAACTGAACTACCTAAAACTACAGAGAAATGTTGGTTGGCACCAAATCCAACTAACAAGAGTTGTGGAGGGGATAGGACAACCATTCAAATTCCAACAAAGTGGTTGAGCTTTTTCCATGCCTTATTGCTAGCTCCAACCCAGAACAAATGGGCCAAAGAACTACTTCAGTGCAGCTTGCCTCAGTTCCTTTGTGAAGAGAAAGATGGGCTAACAAATCTGTCCTTGCAGCTCAAACCATCACCTTTGGAGGCCTGCTCTTTTCTTTCAAATGAACCTTCAGCTGCAAAAAACCTAGAGGAGGCCTTGCCTGAGGAAAGCTTTAATGAAGCATCTCCAAGTAAGAAGAGGGGCAGGAAGGAAAAGATTGGGACTCCTATTGTTGACTCAGTTGTCAGACGCAGCACAAGGGTTCAAGATCTCACCTTGTAGTTCCAAGAACTGCCCAGGATGTACCTCTAAACCTCCCACCCTTTCTCAGTCTATGATCAAGAAGATAGGAACATCCATTTGTCTGCTTCAGGAGGACCAGCTAGAAGAAGAGGCACTCTTTGGAAGAAAGAAGATGGAGCCTGTGGGCAAGAAAGTAAAGAAAGTAAGAAGAGCAAAGATGACAAGAACACTGAAGATGAATAGACCTAAATCTCAGATGGCTTTTGGTTGGGTGAGAGTCTTTCTCTCCTCTCTGCTATCTTTCTGCACTTGTGTTTAACATGAATAATTCCTCAAGATCCTGAAAAGTGTTGAATTGGAATGTCAGAGGCCTCAACTCTGACAAGAAGTGGAATTCAATTAGAGACAAAATTATGGAGAGCAAAGCTAAAATTATTTGTCTGCAAGAAACTAAAAGAGAAGCCATGTGCAACAATTACCTAAGAAACTTTTGTCCCCTTGATTTTGATTTGTTCGAATACCTATCGTCAGTGGTTGCTTCAGGTGGAATCCTTGTGGCTTGGAAAAGTTCTGCCTTCATGGGACAGTTGGTGTTTAGCAATAGTTTTGCTCTGTCAGTTGAATTCACCTCAAAGTTGAATAATGATACTTGGGTTCTAACAGTGGTTTATGCCCCTTGCACTGACATTGGCAAAAGAAACTTCATAAATTGGTTCAGGGACATCCAAATGTCCAGCGAGGTTGATTGGCTTATAGTGGGAGATTTTAATTTGATAAGAAGGCCAGAAGATAGAAACAAGGAGGGTGCTGACACAAATGAGATGTTTTTGTTCAATGAAGCCATTAACAAGCTCAGAGTAATTGAGCTACCTTTATAGGGTAGACAATACACTTGGACAAACAAGCAATTCCCCCCACTCCTAGAGAAGTTGGACTAGTTCTTCACATCTAACTCCTGGACAGCTAGATACCCCAACACTGTTGTTAAAACCTTGGTTATGGAAACCTCCGATGACTGGCCTTGCGTTATTGAAATTGCCACTACCATCCCTCAAAATAACACATTTAGATTTGAGAACCATTGGCTCGAGCATGAAGAATTCATTTCAGTGGCAGTTAGAGGTTGGACTGCTCCAGAACATGTCACTGATCCTGCCAAAGCTCTAACAACCAAATTTAAAAATCTGAGAAGAGAGCTAAAGAGTTGGAAATCACAACTTCCCAAATTGGGACTAGCCATCCAAGGCATTAAGAATGTGCTTCATTTTCTTGAAACTTTGGAGGTTTTCAGAGATCTTTCCATCATTGAGTGGAATTTTAGAGTTCTAGTCACTGAGAAGCTAGTGTCACTACTAAAGTTGCAGAGAACCTATTGGAAGCAAAGAGCCAAAATTAGATGGGTACGTGATGGGGATGCTGGAACAAAATATTTCCATGCACATGCTACAATTAGGCACAGGAAGAACTCTATTTCAATGCTACATGATAACCTAGGTAATGCTGTGTATGCACATGAGCCAAAAGCTGATTTGTTATGGCAGGCAGAACTCTATTGTTTGTTTTAGCTGCCGACCTTTTGCAATCAGTGATCAACAAGGCAAAGATGCAGGGTTTAATCTCACTTCCCATCCCCCTAAATTTCACCAATGACTTCCCAATAATCCAGTATGCTGATGACACTTTGATTGTAATGCAAGCTTGTAGCAGGCAGCTCTGGACTTTGAAAGCACTATTGCATACCTTTGGAGAATCCACAGGCCTAAAAGTCAACTACAATAAGTCAATTATGGTTCCAATTAATATCTCCGAGGAAAAATTGGTGCACTTGGCAAGGACTTTCAATTGCTCAACTGGTACTCTCCCTTTCACATATCTTGGGCTCCCGCTAAGTCTATCCAAACCAAGAGTTTTGGACTTCTCCCCCCTTGTTAGTAAATGTGAAAGAAGACTTGCTACTACCTCAATGCTCCTGAACCAGGCAGGAAGGTTGGAAGTCACAAACTCAATTTTCTCAGCTTTGCCAACTTTCTGTATGAGTACATTCCTTTTGCAGCAGTCTGTGATTGATCAAATTGATAAATTCAGAAAGCTTTGCCTTTGGAGGGGAGCAGACATTAATGATAAGCAAAGGCCTAAGGCCGCCTGGACAATGGTATGTAGGGCAAAAAGTGAAGGGGGGCTTGGGGTGATAGATCTCAAAACTCAGAATGAAGCTCTCCTAATCAAATTTTGCACAAATTCTTCAACAAGGAGGACATTCCATGGGTTTCTTTAGTGTGGGAAAAATATTATGGAAATGGTAATTTACCAGGAGAAGTTAAGAAGGGGTCTTTCTGGTGGAGAGATGTGCTGAAGCTGCTTGATAAGTATAAAGGAATGACAAAAGTTCAGATTAGTAATGGAAGGTCCTGCTATCTTTGGGAGGATCTTTGGGAGAATTAGTTAATGTCACAAAAATTTTCGGAGCTTTTCTCTTTTGCAAAAAAGAAGAAGATTATCTTTCATGAAGGATCATCACAGATTCCTGTTCACAGCTTGTTCTACCTGCCCCTCTCTCCCCAAGCTCACGCACTGATGTTGCAGCTTGAACTCTTGCTCCAACAGAGACAACTGAATGACCTGCCTGACAAATGGACTTGCAGTTGGAACTCTGAATGTTTCTCGGTTCAAAAAACATATAAACAGTTGAAGGGCCATCTGGTCCTTCACCCTGCATACAAATGGTTGTGGAAGGCTTCTTGTTAAAATAAGCTAAAGGTATTTTTTGGCTGTTAATCAAGGATAGGTTAAGTACAAGGGAACTCTTAAGAAGAAAGAACATGAATTTACAAGATCGTAATTGTGTTCTATGTTTGGGCTCGGTTGAGGAATCCCTTTACCATTTCTTTCTGGAATGTCCCTTTGCCACTCAATGTTGGGCATGGATCAATATTCAGGTGGACACTTCACTTGACCCTTTCCAGAATCTCTAAAGTTTCAAGGACCAACTCCAAGTGCCGTTCTTCATGGACATTATTATTATCATGTGCTGGACAATTTGGAAGGCAAGGAATGACCGAATCTTCAGACAAATTACTCCTGTTATACAGACATCAAAGGTGTTCTTCCGGGAGGAGATGAATTTACTCTCTTTGCGGTTGAAGAGAAGACATTTGCAAGAGTTTAATCAATGGATCTCAAATCTATCTTAGCTCGGCTTGCTTCAGTTTTAGTTTTTATTTTTTTCTCCACCTTTTTCGTCTCCTGAACTTCTACTTTATAATGTACCGTACTCTGGAATTTGTTTTAATTTCAATAAAATACTGTAGGGGTGTGTTGGGGATGCGCCTCGGGGCCGGAGAGGCTTATTACCTCCGATTGGAGTCTAACCAACGAATCCAGTGTATCCATCTTGTTCATATTTGCAGGCACTAAAGAGAAGCCTCCGAAGGTAGGACCTCCGTCCAGAAGACTCCTTCGGAGGCTAGAGAACTGGTTAGTGATAGAGGTCCAGTGGCGTCATCTTCCCTGATCGCGGAGATCCTTCGGTCATGCCTCCGACTCTCGTGGAGGTCCTCCGCAGAGGTGGCGATGAATGAAGACAATGGCTGTCGAGGTGGCGTGATGGGCCGGGCTGAGGCTTATCATCAAGAAGCGGACGTGATGGGCCTTTCTTACAGGCAACGATGGACCACGGCCTATGTGTCGTGTTGGTGAAGTGGTGGACAAACGTGCCCTTGGAAGGTCCACATGTAATAGAGCCAGTATCTAGGGTTTTGAGACTCCCATTGGGGGCACGCTTGTACTTTTAAATCTTCGGTTGGGCGGTCACTATAAAGGCAATGCCCCTTTGTAATTAGGGCAGTTGTCCTGTAGTAGTTACAGTATGTACTTTCCCTAGGGCCCACTTTGTACTTCCTCATTAATTTATCGACAGAGAGTTATCTTGGTCACACCTTTTCATCGTATCCCGAACTTGTTGGAACCGTGTTCCAACAGTTGGCGCCCACCGTGGGTGTCTGACCGAAGATAACGCCTGCAGATGCTACCCAAAAGAAAGGCCTCCACGAGGAGGCGTACCGCCGCTGAGGCGGAGGTCCCTGAACCCTCGACTCGTGGGAGGCTGAGAAGAAACACTCGAAGCACCTATGCATCCGCGTCGGGAGACGGAGGTGACGATGAGAACAACACCGTGCAAGGGGGATCCCATAGAACAACTCCAGCTAGTCCAAAACCAAGAAGATGAGCTGTCTAGGCTGAGAGCCGAGGTGCAGCGCATGGAAGCCAAAAGAAACAGGCTGAGGGCAGAGCAAACCGCAACCCAAAGGGTAACACAATCGTCGCGGCAAGCAGAAGAAATAAGGCAGCAATTAGCCATCTTGCAAGCGGAGATCCAGAGTATGCAACCTCCAACAGGAAGCCTCGCAGATGTCGCTCAAACGATCGCAGCAAACCGCCACCACGCTGCAAACATACAGTCTACACACACTACAATACCAATCCTACCCACACCCCCGAGGATTTTTGACCCAAAGTCACCACTGTCCGAAGGCCTGCAAAGTTCACCATGGCCTCCGAGTTACAAGCCAGTATCCCTGCCAAGATTCAATGGCAATTCAGACCCAAGATAATTCGTAATGAGTTTCAAAGCAGCTGTAGCCTCCGCAGGTGGCAATGACCACGTCATGGCCAAATCATTTGTAATTATAGCAGAAGGAGACGCACTGGCATGATACTCGATGTTAAAACCAAGCACAGTATACTCATGGGAGAATCTACGAGACTAGATACTGGCAAACTTCAAAGGCTATACAAGTGAGTCACTAACATCATCAGACTTATTCAGCAACAAGCACCTCAAAGAAGAGCCCCTTAGGGATTACTACCAGAGATTCCTGCACCTCCGGGCAAAAGCACCGGATTTCCCAGATGGAGTGGCCATAAAAGCAGCAATCAAAGGACTCAGGATCGGCCCATTTGCTAGTCACCTAGCAAGGAAAAAACCGACCATAATGTCTCAACTGCACGAAGAATTCGAGAAATATTGCAGATCTGACAATGACCTCCGCAAAAGAATAGAAGAAGCAGACAACCAAAGCAAGCAGTTCTCGGGAAATGGCAACAGAAGAGAAAATAGAAACCAACAAAGGCAACAATACCAAAACCAGCAGAAGCAAGTCTTCAACGTGCAGAGCAGCCAGCCTCCGCATAATGCTAACAAGAAAGAAGAGGCCAACCAAGAACAGAGAAATCAAGGTGGGCAAGGCTATCCTAGAAACAACAAATCCAAGAACTGGAACAAGAACCAAAAACCAAAAAAGCCATATTGTCTCTTTCATGGAGAAGACAAAGAGCATGTTACGCGAGAGTGCCCGGAGGCCCTGGAAACATGGGAAAGAATGAAAAACAAACAGCAACAGTCGCAGCCCCAGCAACCAAGCAATAAAGAAGTAAATCACACATATGGCTCTCAGTGGCATCAACAATACAACCCAAGTTTCTCAGATACCGTCTAGGACCACTACCGCAGCACAACCTGGCTCAACAGTACTATCTGACATCATTACCAGCCTGGAGACCAGTCTATTAGCAAACAGTGCAGCGCTAGGTTTACACCCCGAACAAAGCAGAAAACGGTCTAACTTACATCAACCCAAGACCTCCGCACATAACACTCATTGAATCAACACAGATGCACACACCTCCGGTGCCACAGCAAAGGCAGTATGAAGCATTACCAGCACCTCCACAGTATGCTTTAACCCCATCAGCAACCCCAAAGGCAGAGCCTCCGATGGAAAACCAGTTAAATCCGCATTCGGCACTACCAACCATTGGCATGATAGTACCTATAGCCAGAGGCTCAGCCCTGGAATTCGAAACCAAGAAGCAGAAAAAGGACCACCTCCGTATAGTAAACAATGTAGCAGTTCAAGGAGCATGCAAATCAACAGAATGGTCCAAGATGCCAATAGAATTCACAGAGCAAGATCTCCAAGTAGAAAGTTACCCGCACGCGGACGCTATGGTCATAAAGGCAAACATAGTGGCATGGGAGGTAAGCAGAATACTCGTAGACTCCGACAGTTCAGCAGACATCATTTTTGCAAATGTCTTCGATCAAATGAAACTCAATAGAAGCCCGCTGCAACCGCCAAATTCTTCGCTAATTGGATTTTGTGGGAAAAAGATCAATGCACTAGGCAAGATATCATTACCAGTGTCATTCAAAGACGGAGACTACGCTAGGACAGAATACATCACCTTTGACGTGGTAGACATCTACTACCAATCCAACGCAATACTAGGAAGAGGATTTGCAAACAAGTTTAATGTGGCAATACACATGGGATACCTCTGCATGAAAATACCAGCATTGCACGAGATCATTACAGTACGAGGGAGCCAAAAAGAAGCAAGAAACATAGAGAAAGCAATCTACAAAACACATAGAAACATCAATATCGTAGCAACAGATGAGCCTCCGGACATGCCTGCAGGAAACACCAACATGACAAATCAAGAGGACACAATAACATTACCATTGGAAGAAGCAGTCCCTAATAGGAAAGTGACCATAGGTGCCAACCAATCAGAGGTAGAGAGAAAAGACTTGTTAGAACTGCTAACAAAGAACAAGGACATTTTTTGCATGGTCAGCATCAGATCTGCAAGGAATCAGTCGGGATGTGATTGAACACATCCTCGACCTCAACCCAAATGTCAAGCCCAGAAAGCAAAAACAGAGAAAGATGTCCGAAGAACGCATAATTGCAGCAAAAGCGGAGGTGCAAAGGTTATTAGATGCCAAGGTCATCAGAGAAGTCAAGTACTCAGACTGGCTAGCAAATAGTCTTAGTGCCAAAAAAGAACGACAAAATGAGAATGTGCATAGACTTCACAGATCTCAACAAGGCCTGTAAAAATGATCCTTTCCCATTACCTAGGATAGATGCATCAGTCGACAAGGCAGCAGGATGCAAGCGCTTCTCTCTATTAGATTGTTTCTCAGGATACCACCAGATATGGCTAAGAAAGGAGGATGAAGAGAAAACAAGCTTCACGACCCCCTTCGGCACCTATTGTTTTGTTAGGATGCCAGAAGGTCTCAAAAACGAAGGATCAACATTCTCAAGAATGATTCAGATTGTATTATGAGCTCAACTTCAGAGGAACATTATAGCCTATGTCGATGACTTAGCAGTGGTCAGCAAACAAACCGGAAATCACTTGGACGACCTCAGGGAAACATTCGCCAATCTTAGAGAAGCAGGGTTAAAGCTGAACCCAGAAAAATGTATCTTTGGAGTAAGCAAGGGAAAGATGCTCGGATACATTGTTGGTCCAGAAGGGCTAAGAGCAAACCCAGATAAAACAAAAGCAGTGTTAACAATGAGAGAACTAGAAAATAAGAAGGAAGTACAACGACTGACAAGCAGGGTAGCGGCGCTCAACAGATTCATTTCAAAATCAGCAGGTCAGGTCAAGTCAATGTAGCCATGTTGATGTTTCCCCAATTCCATGTCCAGCTAACAAATTAGTGGGGAAAACACCTCATGTTCAGCTAACAAACAATAAGTCCAATAATCTTAGCTTCATAATATTTATAGAAGAACCCAATCTCAAACAATTTATATCATGAAAGATCTATAACAAAATAAACAATGATAGTTGATCATCGATCTGCGCTGTTCTGTAAGGGATTAGATTTAAGTACACGAAACATAGTTTTTGAGGACTGCAAATGATTTATGAGGCCAAACTTAGTTTCTTCATGAGATAAAGTTCATCTCGGATAGCTCGCCGATAACAATATTTCCTCTTCCATGGTGTATTGCCTGCTTGCTTCCTTGGTGTCTCTATCACTTGACATGTAATGAGCCGTAGTATGATTAGCATCATTTCTCATTGGCGTTCTACTGTATTTCTTCTTAACTAGCAAATTTTCAAGGGTCCTCTCTACTTCCCTCATTGTAGGCCTGTCTTCTCCCTTCAACTTTGTACACATTGTTGCTAGCGTGGCTACCTCTTGTATTTCTACACCTTCCTCCCCTATGACTTGAGGATCTATTATCTCAACCAGATTTCCTTTTGCATGTAGTGAGACAAAATGGGAAACAAGACCATCGTCGTCAACCGACCTATAGACATATGGTTTTTTCGAGTAAGAAATTATACAAGAAGAATACCAAAGCTAAAAACATCGCTCTTGTCTGTTAGTCGGCCTGTGTAATAGTACATTGGATCCAAGTAACCAATTGTTCCTTGAACAGCTGTAGTGACTCCTATTTTGTCAATTGGGATATGTCGAGAAGATCCAAAATCTGATACTTTTGCGGTAAACATATCATCGAGTAGTATGTTGGAGGACTTGATATCTCTATGAAATATTGGTATTGAAGCAGCCGAATGTAAATAGGATAGTGCTCTAGCAACTTCCAATGCAATCCGTATTCGATCTCCCCATGGTAGTGATATGGGTCCTTCAACATGAAGATGATGGTAAAGGGTCGCATTTGAAATGAACTCATAAACTAGCAAAGGTACTTCTGTCTCAAGGCAGCATCCAAAGAGCTTCACAACATTTCTATGGTTAACTTGATAAAGAATGCAACTTCATTTATGAAATCATCGATTTCTCTCTTTATCACGATCTTTGATTTCTTGATTGCAACAACATGAAGGTCAATAATTCCTTTAAATACGAGGCCATGACCTCCACCACCAACCACACGAGCTCTATCAAAGTTATTTGTTGCATTCTCTAGCTCTGATAAGGAAAGTATCATCCTTTCGCCAATATGGGCATTCTGTGATATCAACTGCTGCAACAGTAACCCATGGTTTTGCTTGAAACATTTGTCCTTCATCTTCTTTACCTTTTGTAATTGGATTTTGCGAAATAGAAAAGGACCACCAAGCGTTAGAACCAAAAGACATATGCTACCGGCAAATCCTAGTCCAATCCTTAAGCCTGAAAAGAAAGATAATACGTCAACAAGGTGCCGGCCAACACAACTTCGTGGGTTTGGCGGTAAAGCTGCATACTGAACCGTTCCTATTTTATTGGCAATGTTTACAATGAATGTTTACATTTATTTTCAGTCAAATAATATATTTTGATTCTAGCAAAGGTTTAATTTGCAGGAGTGCACGTAAAGTTTTGATAGAAAATAGAAGGGAGGGTAGCTGCTTGAAACAATAACTCTGTCACCTGGAAAATAATTATTGATCATATTGCATCCATCCTTTGCGAAGGGATCCCCATAGGTTCCTTTAGGACACAGGCAATAAAAATAGCCACCAATATTCTGGCAGTCTCCATAGCACGGATCTCCTCTCAGGTACTCACAAGTCGGTGGGGCCGCTGTTAATTAAAAAATATATATGCAGAAGAGATAATAGATATGAACATTTAGCATATATTGAAGATGAAACTCAACGACTTAGTAAGCAGTGATAATTGCAATACTGTTATACCTTGGCATCCGTCGGGAACATAAGGATTACCTTGATAACCGTTAATACACTCGCATATATATCCACCGTGACCCTGAGCAGTAGAATTAGAGCACATGCTGCGGGCACTAAGGCATTCAGGTGCGGATCTATTGGCTGGACATGTTGAACTACTGATTACCCAGTCTAGCGTAGCCAATTGCAGTAGTACTTCAGGTAGCTGTTGTACCTCGAGTGCCTCCCGGTCAACCAGGTAGATAGAAACTGTACCAGAGGAGAATGAACTGTGAAGGTCGTGGATCTGAATGTTGTACCGAGAGAGCCGCCAACGACGCCTGTTTGACAGCAACCAATTCCCGTGCATTCGGTTGGAAAGCTGGACATGCTTGTGTCATCATTTGGCGATGAGCACACAGAAGTGCAGGAACTGACGAGTGTGGTCTGCACATCCGCCTGGAGGTCAACCATGATCTGGAGGTCAACCATAATGTTACAGCCTTGCACATGCAGCATATTATTTGTGCTGTCCGAGACGTAGTACGGGAAGCCAAACCCCAATGTCATATTTTTCACTGTGCGGTCATCACCATCAGAGTCCATGACGAATTCCATGCTTGTGCTGTTGATGCGCACAGTGGCATTAGAAGGGAAGATCTGGAGCACTTTGACAGTGCCGTCGCCAAGGAACAGCGTCGGCGGCTGGTAGGATTGGTCGCAGGTGAGGTTGAAGCCAGCACCATGGTAGCAACCAGGCTCGATGCCAAACGGGTATGGGATGTCATCGACGTAGCCGCACCTCCTGGTACAGTTACTTGCCGGTCCGGTGGCGGTGGCTGCCGCACCTGGTGCTGCGCCGCCGAACGGCAGGAGCATCAGCAGCGTCGCGGCGACTAGCGCAGCGAAGAATGCAATGAATCCTCTACCAGTAACCTTCGCCATGTGTATGTGTTACGATTGTTCTTTTTCCTTTTTATTTGGTGAGGGATCGGAAGCACTGCTCGTCTTCCTACATATATATACATAGAGCACGTGCACTGTTCGTCGTCAACGGAGACTTGGCCGGCCAGAATTGTGGTGCTCGCCTAATTTTAGCCGTCCACGGAACACTGCTGTTACTTTGACCATTAGTGCTAGATAGCTAAGCTAAGTCTGTTTGTTTTTGTGCCTATCTCGTGGCTGGTTGCGGCTGTAATTGACTACAACTGAATTTCAGCACATCACATTCCTTGTTGCCTGGTCAGTCGTCGTCGTCGCTCCATGACTCCATCACAAAGAAAACATTATTGTCACTGATTGCTGGGCCAAGCTAGAAAGCACCAACGAGCGCCCGGAGGCAACGGCAGCAAAGAGTCTGAAGACTAGCTTCGATGAGCCTACACTGGATGCAACGGTGCCAATAGCGGCTTGCGCTTTTTATTTTAGTTATATGTATGTGTTGAAAATCCGCCCATGGTACGTAGGTGCCCCTTCCTCTGTACGAAAGTTCATTCATTGTCACTACCTGGTCCTTGTCTACAATTTTCTCTCCATATAATTTCCATTGTTAGACCCTCTGGCACCGTTTCTTTCAAATCACACCTCAATATTTTTTTTCTCGGATAGTGCATATCTTTGCATTAAGAAGAAATAGAGTTTATGTATAAGAACACCGTAGGTGCTTTCGTGGGCGACTGGTTACTGTAGCTCGCTCTCAGTGCAGAGAGACCCAGTTCGAGCCCTGCATCCTACTAATTAAAAAGTAGTGGTGCTATCTGCTCCTTGCCGTTGAGTTTTTTTATAAGAATACCAACCGACAGCGAACTCAATATGAAACTACATAATTAGAACGACAACAAAAGAGATAGATCAAACAGTCAAGGCTAAAGGTGTGTTTGGATTGCGATTTGGTGTGGGTTGAACTCAGATGAACTCGTGTTTGGTTGAAAATGCAGTGGGTTGGGTTTATCCCAAGAAAAGAATATTCCCCTCAGATGCGGGTTGGTTTCATTCGCCCAAAATAAGCGGACCATCTCGACCCACATATACGGCGTCGCTGCTCCATCTTCTTCTTCTCCTTCCTGCGCATCCTCCGACCCCGGTGCTCGGCCTCCTCCTCCTCCGCTCCGGCCCTCCTCCGGCTCTCCTCCGGCTCTCCTCCTCCTCCGTTCCCAGGCTCCACTGCGCGGTCGCGGCGGCCCTAGCAGCACTCGAGGTCGCGGTGGCCCCGCTCGGCCCAGCGGCGCCTGCGCGGGCGAGCAAAGGCCACATGAGAGCGCGAGATGGAGGTCGGCGAGGCCCATGCCTGGGACGCGGGATGCACATGTCCTCGATTTGGACCTACAGAGGCAGGTTGGTGCGCGTTTGGCTGCCGGCGCAGGTGAAAGGTCTTAAATGGCTAGATGGGGGGCTTCAATAACCTATAAATTTTTTTGCAAAGCATTAAACAAACCAATTAATACTTAAGATGGCGAAGCAAACTAGCTAACACTAGCAAGTCTAAGCTATGCAAGCCACCTAAATAATTCTAGCAAGAGGCTATGATCACTAAGCACACCAACAAATCTAGGTCGCTAAGATACTCCTACTGAAGAAGCTAGATACACTAACTACCGCTAGAGAGCTAAGCTACCGACTAGAGCTACACAAGGCAATACTAGAAAGATAAGTGCAAGAGAGGGATAGAATTGTTATACCGCCGGTGTAGAGAAGATGAACCAATCACCACAATCAAATGCAATCAACCAAGTTCATGAGCTTGCTCCCCCTACTTGCCAAGGGGCTATTTATAAGCCCTCCACAAAATCCAACCGTTATGCATTCAAATTAGCCCGCTCAGGATAGTCGGATGAGCTAGACGCAAAGCGTCGGACGCGTCTGACGCGCACAAATCCGCGCTGGGCGGACTAGCCATTGGAGCGTCCGAACGCCAGACCACAACGTCCGACGCCACCTCCGAACACGTCCGACACGTTCAACCGCGCGCCGAGCAACACTAGCTGTAGGAGCTCCGGACGCTCGGACCCAGCACCTGACACTAGGCTCCGGATGCATCCAATGGTCAGGGTCGAAAACCAACCTCTCTGAGTAGCGTTCGACGCCAACCCGTGCCAGTGTTCGACGTGTTGGAGGTTCAACACGTCCACCACCAGTCAGCTCCGGACGCTGACGTCACGCATCCGATGGACACCTCCGGATGTGTTCGATGCCAGCTCTGGCTCAGCCTGCGATAGACAACGATCCGGACGCTGGGGCCAGCGTCTGATGCTTAGCCGCCAAGCGTCCGATGCTCACAAATCAGCTCAAAACACTTGTTGAAAATGCCTCCTTTTCATCAATAAATTTGCCTCCGGCGTAATAGAAAATAGACACTTCAATTTCTCGAAAGCGCCGAATCCCGCCTTGTAAGCTTGGTGGGAGGGAGAGAGGGACCCAAACCCATTTCTACCCAGCAAACTCCTCCGCCTTTGCAAATGTGCTAACACCACCAAGTGTACATCACCATGTGCATGTGTGTTAGTATTTTCACAATCATTTTCAAAGGATTTTCTCTTGTTCTCTCAACGCCACTTGATCCTAGCATGTCGCAATGTTAAATCGCTCAAATGACACTATATGACCGATATGCAAACAAGTTCACCCCTCTTGATAGTACGACTAGCAATCCTAAACCCGGTCATCAACTTCTCTACACACCTATGACCGATGAAATGAAATGCCCTAGGTTATACCTTTGCCTTGTGCATTTTCATTTTCACCGTCTTTCTCCAATGTGCCAATGCAACACATGCACCAACATGATCACCAAATGATATGATCCACTTCATATCATCATGCAACCTTCTTGGTCCATCGATCTTGACCTCACTTGCTCTTCCCATTGAGTCGGTCCATCGGCGCCAAGTCTTGCTCAAGCTACACCGTCTCACGGTTCATCGCTTCAAAGCCTTGACTTGTCCTTCACACATCCAACCGGTCCATTGAGCCAAGCCTCATCTTGATCTTCTCCATCTCAGTCACATGACTCCATGTCATGTCTCATATTCAATGAGCTCCTTCAACATCACATGTGTAAGCTTTGCAACATCTCCAAGCCATTTCCACCACATGGCATATGTTGCTCACACACATGTCTCTATGGACTAATCCCTATGTATCTCAACCATGAATACATTAGTTCAACCTAAAGTTGTCACTCAATTATCAAAATCAACCAAGGGACCTTTCAGCAGGGTGGCGCGGCATGTGGAGGTGGGTCGGCGGCGCGATGCGTGGAGGCGGACCACTGGCGTAGGGCGGTGCAACGCGTGGAGACCGGTCGGGCTGCCGGTGCAGGGCAGCGTAGCTGAGGGTGGGGCGCTATGATGGAGGTGGAAGAAGAGGTAGAGGTTGCTGACAGTTGGGTCCCATGTGGGTAGCAGCAAACGGAGTTTTTTTTGAAACTGAGCAACAAACAGAATTAAGAGGGCATCCATCTCAAGCGCTCCATCCCTCATACCAAACAAAAAATTAGAATCGTTCTAACCCTTAAACCAAACATGAGATGGGTTCATTCCGTCCTATAAAATTAGGTTGGACCCAACCCAACCGATGGTTCCCAAACCAAACGCACCATAAGCCAACACTCAAAGAGCTTTCACTCCAGCTTTAAATACGGGTATGGAATGTCATCGACTAGCCGCACCTCCTGGTACAATTACTTGCTGTTGGTCCGGTGGCGATGGCGGCCGCACCTGGTGCCGCGCCACCTAATGGCAGGAACATCAGCAGCGTCGCACCGACTAGTGCAGCGAAGAATGCAATGGATCCTCTACCAGCAATCTTCACCTTCGCCATGTGTGTACACAAAAGATAAAGCGAAGATTTCTCTGTTCCCTTTTTATTTGATGAGGGATCGAAAGCACTGCTCATCTTCCAACATATATATGCATAGAGCACGTGCACTGTTCATCGTCAATGGAGACTTGGCCGGCTAGAATTGTGGTGCTCGCGTAATGACTACGACTGAATTTCAGCACATCATATCACATTCCTTGGCTGGTCAGTCGTACGTCATCGTCGCTCCATGATTCAATCACAAGAAAATAGTGTGTCACTGCCGGGCCAAGATAGAAAGCGCCAATGACCGACCGGTCCCGGAGGCAACAACAGCGCCAAACACAGCGTCTGAAGACTAGCTTTGATGAGCCTACACCCGCAATGGCTGGTCCTGGTCTCCAATTTTTCCACTGTTAGGCCCTCTTGTAGTCTAGTCCCATTTCATTCAAATCGCATCTCAATTATTTTACTCAGATCACTTGTTGTGAGAGAAAAACACTGTTGAATTATTTTATTGGTGGGCAAAGTGTTTTCAACCCTGTCCGCTGGATCATTTTTGGATGATACTGATTTGTTGTGAGAGAAAACCACTGTTAAATGACTGACTAATAAACATTGATACAACAAATGAACATGGCGTCATCCCACTGTGACTGCGTGCACCAGCTGCTTCTAAGTACATTGCCGCTACGTACTCTCTGAACATCAACTCTTCTAGGAACGCCAGGAGGAAAATGAGGAGATCTAGAGAAGAGATCAAGGTCCCTGCAACCTAGCATATGATGAGACAAAACACTCAAGTGATCATTCTAAAGGATGATAGAGCAAGTCATTGATGGTGAACGCCTGATAGCAAGTAGTGTTGGCACAAGCCAAGGGGGTAGGAGGGTAGTTAGATCATCAACATGGGTGGGAGAGCAACCTGAGAGGGCACAAGGTCATGTCGGGAACAACAGACGTGCCTGTGTCGATGGCTTCAAGAAGAGAAATTGATGTCCACAGACACCATCATCGACGATTAACGGACAAAGCTCGTAAGGGCTTTTCGCCTGAGACCTGTCCAATGAATGTGTGAGGCTCAGAATGGCCTTCACGAAGGAAGTGGAAATTATAGCTACGCTAAAAGCTCCATGTTTGGTTTTGGATAATTAATGACAACCAAGGACTAACCTTTGTGCTAAATGGTTGAACTAGACAAGGTAGTCCTATCCAAGTGATGAAGCTAGATGATGCATCATGGTGGATGGTGATGTTCCAAAAAGATGATCAAGTGCTCATGCTTGGAATGAAAATGGAGAAACACGAAAATGGACTCAAGGCAAAGGTATAAAATCATAGGGCCATTTTTGGTTGACACTCAAGACACCATAGAGGGTGTGAGTGATTTAGGTTTGATAACCGTATTATTAAGAGGGGAATATTATAATTGCTCTACTCATCTAGTGCCACTAAAATTGAATTTCTTTTGCATATGTATTGGGGTTTAGTAGTTGGATGAAATGGTTGACAATTCCCTTGAAAGGCCTTGGAGAAAAGCTATCTCTTGTGTGAATGAGGTTTGGCATCTTTTGGATGAGATAGCAAATGAATTGGGATTAGACATGTTGAGAAATGGAAGGATATATGCAGCTTTGATGATTGTTGTTCTCTATCTAGAACTTGGAATCATGTTCGAAGCTGTCTGGAAGTGCTGCTGTGCTGAGACTCTTCTTTTGGGCTAGCCCATCGTGCTCTGGAGGGGCCAAGTCACGTTGCTGGGCCACTGGCCGCGTGCGCGCAGCTAGGCTGCCCTCCTTCCTGCGCCGTGTGGGCCGAGCGGCTGCGTTGGGCTGCCTAGCAGGCCGGCCCCTCGTGCCCTTGCATGGGCTGTCGCTGCTGCCGCCCTTGCTGGGCCACGTGGGCTGCGCGGGCCGCCGCGCTGGTGCCTCGCTGCTGGGCCGCACTCGCGCTGCCGCCTGTTGGGCCGCGGCCGCCGCTTGTTGGCCTGCTCTGCCACTGAACTGCTGTTGCTGCTGCGTGTCGTAGAGCTAGGCCGCTGGCTTGCTTGCTTGATGCTACTACTTCGCTCGATTGATGGATTGCGTTGCCCTGCCACCGTTTTGTCTAGAGACTGAACCATACAGAGGAGTGTTGGGGGCTCTGTTCTTCCCGTTGTTGAGAGCAGGAGGGAGAGCATGTGCGGTCGTGCAGGGCCCCCGCTGCCGACCGTTGGGAGCCGGCCAGGCGCCGTCGACCAGGGGCATAAGGTCCAGGTCTCCACCTCCTTTCTCCCTCTCTTAGTCAAATGAAAAGAAAGCTCCTCCTCTCTTATTCTTGCTTCTCTTACAAACCCTAGAACAAGTGAGAGCTCCAATCCTCCATCCCTTCACTCCATTGATTTGAGCTTCAATCAAGTGAGGGATAGTGCTCTAGAGATCGATTTGAGAGCTCTAAGAGGATCCCATCCCTCTCCTCTCCATTCCTATGGTTGGTGCTTGTTCATGAGAGGAGGTTGGGGAAACCCTAGTGTATTGCATTTGTGATTCAATCTTTATGGCACTAGGTGGTGATTGTAATTGTGATTTCTTGTTACTCTTGGTGATTGCCGTCACCTAGATGGTTGGTGTTGGATTGATTGGTGAAGGGATTTGGTGATTGTGTCCACCCCCAATCAAGGTGATAGTTGTGAGGGGTTGTTGTGATTCCCTGATAGAGTGCCAAATTCTAACTCTAGTGGATTGCTCGTGTCATTGAGTTACCACACTTGTGTGTGGGTTCTTGCGGTGCCTTGCGAGGCGTTGGCTTGAGGGCCTCCAACCGAGGAACCACCAAGGTGTTGGTCGACACAATGAGGACTAGCTTGCCGGCAAGCAAGTGAACCTTGGGAGAAAAACATTTGTGTCATCTCTTGTCTCCCGGTGAATTGGATTGATTGATATATATTATTGGAATTAATTATTTGGTGATTGGCAACATCCTCTACTCTCTACCGTCGGTATAAAAGTCAAAATCCCTTCTCTTTTATTCTTGCAATATATCTTGTGATAGAGTAGCAAGTAGAGTAATATATTTATCTTGTTAGCTCTCTAATTAGTTTAGTAGAAACATAGCTTTTTGAGTGCCATAGAGATTATAATTACTAGAATTGCAATAGGTGGCTTGTCTAACAATTAGAGCTAGAGCAAACCGCATTTATAGCCATTTGTGTTACTAACAATTTGCTCTAGTATTTTGAAGATTTTTTAATAGGCTATTCACCCCCTCTAGCCATCTAGGACCTTACATGTGGCATCGGAGCTAGGTCACCGGTTTAGCAAGGCTTAACATCCTTAGGTGTTAAAACATGGCTCATGTTGTGTTCAATCATGTTGGGGGCAAACCACCTTTCTTTGATGGCATTAGTTCTTTTGATCATTGGAAGAGAAAGATGACTATGTATCTTAGATCCATTCATGAGAGAGTGCTTGAGGTCACCGAGAAGGATTTTGTCATTCTTGACCAAGACCATCTCACCGATGAGGATAGAGCCAACAAAACTTGCAATAGAATGGTTCTCAACACCATCTACAATGGCATTGACACCAAGATCTTTGAGGGCATCAAGCATTTGGAATTTGCAAATGAGGTATGGACAATATTGAGTGAAACATATGAGGGCACTAAGGTTGTGAAGAGTGCCAAGCTCTATGGCCTCAAGAAAGAGTTTGAGAACTTCAAGATGAAAGATGATGAAACAATCCTAGAAACGTTTCATCGTCTACAAAGTGATGATGAATGATCTCAAGAGCTTGGGGTACAAGACACAAGGTGAAGATTTTTGTGTGAAGTTCTTGATGAGCTTGCCCGAAAGATTCAAGATATTGATCATGATGCTCCAAAGAGATGGGCTTGATAAAATAAAGACAAATGACTTGCTTGGAGAGGTGTTGACCTATGACAAGTATGACAAGCAAGTTGATGAGAAGGATATGAAGGTGGAAGAGAAGAAGAACCAAATCATGGCATTCAAGGCCACCTCCTCTAGTAGCAAAGATCCTATCATTGAAGAGGAAGATTACAATGATGAAGATGGAGAGTTTGAGATTGATGATGAGGCCCTTGCTTTAGTGGTCAAGAAAATGGGCCACATGTTCATCAAGAGAAGGGGTTTAAGAAGAGATTTGACAACTCCAAGAGCAATGAGCAAACAAGGAGGTGCTTCAATTGTGATAGCCCCGACCACATTCAAAATGAGTGTCCCTATGAGAAGAAGAAGAAAAACAATTTCAACAAGAGGGACAAGTTTGAGAAGAAGAAAAGAGAGGCAAGGATGACTCTCAAGAAGGGCAAGGATGGTGCCTTTGTGGTCACTTGGGAGAGTGACAATGAAGAGGAGGAAGATGAGTCTTCCAACAAGGCATTGGCTTCTATTGCTATTAACAAGAAGCCTTCATTGTTCTCTACTTCTCATTCATGCTTCATGGCAAAGGAGACAAAGGTACAATATGATAGTAGTGATGATGAAAGTGAAATGGAATATGCTAATAATGATGATAATGATGAACCAATTAACAAGAAGCCTTCATTTTTCTCTACTTCTCATTCATGCTTCATGGCAAAGGAGACAAAGGTACAATATGATAGTAGTGATGATGAAAGTGAAATGGAATATGCTAATAATGATGATAATGATGAACCAACTAAAGAACAACTATATGACTTGATGCAAGAAACTAGAGATAAAGCTATTGTCAAGGACAAAGAGTGTAAGAAGCTTTCTATGAAGGTAGAAATACTTGAGAAATCCCTTAGTGAGCTTATGACTACTCATGAGTGTTTAAAGGAAGACCATGAGAATCTCGGTCAAGCTCATTCCAAGCTTGAAAAAGCTCACTCATTGCTTCTTGAGCAACAAGCAAAGGAGGTTGTTGTATCAAGTGATATAGGTGTAACCACTAGCAAGTTTAAAAGGCTGAGAAGGGTACTTAAAGAGAAGTAGGCATCAATGTGTAATCTGAAAACAACCATCAACAATATCAGAAGCACAATTCAATTCTTAGATATTGTAGAGGAGTACAGAGATCTAAGCCTACTTGAATGGAATTTTAGATCAATCCTAAAAGCCAAGCTTCTCACTTTACTAGAACTGCAGAAAATTTATTGGAAGTTGAGGGGAAACATCAAATGGGTGAAACTAGGAGATGCAACAAAAAAATTCTTTCATGCAAATGCAACAATCAAAATGAGAGGTAATATGATTAGACAACTTGAAAGAAGGGATGGGGCAGTAGTAGTAAATCATGCTGATAAAGAAAAGATTCTATGGGAAGAGTTCAAGGAAAGATTAGAAGCTTCAGATAATGTAAGATTTGGTATCAACCGTGCTGAAATTCTGGAAAGGAACTATGAGCAACTTGAAGAACCTTTCTTAGTAGCAGAAATTGAAGGAATCATCAAGTCCCTACCCAATGATAAATCCCCAGGACCAGATGGATTTACAAATGAATTCCTAAAGGCTACATGGTCCTTGATCAGAGAAGACATGGTCAACCTTTGTCATGGGTTCTTGAATTCTAAAATCTATTTGAGGAGCATCAATACTTCCTATATCACCTTGATTCCAAAAGTGGACTCTCCAAGACTGTGAATGATTATAGACCCATATCACTTCTCAACTCATCCTTCAAACTGCTCACAAAGCTCTTGGCTAATAGACTGTAGCTGATGATTACCAAGCTAGTCCACAGGAATCAATATGGTTTCATCAGGAGTAGAACTATTCAGGATTGCTTGGCTTTGTCTTTTGAGCACCTGCACTTGTGCCACCATTCCAAGAAGGAAATCATAATATCAAAATTAGATTTTGAGAAGGCATTTGACAAAATGGAGCATCAAACAATTCTTACTATCATGAAGGAAAAAGGATTTGGGTAGAAATAGCTAAAATGGGTTGAACAAATTCTCTCATTGGCTACATCAAAAGTGCTTCTCAATGGCAACCCAGGCAAGACTGTCCACTGTAGGAGAGGTGTCAGGTAGGGGGATCCACTATCCCCGTTGCTGTTTGTTCTGGCTGCTGACTTCCTACAATCATTGATTAACAAAGGAAAGAATATGGGACTCCTAAACCTCCCCATCCCAATGAGTGAAAATTCTAATTTTTCAGTAATACAATATCCAGATGATACACTGATAATTCTAGAAAGGGACACAAGGCAATTACTGTTCCTAAAATCAGTAATCAATACTTTTTCAGAAGCAACAGGGCTAAGGGTTAATTTTTAGAAATCAATGATGTTACCAATTAATATGACTGAGGAGAGACTGGACTTCCTGGCCAGAACCTTTGGATGCTCAAAGGAAGCTTCCCTTTCACCTATCTGGGGTTTCCATTGTCACTAACTAAGCCAAGAGTTCAGGATTACTAGGCACCGCTGAACAAATATGAGAGAAGGATGGGGGATCTCAATTTTTCTATCCCAAGCAGGTTGGTTAGAAATCACTAATTCAGTCTTTTCTATAATGCCCACCTTCTACATGTGCACACTAGAATTACCCAAGCAAGTTATTAAAAGGATTGACACCTTCAGAAAAAACTGCCTCTGGAGGGGGAGTGAAGCTAATGCAAGGAAAGCCCCAAAGGAAGCATGGAAAATGGTTTCCAAGCCAAAGGAGGGAGGATTAGGGATCATAAACATAGAAAAGTAGAATGAAGCACTGTTACTAAAGAATCTAGACAAATTTTTCAATAAAAGAGATATTCCATGGGTGAACATGTTTTGGGAAAAGTACTATAGGAATGGAAAACTTCTAGGAGCGACAAACAAGGGATCCTTTTGGTGGAGGAATAACCTTAAAAACCTAGAGAAATAAAAGGAACTAGCTACTCCAAGAATACAAAAGGGGACACTATCCTTTTTTGGAAAGACAGGTGGTGGAATGGTCAGGAAATGGAGTACACAATGCCTGAATTATACTCCTATGCGAAAAACAAACTGATCACAATAGGAAAAGTACTACACACAGAGGACTTGACACATTTATTCCACATTCCAATGTCTCAAACAACATTTCTCCAGCTCCAACAATTACAGCAGCAAGTTTAGGATATGCCTGATAGTGCAGACAATGACTCATGGACATACACCTGGGGAGACAAATTGTAACAACCCTAAAAATCCAAACACCGAAAATCACAACCAACAAAATTTTTTCTAAAAGTATCCCATTGTTGGTGAGTGTCATGTAGGAAACTACCTAGATGTTGCACAAGTAGCACCTACTGGTAGTTGAGCATCTGCATTTTAATCCAGGGTTTGATTTGCTTCTTGCTGATTTTATGTATTGACTAATAAAATCAACAACATATTTATTGCATGTATAAATATGTGTCACTAACCTTGGCATGGCTACCAACTTCACCATGAGACCCTAGGGGGACCACTAAGTGTATGTCTTGATCACTAACATCCTATACTAACATGATCATGGCATAAATAGTTTAGTATTTGAAATTGGAAATAGAAAAGGAAATAAGGAAAAGGAGGAAATGGAAAAGGGATAGGCAGCCCAGGCCACCAGACCAGCCCGTCAAGTCGTTAGGCCGGCCTGCTGCCTTCCCCGCACCCACCGGCCCAACTCGGCCTACTTCCCAGCTGGCCCAGCCAGACAAACCGCGTCCAGACCGCCTGCCTCACCCGCTCCAGTGGCCCAACTGGCCAACGGCCCAGCAAGGCCGCTCACCGCCTGCACGCATGCGCCGCGGCCCGTAGCCGTTGATCGGTGGGCCAGCCATGTCAGCACCTACAAATGGCCGCCGCGCTGTCTTGTCCAACCTCCCAGAAGTGGCCATGGCACCCCGATGCTGTTCGTCCGCGTACGACCGCACGCCACACTGTCCCTCTTTCTGCCGCACGCGCTCGCGCTTCCTCGGAACCCTAACCCTAAGCTTGAAGCTGCCCTGGCCATCCATTCTGCTTGCCCCGTGCGTCGTTCAAATGGCATCTTGGCCAAGCCATGGTCACCGGTGCCCTATAAAAGAGAGGGCACCAAGCATGCTAGGGTTCCCCCGTGCTGTGCAGCCATTTTCCGCACCACCACTCGCCTGTCCAAGCAAGAAGAGGAGGAGAGGAAGGAGAAGAAGGAGGCGGGGAGGAGTTGCCGCTGCCAGAGCTGAACCCAGGAGCGTCACCGCCAACTGAGCTGCCGGAGGAAGGTCGGAGGCCAGTGAGACTATGCCAGCCAACGCCGCTATGCTTTCGCTCCCCGCGCGCACCTTCCCAGAGCCTCGGACCGCTCCATCCGCAACGCGCAGGTGAGCCGCTCAAGACCGCACCATGGCCGCCAGCCAGCTCACCTCCCTTGTTCTGTCGCTACGCCTAGTCTTAGGCTTCATTAACCCCATGGATAGCTTTGTCGCATTGTAGAACGCCTTCAGGGAAACTCCTTTGGGGCCGGCATAGGCCACAGTGAGGGCGCGCCGCTTTGCCGCCCTCGGTCTCCCCGGACTCCGGTCGTCGGAGCGCCGCCGTGGCGATTTTGCCACGCGCGCCCAGCCGTGCCCGTTTAACCACATGAGTAGGCCTCTAGAGCTTCCAGCTGCTCCGCATGGTAGGAAGAAGAGGAAGATGGAGGCTAATTTGGAGCCTAGCCGGAGAATCGTCGCCGCCGTTGGTGTTCGCCACCGCCGGGTCGCCACTGCCGTGCACCTTGCTAGGAGCCCCACGGCCTAATTAATGTTGATTGCCACCTTTGCCTCAACCTCATGGACCCGTTGTGCGAGTCAAAGCGGCCTCTCAGCCGTTGCTGCGCCCCACCGCCGCGCCCCAGCCGTTCGCCGCTACCACCGCACATACGCCGGGGAGCCGAGGACCCGCGAGCCCGCCTGCACCCAACCAACAGTTTCGCCGCACCCTAGCGCAGCCATAGCCACAGCCCTATCCGCCCGAGCCGGCCAGGAGCGCCTTGCCGCCGCGCCCGGCCGCGCGCACGTAGAGGGATGGGGATTTTCCCCTGTCTCCGTGGACCACGTCCACCGGACCCACGTGGACCGGCCGAGCCAATCGCAAGCCGCCACCTGTTCGCCCTGTCATCAATCCACGATGCACTGGGTTCACAGGCCAGTGTGCCATAGACCTGGGTCCCACATGTTAGCGACCAGAATAGTGGGCCCCACCTGTCAGTGACACAGCTGCCGGACCCACGCTGATGTCAGCCTTGCATCAGTCCTGCGCCAGCTCCACTGTGCCCGTGCGCCACATGGCTCAACCGGAAACCGCCACGTGTCGGCTGCTGGTTATTTGGCCTTTTTTATTTTTCAAAAAATAGAATAAACTTCAGAAAATCATAACTTCTTCATACAAACTCCAAAAAATATGAACCAAGTGTCCAAATTTTCATAAAAATGAGCTCTACGTCATAGGCTTATATTTGAATGCATTTGGAGTTATCGAATTTCATTTGGTTCTTTGTGATACTCTATAGGAGTCACTAACGTGGCTATTTACGTCTTGTTTCAGAGGAGGAGCAGTTTGAGGAGGACGACTACGAGTACAAGGAGGAGCTCGGTGATGACTTCGTAGGTGCCACACCCCACACAACCTTGTAGATCCTATTACGCATGGAATAATATCTAGTTTGCTAGTGCTTTATTTATGAATATCACATAATGATTGGTTGCATGGTAGATTTGCTTGATGAGCCTTTACCTTGTTGCAACCTTACTCCTGCACACTCTCTGATAGGATAGACGCATGCTTATTTACTTATGATGCTTTACTTCTACCACGCTTATATCTGCGTGATGTGATGCGTGGTGGAGAGTATGGTTATGTGGTTAAGGCACATGGTGCCACTTTACTCGGGGAGAGTGCTGCGTGTGTCTTAGGTGTGTGGTGAGAGTTGAGTCGATCGGACAGGGTTCTATGATGAGCCTTGTGGGCGAGTCTTGCTGGGGGATGTGTTCTAGGCATTCTCGTATGAGGTGCTTATGGTGGGCACATTGTGAGGTATATAGTGATCCCAGGGGTGAGAGCCTTCATGGAGTGAGGCCCCGGGTAGGAGGTGCTATTGTAGCACGGACTATTGTAGTCCCTATGAGAAGATAATCCTGTCTGATCCCACTAGGACCTGATATCTCTTGAGAACCGGAACCTTGGAACCTACATGCTCACCGCTCGCCTCTATATGGGCGGGGGACAGATGTCTGACTAACTAGGATGGTGCCACTACTACTAGGTTGTTAGCAGATAGTGTCAGGAGGTACGGGCTTTGGGACCCACACCCTCGTTAGACAACATAGTGACCTCAGGGGCCCGGTACTATGTCTCATAGTCTTAGTGTGTCGGTGGTACCTATCCGGGATGTCCTAGTACTGAGTGGTAGGGTGGCATCGCACCGGTTAGAAAGCTGCTTGAATCAGCTTAGGCAGGGCACCACCGATGATGGTGATCTTGTGGTTATGGGAGTACACGCTCTATAGAGTTTTGAATCTATATATAGTCCGCGGCCTCGGTTTGGCCTTTCCCTCGACATACCCTTCTTGGGAGTAGTGAGATGAGTCCTTCTACTTTCCCCCTGGTGTTACCCTTTCAGCTATAAGCCGTTCAGATAGGCTCCGAGAGGGAGTTGGACCTGTCGACTGAGTGCGAGAGGGTGAGATGTGTGTGATGGTGATGGATTGGGTTGGATATGTGGATGAGATGGGTTAAAACTTGATGAATAATATTGGTCACTTCTTGCCTAGGAAACCACAGCCATATATTAGATCGCTTTGATTGTATCCTTTGCATCCCACCAAATACTACATAGCAAAGCAAAACATAGGGTGGGAGATGTGGCTAGTACAAACCATACTAAAACTTATTTGGCAAGTGGGCCCGACTACGACTACAATGATGAGGAGGAGTAGACGTCTCGTTCCTATGCTCAAGCTTCTTTTGGAGATTTTGTTGTACTTCCTCTTACCGCAGCTGCCCCAGAAACTGCTGCTACTCTGATGATTCCGCCAGTGTGGTGATGGACTATTTATGTAATCCCTTCTAATTGTACTCTTTTATTTGATGTATGGAATTCTGTATCGACTCTTGCCGGGTAATGTGATGGTTTGAGCTTCAAACTACCACATTGTTCACCATTCTGTGTATTTTCCCTTTGAGGAAGATTAAGGATGTTTCAGTTGGTACCAAAGCCATGCTTGACCCTAGGACGAGACCCATAGGATTGGATGATAGAATTAGGAGAAATTTGATATCTCTCAGTTATACACCAACCACTACATATGCTTTTATGAATGGCTTATCTCTCTCTGCAATTTCTCTAATTCCATTCTTGTGTTAACCTGCAGATGGACCCCAACTTACCGCTTGGTCTGTTGTCGCTAATGGATGTCGTTGAGTACAGACTCGACGGAACGGAGTATGGAGGCTACGCTCACATGCTTCGTGAGGTTCTCACCGAGCTTGGTGTTCTCATGGAGAACGTCGAGTACCTTTGCCATGGCAAGCCCGCCCTTGGAGGAGGCATCGAGGGCTACAAGGCAATCCACATCAACATGCCTGCAAGCATGAACCTACCTGGCATTGCTGCCTTCATGACTTCACCTTCGACAATGACACCAGCATGTGTGTTCAGACCGTCTTGTGCCAGGCACTTCACACTGTGCTGTGCAACGGGGATGACTACCTGAAGGAGAGTTGCTTTCATCTGCTTCCTCGTGACCTTGACGTTTAGTAGGGTACTTGGGAGGAGGTCGCCTACACCGAGCAGAATATTAGAGTTGACCGTAACCCATGCCACCGCACCTCTGTGATGTACCTGTAGTGCCAGGTAATGTACATTGCTGAGCTGGAGCGAAAGGGACGCTGTGATCATTGCTACCTGATGGAAGTTGACGAGAGGATCCACAAGTCGAAGGATAAAGAGGAAGTCTATAAGCAGAGGATTGCAGACTTAGAGCATGAGTTGGCATGCAAGGAGCACACTCACAGGACCAGATCACTAGTCTGATGAACGAGATGGATAAGCTTCAGATCCACAATAGTCCTCTCATCAGGAAGATTGGTGAGCTTGAGACCACTATATCTGAGAAGAATGAAGACATTGCAAAGAGTTTCCAAAAGAAGAGTCAAGATGCCATGTACAGGGAAAAACTCCATGAGCAGTGTAAGGCTCAACGCGAGAAGTCGCTGTAGGAATACACTCTTGCTAGCTACAACCAGGGACACCTAATCAACTACATCCACAAGAAAGCATACCTCATGGACAAGCTCAAACTCACCATGGAGGCTTGAAAGAGGTCAGATCGCAAGAGAGTCAGAGAGTATGAGGAATTGCAGGACGAGCTTCCCTTACGAGCCCGTAAGAAGGTCAGAGTTGAGACGTTTGAGCTGGGGCAATCTCGCCTCAACTTGAGTGGGTGCCCCACCACTGGACTCAGCGGACAGTCAGTGACCACCCCTCAGCTCGAGGAGGCCCGTCATTACATCTCTCGCCTTCGGATGACCGACGAGCAGATCCAAGCTTCTAGCATTGGTATTCCCCCCACAGCTTACAGTTTGGACCAGTCCCTAGGGATGATTTGGCGTAGAGTAGGATCAGGAGATGATGGGCCCTGTGTGGCCGAATGACCAGACTCATCATGTTGTTGATTAGTTGTCCACCGCCATTGCTATAACTACCTGCGTGTAGTACGTCTCGCGAGTCTCCTAGCATAGCCGCTAGAGGTATCGCCATGTACCCACTTGATGTAATGGATGATTTAGATTTTATCACATCTTTATGGATCTTTATGCTTCTCTGTATGAGTGTTGGATAGATTTAAATGCTTTTAAATCATTAGCTATCTTAATTATTACATCATTAGTGTCAAGATATATCACATGCACATGTGCCCTAATCTGAAGTTTATGTTAAGCAGGATGTCCACTCGTCATACCAGCTGCCTGAACAACCGCTCCCCTTCATCTGTGCCCGCCAGCGGCCATGGACGCGGTCGTGGTCAGGGTCATGGTCGTGGACGCATTGGTCACGTACCCCTCAACCTTGAGGATGCACCCTGCACTGCCATCCCACAGCCTGCTCACCCACTGCCACCATCACCAGTTGTTGAGCCAGAACCAGCTGCTGGAGGCACGGCTAGAGGACTGCCACCTCCTGTTGTTGAGCCTGAGCCTGCCGCTGGAGGAGATGCAGCTTCGCCACCACCACCCGTGCCACTTTTGGTAGATGTGATGGCTCAGCATACCGAGCTTCTTCGAGTCTTAGCTGAGAACGTGTTGCACCCCCACCACAGGGAGCCACGTGATGACTTCTACAAGAAGCTGGAGTTCTTTCTCAAGCTGAGGCCCTCGACGTTCGATGGCACCAGCATCGACCCCATCGCTGCTGATGACTAGCTGAGGGAGATTGAGAAGAAGCTAGACTTAACCACTTGCATTGACGAGGAGTGTGTTGGCTTGGCAACTCACCAGCTTGTGGGTGCTGGGCGATCTTGGTAGGACAGCCTCAGTGAGACCCACCAGAATCCTACAAACATTTCCTAGGATGAGTTCATGGAGGAGTTCCACGTGTTCTTCATTTGTGAGGGCACGCTGGAGAAGAAGGAGAACGAGTTCTGCAACATCTCCATGGGGGCTGACAAGGTGCATGAGTACACCACCCGCTTCACTAACCTGCTGCGCTATGCACCTGCCTCAGTGGTGAACTCTAAGAAGGAGAAGATGTGCTACTACCGCAAGGGCTTGTCTAGCTGCATCTGGCTCTCCCTCTCAGGCACCAAGAGCCACACCCTGCGTGACTTGATCGATAGGTGCATGGAGATTGAGAAGGACCGCAATGAGGTTTTCGCAAAGAAGGAAGTGCTTGGCAAGACTAAAAAGCATTGCGCTGAGGGCACCTCCTGTGCACCTGCACCACAGAGGTCGCATGGTGAGGCGTCTCAGCCACCCCGCTCTCACTTCGCCGGGGCGGTGGTACCCACACCAACAACTATCCCCGCCCAGCTCAGGACCGCCAAGCGTACGCTCATGCCACACCAGGAGGTAGCACGTGGAGGGCTGCCGTGTCAACCCCCACAGGCGGCGTGACCTACACTTGCTTCGCTTGTGGCCAACCGGGTCACAAGGCAGCCGAGTGCTCGAACAAGGCTACATCGGCTACACCAGCGCCCGCCAGGCAGAACCTGGGCTCCCCATACAAGCAGGTGCCATCTGGAGCACCCCGTGGCCGCCTCGCCCACATCACAGCAGAGGCTGCCCAGGCTGCCCCTGACATGGTGTACGGTATGTTTTTAGTGCATGGAGTTAAGGCATCCGTGCTATTTGATTCAGGAGCTACATGTTCGTATATATCCACCAAGTTTGCACGAGAGCACCATATACTTGTCACTCCACAAAAAGAAGCCTTATACACTAGTTCACCTTTGGGCAACATTTGTTGTACCAAAAGATGTAAGAGAGTGAGTATCATGATTGAGGGTCTTACCTTTCTTGCTGATCTTACCTTGCTACCCTTCGAAGGCCTAGACGTCATTCTAGGGATGGATTGGTTAACACAAAATAAGGGAGTGATATCTTGCTCGCCTAGATTTGTGGATATAACCCATCCAAGTGGTCGCCGGATCAGATGTGAGCCGAACAAAGGGACATATGTTTCCATGCTGTGTGCTCTTGAAGAGAAGTCACTTGAGGACGTGCCTGTAGTTCGTGAGTACCCCGATGTCTTTCTAGAAGAGCTACCAAGGATGCCACTAGATAGGGATGTTGAGTTCATGATCAACCTGTTGCCTGGTACGAGTCCTATTTCCAAACGACCCTACCGTATGGTAGTTGACGAGCTTAGGGAGCTTAAGAAATAGCTTGAGGAGCTATCCAAGAAAGGGTTCATTAGGCCTAGTGCCTCGCCCTGGGGAACTCCTGTTTTGTTTGTTAAGAAGAAGGATGGTACGCAAAGGATGTGCATTGATTACAGGAATCTGAATGCCGTGACCATGAAGAACAAGTACCCCCTGCCGAGGATAGATGGCCTGCTAGATCAGCTACACAATGCCAAGTACTTCTCCAAGATTGACCTCAGATCAGGCTACCATCAGATGAAGATTAGAGAAGAGAACATTCCCAAGACAGCGTTTGTCACCAGATATGGGCAGTATGAGTACACCGTCGTGTCCTTCAGTCTTACGAATGCAATGGCTTATTTTATGAACATGATGAATAAAGTGTTCATGCAGGAGTTGGATAAGTTCATGGTGGTCTTCATTGATGACATACTTATCTATTCTGCCACCGCTGAGGCGCATGAACAGCATCTAAGGATAGTGTTGGAGAAGTTGAGAAAGGATCAGCTCTATGCCAAGTTCGGCAAGTGTGAGCTCTGGATTGAAGAGGTCGCTTTCCTGGGCCATGTATTCAATGCTAACGGAGTAGCTGTTGATCCGTCCAAGATTGAGACAGTGAAGGGATGGGAGCAGCCAAAGAATGTAATCGATGTGAGAAGTTCCTTAGGATTAGCTGGTTATTATCGCAGATTCATCGAGAACTTTTCCAAGATAGCTCGCCCCATGACCAACCTCCTGAAGAATACCAATGAGTTTGAATGGACACCCCAATCCAAACAAAGTTTCCAGACCCTGAAGGAGAAGCTCACCACAACGCCTGTTCTCACCTTGCTCGATATCCACCAGGACTTTGTGGTCTTTTGCGATGCATCTCGCCACAGGCTCGGTTGTGTTCTGATGCAGAATGGGAAAGTCATTGCCTATGCTTCCCGACAGCTTAAAGAGCATGAACAGCGTTACCCCACCCATGATCTCGAGCTTGCAGCTGTGATCCATGCATTGAAGATTTGGAGGCACTACCTGATTGGGAACAAGTGTGAAATCTACACTGATCACAAGAGCCTGAAATACTTTTTCACCCAAGAAAATCTAAACATGAGACAACGTCATTGGCTTGAGTTGATTAATGACTACAACGTGGAGATTCTCTATCACCCTAGGAAGGCCAATGTGGTCGGTGACGCTCTTAGCCGCAAAAGCCATTGTCATGCTCTATCCACCACCACCTTGCCCAAGGAGTTGCAAGAGGGCATTAATGAGTTACAGATGGAGGTGATACCCCACGGCCTGTTGAATGAGCTTCGTGTACACTACACCCTCATGGATAGGATTCATGAAGCCCAGTGCCATTGCCTAGAGATTTGGGAGATACAAGAGCTCATGACGCAAGACAAGTGCCTAGAGTTCAGTGAAGATGAGCAAGGTACCTATTGGTACAAGGACAGAATTTGTGTGCCTATAGACCCAGCTATCTGCAATGAGATCCTATCAGAAGGACATGATTCCAAGTATTGTATCCACCCAGGCAGTACCAAGATGTACACCGATGTGAAGAGGAAATTCTGGTGGAAGAACATGAAGTCAGATATCGCAGGACATGTTGCTAGGTACAACATTTGTAAACGCGTCAAAACTGAGCACAAGAGACCTGTAGGACTGCTGAAGCCACTTGATATACTTGAATGGAAATGGGATAGCATTTCTATGGACTTCATTGTAGGTTTGCCTCAAACCTTGAAGGGCCATGATGCTATATGGGTGATAGTTGATTACCTGACTAAGGTAGCTCACTTCATAGCCATGAGGAATGATGCCCGAGTTGGCCAGCTAGCATATTTGTATGTTGAAAACATTCTCAAGTTGCATGGAGCCCCTAAGAGAATAATATCCGATCGTGGGCCACAGTATACATCCAAGTTCTGGAAGGCCTTGAACAAGTCAATAGGGAGCAAGCTAGATTACAGTACCGCTTACCACCCTCAGACAGATGGTCAGACAGAGAGAGTGAACCAGATCCTTGAAGATATGCTCTGAGCTTGTGTTCTAAAATATGGAACTAATTGGGAGAAGAGTTTGCCCTTTGCAGAGTTCTCCTACAACAACAGTTACCAGGCTAGTCTCAAGATGTCACCGTTCGAGGCTATGTATGGAAGACCATGCAGAACACCCCTGATGTGGTCCAAAGTAGGTGAAAGATCATTCTTTGGTCCTGCCACCATCAAGGAGGTGGAGAAGGAGTCGCCCAAGTGCAAGAGAATCTGAGGATTGCTCAGAGCCGTCAGAAGAGCTATGCCGACAAGAGGCGTAGAGATCTCGAGTTTGAAGTCGAGGACTATGTCTATCTCAAGGTCTCCCTGCTTCGAGGGACCATCAGATTCCATGTGAAAGGGAAGCTAGCACCAAGGTATGTGGGACCGTACAGAATCTGTGCCAAAGTTGGCAAGCTTGCCTACAAAGTAGAGTTGCCCGAGCAACTAGCAGGTGTACACCCAGTATTCCATGTGTCATAGTTATGCAAGTGTCTAAAGCTGCCAGAGCAACCAATACCCATAGAGGCACTTGATATTCAGGACACCTTGGAGTACAGAGAGCATCCCGTCCGCATCCTAGACAATGCCACCAAAGAGACCAGAAACACCAGCACACCAATATTAAAGATTCAGTGGAGCAATCACACAGAATGAGAAGCAACTTGGGAGAAGGAATCGGAAATGAGGAGGCTCTACCCCTACTTATTTGAATAGTAAGTTGCACTTTTAAATCTCGAGGACGAGATTCTCATAAGGGGGTAGGAATGTAATAACCCTAAAAATCCAAACACCGAAAATCACAACCAGCAAAATTTTTTCTAAAAGTATCCCATTGTTGGTGAGTGTCATGTAGGAAACTACCTAGATGTTGCACAAGTAGCACCTACTGGTAGTTGAGCATCTGCATTTTAATCCAGGGTTTGATTTGCTTCTTGTTGATTTTATGTATTGAATAATAAAATCAACAACATATTTATCGCATGTATAAATATGTGTCACTAACCTTGGCATGGCTACCAACTTCACCATGAGACCCTAGGAGACCACTAAGTGTATGTCTTGATCACTAACATCCTATACTAACATGATCATGGCATAAATAGTTTAGTACTTGAAATTGGAAATAGAAAAGGAAATAAGGAAAAGGAGGGAATGGAAAAGGGACAGGCAGCCCAGGCCACCAGACTGGCCTGGCAAGCCGTTAGGCCAGCCTGTTGCCTTCCCCGCACCCACCGGCCCAGGTCGGCCTACTTCCCAGCCGGCCCAGCTAGCCAAACCATGGCCGGACCACCTGCCTCACCAGCTCCAGCGGCCCAACTAGCCAACGGCCCAGCAAGGCCGCTCACCGCCCGCACGCACGCGCCGCGGCCCACACCCGGTGACTGGTGGGCTAGCCATGTCAGCACCTACAAATGGCCACCGCGCTGTCTTGTCCAACCTCCCAAAAGTGGCCATCGCACCCCGATGCCGTTCGTCCACGTACGACCGCACGCCACGCCATTCGTCTTTCCGCCGCACGCACTCGCGCTCCCTCGGAATCCTAACCCTAAGCTTGAAGCTGCCCTGGCCATCCGTTCTACTTGCCCCGTGCATCCGCCGTTCAAACGGCATCTTGGCCAAGCCATGGCCGCTGGCGCCCTATAAAAGGGTGGGCACCGAGTACGCTAGGGTTCCCCCGTGCTACGCAGCCATTTTCTGCACCACCACTCACCTGTCCAAGCAAGAAGAGGAGGAGAGGAAGGAGAAGGAGGAGGGGGGAGCTCCTGCTGTCAGAGCTGAACTCAGGAGCGCCGCCGCCGACCGAGCAGATGGAGGAAAGCCGAAGACCAGTACGACTATGCCAGCCAACGCCGTTCTGCTTCCGCTCTCCCGTGTGCACCTTCCCCGAGCCCCGGACCGCTCCGTCCACAACGTGCAGGTGAGCTGCTCAAGCCCACACCGTGGCCGCCGGCCAGCTCACCTCCCACGTTCCACCGCTACGCCTAGTCTTAGGCTTCATTAACCCCGTGGATAGCTTCGCCACATCGTAGAATCCCTTTAGGGAAACTCCTTTGGGGCCGGCATAGGCCACAATGAGGGCGCGCCGCTTTGCCACCCTTGGTCTCCTCGGACTCCGTCCACCGGAGCACCGCCATGGTGATTTTGCCGCACGCGCCTAGCCGTGCCCGTTTAACCACACGAGTTGGTCTCTGGAGCTCCCAGCTACTCCACACGATAGGAAGAGGAGGAAGATGGAGGCTAATTTGGAGCCCAGCCGGAGAATCGTCGCCGCCGTCAGTGTTCGCCATCGCCGCGTCGTCGCTGCCATGCGCCTTGCTAGGAGCCCCGTGGCCTAATTAATGTTGATTGCCACCATCGCCTCGACCACACGGACCTGTTGCGCGAGTCAAAGTGGCCTCTCAGCCGCTGCTGCGCCCCGCCACCGTGCCCCTGCCGTTCCTCGCCACTGTCGCACGTACGCCGGCGAGCCGAGGACCCACGAGGCCACCTGCGCCCCACTAGCAGTTTCGCCGCACCCTAGCACAGCCATAGCCACAGCCCTATCCGCCCGAGCTGGCCGAGAGCGCCGTGCTGCTCGCTGTCGGTGAAGTCCGGTCGAGCCGCCACGCCCGGCCGTGCGCACGCAGAGGGATGGGGATTTTCCCCTGTCTGCGTGAACCACGTCCACCGGACCCACATGGACCGGCCGAGCCAATCGCAAGCCGCCACCTATTCGCCTTGTCATCAGTCCACGATGCACTGGGTTCACAGGCCAGCGTGCCATAGACTAGGCCTAGTATCGGCCCACAGCGCCACGTGGCAGCACCGTGGAGCCGACACATGTCCGGGCCGGGCCGGCCCAACCCGACCCAGATCTGGCCCTACCCGAGCCCATCCAGGCCCAGTCCGGGCCCGGTCAGCGTTAACCATTGACCTGGGTCCCACATGTCAGCGTTGACCGGTCAGCGTTGACCGTTGACCTGGGTCCCACATGTCAGCGACCAGAACAGTGGGCCCCACCTGACGTCAGCCTTGCGTCAGCCCTACGGCAGCTCCACTGTGCCCGTGCGCCACGTGGCTCAACCGAAGACTGCCATGTGTTGGCTGCTGGTTATTTGGCCCTTTTTCTTTTTCAGAAAATAGAATAAACTTCAGAAAATCATAACTTCTTCATACGAACTCCGAAAAATATGAACCAAGTGTCCAAATTTTCATAAAATGAGCTCTACGTCATAGGCTTATGTTTGAATGCATTTGGAGTTATCGAATTTTATTTGGTTCTTTGTGATACTCTATAGGAGTCGCTAACGCAGCTATTTACGTCTTGTTTCAGAGGAGGAGCAGTTTGAGGAGGACGACTATGAGTACGAGGAGGAGCTCGGTGGCGAAAACGCAGGTGCCACACCCCACCCAACTTCGTAGATCCTATTACACATGGTATAATATCTAGTTTGCTAGTGCTTTATTTATGAATATCACCTAATGATAGGTTGCATGGTAGATTTGCTTGATGAACCTTTATCTTGTTGCAACCTTACTCCTGCACACCCGCTGATAGGCTAGACGCATGCTTATTTACTTATGATGCTTTACTTCTACCACGCTTATATCTGCGTGATGTGATTCGTGGTGGAGAGTATGGTTATGTGGTTAAGGCATGTGGTGCCACTTTACTCGAGGAGAGTGCTGCGTGCATCTTGGGTGTGTGGTGAGGGTTAAGTCGATCGAACAGGGTTCTACGATGAGCCTTGTGGGCGAGTCTTGCCGGGGGATGTGTTCTGGGCATTCCCGTATGAGGTGCTTGTGGCGGGCACATTGTGAGGTATATGGTGATCCCGGGGGTGAGAGCCCCCAGGTAGGAGGTGCTGTTGTAGCATGGACTGTTGTAGTCCCTATGGGAATAATTCTGTCTGATCCCCCTAGGACCTGATATCTCTTGAGAACCAAAACCTTGGGACCTACGTGCTCATCGCTCGCCTTTGTATGGGCGGGGGATGGATGTCTGACTAACTAGGATGGTGCCACTACTACTAGGTTATTAGCAGATAGTGTCGGGAGGTACGGGCTTTGGGACCAACACCCTCCTTAGACAACATAGTGACCTCGGGGGCCCGGTACTATGTCTCACAGTCTCAGTGTGCCGGTGGTACCTTTCTGGGATGTCCTAGTACTGAGTGGTAGGGTGGCATCGCACCGGTTAGAAAGCAGCCGGAATCAGCTTAGGCGAGGCACCGGCAATGATGGTGATCTTGTGGTTACGAGAGTACACGCTCTGCAGAGTTTTGAATCTATATATAGTCCGTGGCCTCAGTTTGGCCTTTCCCTCGACCTACACTCTCGGGAGTAGTGAGATGAGTCATTCTATTCTCCCCCTAGTGTTACCCTTCCGGCTGTGAGCTGTTGAGACAGGCTCCGAGAGGGAGTTGGACCTGTCGACTGAGTGTGAGAGGGTGAGATGTGTGTGATGGTGATGGATTGGGTAGGATATGTGGATGAGATGGGTTAAAACTTGATGAATTATATTATATAATACTGGTCACTTCTTGCATTGGAAATCACAGCCATATATTAGGCCGCATTGATTATATCCTTTGCATCCCACCAAATACTACATAGCAAAGCAAGGCATAGGATGGAAGATGTGGCCAGTACAAACCGTACTAAAACTTATTTGGCAGGTGAGCCTGACTATGACTACGATGACGAGGAGGAGTAGACGTCTTGTTCCTACGCTCAGGCTTCTTTTGGAGATTTTATTGTACTTCTGCTTACCGCAATTACCCCAGAAACTGCTGCTACTCTGATGATTCGGCCAGTGTGGCGATGGACTATTTATGTAATCCCTTCTAATTGTATTCTTTTATTTGATGTATGGAATTCTGTATCGACTGTTGCCGGGTAATGTGATGGTTTGAGCTTCAAACTACCATATTGTTCACTATTCTGTGTATTTTCCCTATGAGGAAGATTGAGGATGTTTCACAAATTCTACATAGCAAGAGCATACAAAAAACTCATGGGACACCAACAGGTCGATGATGTATACAGATGGCTGTGGCAGAATTCTTGTCAACCCAAGCACAAAATATTCTTCTGGCTACTGGCTAGTGACAAATTAAGCACCAGAAACATCTTAAGAAGGAGACACATGCAATTGGATTCCTATAATTGTGTCTTTTGCCTCACTAATCATGAGGAAACTTGCAGGCACCTTTTTCTCCAATGTCCTTTTCCTAGGCAATGCTGGCAATTCTTGCAAGTTGACATTTCACTGGATGCCTTATTCCTTGAGATAACATCACAAATCAAAGATCAGATTCAATCAAGATTCTTCATGGTGGCTATGATTCTGATATGCTAGTGCATTTAGACTTCAAGAAACAAGCTCATCTTTGAAGGAATACAGCCGACGATTCAAAGAGCTAAGGAAATCTTCAAAACTGAAGTGCTTCTGCTGAAGCATCGAGTAAAAGCAGGTCTTTCCAATCAATTTGATCAATGGACTCAAAGCATCCTTTAGCTTGGGCTTCCCGCCCAATTTGTGTATCTTTTAAGGTTCCCTAGTTTCTTTGTAGCTTTTAACTAGATTAGTTTGCCTTCTTCTTTTTTTGTTGTTTCTGGTTTTTGCTGTACTATACTACTTTTGTTAATAAAATGCCTGTAGGGGCTGCGGCCCCTCCAGTTTCTTCAAAAAAAATACTTCATTTATGAATTCATTGATTTCTCTTTGTACTACTATCTTTGATTTCTTGACTGTCACAACCTGCAGATCTAGAATTCCTTTGAATACAACACCATGCCCTCCACCACTAGTGATGCGAGCTTTGTCAAAGTTATTTGTTGCCTTCTCTATACAACTTAGGGTAATTATCATCCTTTCACTAATATCTGTATTTTGTGATATTAACTGTTGTAAAAGCAGCCCATGATTTTGGTCAAAGAACCTTTGTTTCTTCTTTTCACCTTTTGAAGATTGATTTTACGAATTATGTAGGGTCCACCAAGGGCACCTAGAAGCAAAAGACCTATTCCACCACCTACCGCTAGCCCAATGCTTAAACCTAAGAAAAACAATATATAATAGAACACATTCATTATTTCAAAGTAAATAATATATCAAGATGCAAATTTGTTTAGTGAGTGAGGTGAGAATAATAAATGTTTAGTCTGTGAAATAATATGTTATACATAGTGAAATATATATGACCTGTGAAAGAATTCTTCATCGTAATGCATCCCCCTTTTACAGAAGAATTTCCATAGGTTCCTTCAGGACATTGGCATTGAAAACTTCCCGGGAAATTTTGGCATATCCCTAGCATGAGTATGCTTCCTTGTGCTTGCACTCATCAATATCTAGGAAACTTGAACAGGCAGAGTATGTTTTAAGGTCATATTATAGTGTCTGCCTTGTAATCTAGAGCAAGTAGGCGTAAGTTACAACCAAATGTAGTATTGTGGATTTCCATCTTGTACCTGTGCATTTGTTTGGGACGGAAGCATTGCCTGTATAGCCAGTGTTGCATTGGCAAATATAACTTCCAGGTGTATTCTTGCAAACACCATAGCAAACATATCGTTTCGGGTATTTACACTCGTCGATGTCTACAGGAAAACAAGGGTATTTGTTAGTGGCACTAAATAGTATGTTTGTCTCGCAAAAAAAAGTATGTTTGCAGATAGAAAGGCTGAGTAATATTATTGAAAAGATTGATTCACTATTTAGTCACTGCGTACTGTACCTTGGCATCCACCGTGAACGTAAGGATTGCCCTTATAACCATCTGCGCATTGACACAGATATCCACCGTGGCACGAGGAAGAGGAGTTTCGGCAATAGCTGTGGGTACTGACACACTCAGGGGCGGTCTCATTATTCGTTGGACATGCTGATGAACTACTCCTGCTAATTATCCAGTCTAGTGTTGCCGGAAGTGCTTCAGGATTATTTCTTCTGTGATTCCAATTGGAGTAACCCTGGTCGACTATGTGCACAGAACCAGAAAGGTCCCAGCCCGAGTCAGAAATCAGGTCAATTTGGATGGTGTAGGAAGAGTAGCCTAGGACGATGCTGGCCTGACAGCAATCAATGCCAGTGCAGCTGCCATTAGTTCCTACTATCGTCGTAGGGCCGCTGACGGCACCGGGGTTCTGTTCGTACTTAACGACTGGGCAGACAGAAGTGCAAGAACTCACCAAAGGGGTGTTTAGATTGTGGTATTTTTTGAACCCGATGAATAGTATCATTTTCGGCTTATTTGATAAATATTGTCTGATCGTGGACCAACTAGACTCAAAAGATTCATCTCGTGATTTTGAACTAAACGGTGTAATTAGTTATTTTTTACCTATATTTAATGCTCCATACAAGCAGCTAAATATTGATGTGATGGAGAGAGAGTGAAAAAATTATAACTTTTGGAGGGAACTAAACCAGGCCTATCCGGCCCCCCTAGGATGCTGACCTGAGCGCCGCACCCTCTGGCCTCGAGCATGCTAGCTGACTCCGACAGGAAGTAGGGTCCCGTCTCTGGGAGCCCGAGGCCCCATGTCCGGTCAGCGGGGGTGCCTATGCTGCTACTGCCATTCTCAAAGGGATTGTACTTGTACTTGACGGCGGCGCTGTTGATACGCACCGTGCTGTGTTCAACGGAGATCTCCAGCACCTGCACGGTGCCGTCGCCGACGAACAGCTTGGAGGTGTTGCAGGTGAGGTTGAAGCCGGCGGCGTGGTAGCAGCCGGTCTCTATGCCGAACGGATAGGGGATGCTGATGTTGCCGCAGCTCCTGGTGCAGTAGTTACTGACCATCCCAGTAGTGGCTGTTGTCGCAGCTGGTAGTGGCACTGCCGCGCCGCCAAACGCCGGAATGATCATCAACAATGTCGCGACTACAGCAGCAGGTGCTAATGCAGCTTTTTCAGTAGCTACCTTCTTTATGTGTGCGAATGAAACTGCGAGCACGTACAGATAAGTTAATGGAGAGGTATTAGCAAAAGGCACTTCAATTTGTTTGGCTATGGAATCACTAGGCATATCCACACTATAAATAGCGGATGATACACTTCTTATATATTCCATTCGCTCATCGCTCTCCTTGACGTCACGAGCTGCTTACTCTTCCAAGTGGCAGTGTAGGCAGTAGCACATAATAAGATGGTAACGGTGCTGCCGAGGAACACCTCAACCGCTCACCGACTTGGTCGCTTCCCATCCAACTCGATTTCAGCCACTTGGCCGGTCCCTGAACTGCATGCCATGCATCACCGTGCGTGTATAAGTCGTCCATGAACAACCACAGGGCGCGTACGGACACTCCTTCCAGGGCATCGCCAATTGCTTGCACCACCGGCGTCCTATATACTAGTCGTCGATCAGCTCTCCAACACCGTTGACCACGTATTGCTAGCTCGCCCTGCGCAGTATAGTATAGTAAATCATGCTGACGTGCATCCAAATCATGTATCTTTCATTTCTATATGCCGGCCGCGTGGGGATGACATCTCACATATACCGCGCAGTGCACGCCGGCAACGACTACTCTGATGACAATTATTCGAGCATTTCCGTGCATTTGCTCTTGGGTTTTTTGAGGGAACATTTGCTCTTGGTTACCCGTCCAGCCGGCCTGCATTGTCACTCCATCACTTCACTTGCTACTTACTACTCTGACAGCGCCACCTGCTTCTGCCGATCCAGCCGCTGTGCTCCAGTTTGAACTCTGACCGGCGTGGATATATTCCTTCGACCTGGCCGTGCTCGATCACCAGCGAGCAGACCCTCAGGGCGTTCGCTCCTAATGGTAAGCACCTACTTCCTCTCGTCGTCATTACCATGATCAAGACCAAGACGAGGAAGAATACTGTACAAGATCCGACAACAGGACGTGGGAAGACTCAAGACTGAACCTGACTAAACGGGTGAACCGCTGGAGTAATTGGGCTTTTATAGGTTTAGCGTGTATGTCGGTTGATTAGCCTTGAGTTGGAGTCGGCTGGGTTGGCTGGGGATGGGCAGTATATAAGCCCTTGTAATTTGTAACCATTTGCTGGAGATCATCGAATAACAGAACCCTGTCTTCTGAACCCTGAAACTCTGTTCTCTGAACCCTGTCCCTTGCTGTTCGTCTGAATCCTTCCCAGTTCTTGCTGATTCCCATTCTCAACTCCGATTCCACTCTAGTTATCCATTGTGTTCTGACAATTTTGCCGCCTGTTTCCACAATTTTATTGCACATATGCAAGCAACATACCTATCGCATAGCAGGCTCCACCCGCACTGATCACCTCTGCTCGCCACCACATCTATCAAGTTGTTCCGAGGAATGAACTATATATACTATATAATGATAAGAAGAATCGACAAAAAGGATTTGAAGAGAAGATAATTAGAATTGAAAGTTACCATAGTTTTCAACCAATAATCAATTTCGAGGTCATATCGGAGAACATGCATGGTGTGCTGAGATAAATAAAATGGAGATGGATTCAGATCGATTTTGCCACGTCTAGATCTGTGGTATGTACCGACGGTGTACCCGAAAGGAAATATCAATGGCCTAACGGTGTCGTTTTAGAGGTAAAATTTCACAGCACACGACATAAACTCAAAGTCCTTTTCTACTACTCCATCTGTTCCAAATTATAGTTCACTTTGATTTTTTTGGTATACTCATTTTGCTATGTATCTAGATCATATTTGTGTCTAGATACATAGCAAAATGAGTGTACCAAAAAATCGAAGTGAACTATAATTTAGAACGGATGAAGTATCATGTAGCACTATATATAGATATATTTATTGAAATATCTATATTGATGGTATAACTGTTAGTGCATTACATATATATAGCCATCTTTGGTCCACACAAACCTCCCCCACTTTTGAAGATCTTGAATTTTCAGCGAAAACTGGCTGAAGTGAAATAGTATAGGGCATCATGCATACTCCTACTTAGTATGTATAGGGCATCACGCATACTCCTACTATAAACGCAGGTCCAAGTCAAAGTCAAGTCACCATCCAAGCAAAGCCGTGTATCAGGCCACAAATTAAGCTGGTGGTTTCTGGCCTAAAAACACCTTTAGGCTTTAGCACTACGACCGAATCACGATTTTAGCCTTTTGATAAAACAATGAATATAATGGACGACGCTTCATTCGGTTGGTGGCTCGGACCTAAACACACCTTTAGCAGTACGAACGAATCATGACCTTAGCCATTTGCTAAAACAGAGAATGGACGCAGCTGAATCGCTGGACACCAAACTAGTAGACAGAAACTTCACTGAAATTTCTTGCCTCTATATCTCCATCAATAATTGCAGCAGGTCTTGGTCATCTCTCCAGCCTCCCGAGTCAAAAGCTAAAACCAAAATACTCTCGTTAACGACTCTCGCCGAGAGCTGATAATATAACGAGGAGTATTATATACTAAAAAAGGAGAAACGTTTTGTTTTAAAAGGTTAATCATCCAAGCTATCCTCAGAGCAACTCCCTAGCCTCTTGATCTATATCTCTGCTTATTGATAGATACAGTCAAAAATTCTTTTCAATGGCTTGTCTAATTAGATCTCCAAATATATGTGATCATTTATTCCTCTTTACTAGTTAAAGATATAGAGAAGTTATTAGTGGCTGAAAGAATATATAGAGAACGCTTTTTCATTATTATTTTTTTTGAAACAAGGCTTTTTCATTACTCCTCTGTCACAGCTGAATCGCTGGACACCAAACCCTCAAGATGATGAGGTACACAATCCCAAGAAGGCAAGCAGTTCGATCACCACAGGGCTTTTTACAACCTAGGGAGGCAAGCTCATATATCTCCAAGGCAAGCAGTTCGATCACCACAAGGACAAAGATTGATCCTACACGTAGAGAACTCTTCGGCTATCAAGTGTTTGATCTCTGTAATGACGTGACCCAATGACGAGAATCAGTATTCATCACTTTGGAGAGCAGATTTTATAGTTGCAGCATCTGTTTCAAGTATAACCTGGATCTTGCCCATCTGAACCGCCATTTTGAGGCCCTCAAGGCAGCCCATTAATTCAGCATGGAGAGCACTCTGTAAGAAATCTTCCCTGCCGCTACCTGCCTTCCACACCCTCCCATTACTGTCTCTGATAGCGTATCCCCAACCACCATCACTTGACTACGAAAAATAGGTTCCATCGGTGTTGATCTTCAGGACCCCCTGCTCCGGTTTCTTCCAGCTTTCCTTCTGACAGAAATCCGGCAATAGCATTCATTTCTTCAGTTTTATCCATGTGGGCATCAGCTTTGTCAGCATGAGCAGCAGCAATGTAAGCTACTGCCACTCCCGATCTTCTTCGTCCTTCTTCTCTCCATATGTTTCTTTCACTCCAAATTGCTCTATAACTATTTTTTTTTTGAAATATCTGCTTACGAGAATGGATTTTAAATTTGAAAAAGTCTCTTAGAGATGCTCTTAGTTCAATCAACAAGCATTCCTACGAAAAAGAACATATTAAAAATCTCATTGGTAGGCTCTTATGTCACACCACCCTTAACACAGCAGCATAATGCCCCCCCTATCCCCAACTGCTAGCGCTCTGAACAAATAGCACATAGCTAGACGGGGTGTTTGCCTCCTCACGGGGTGGTTGCATCATGACCAGTCCCCTTGCTCGTCCGGCTCGCGGGGTGGTTGCCTCCTCACCGGCGCCAGCACGACAAAGCTCTAGACCGGCCTCTTAATTCAAGTCGGTCATGGTACATAAACAAATTAAAGGATGACTCACAAGTCACAAAGCTCAAAGCTAAAGCCTTCGACGAAGAGATCAAATATGTTTGGCACCATAAATCAGTCAAGCCAAGTCACTGCGTATGCGTGTTTCATGGACGACGAAATTAAATTAGTTCGTCATCGTCCTTGGTGTCGGGCAACCAGGCGCTATTTATAGTGTATTAGTGTAGTGCTCTTCCGAAGCCAAAACAACAAAAAGAAGAGGCCATTTGTTGCTCTTCGTTCACGCTTCCATACACGCAAGACACACATGAAGATGAACGAAGTAGTAGTAGTAGCGAGTAATAAAGCAGATGTAGCACTTGCTGCTGTTCTCGCCATGCTGTTGCTGATGCTCCCACCGTTTGCTGGCGGCGCAGAACCTGCTGCAACTCCAACTGCCACTGGTAAGGGCACCAGCAACTGCACAAGGAGGTGCGGCAACATCAGCATCCCGTACCCGTTCGGCATGGAGCCAGGCTGCTACCACGCCGCCGGCTTCAACCTCACCTGCAACCACTCCAAGCTGTTCCTCGGCGACGGCACCGTGCAGGTGCTGGAGATCTCCGTTGAACACAGCACGGTGCGTATCAACTCCAATGTGACATGGGAACGTGATGCCCCCATGCACGGGAGATGGGGCCTCGGGATCCTACGAACCGGCCCCTACTTCCTATCGGAGTCGACTAGCATGGTCAAGGTGATAGGGTGCGGCTTCCAGGTCACCATCCTAACGATGGATGTCAGCGTGGTCAGTTCTTGCTCTGTTAGCTGCCCAAATATTGGGACCAGAGATGCTAATCCCGTTTACAAGATAGCAAATCGCAGCTGCACTAGCGGCCTTGGTTGCTGTCAGGCCAGCATCATCGTAGGCTACTCTTTCTACGACATCAAGGCTAGCATTACTCCTTATGCTCACCAGTTTTATCTTTTTGGTTCTGTACACATAGTCGACCAGAGTTACAATTGGAATGATGAAAATTATCCTGAAGCTCTTCCTTGGACCACACTAGACTGGATAATTAGCAGGAGTAATTCATCGGCCTGTAGACATCGACGAGTGTAAATACCCGAAACGACATGTTTGCTATGGTGTTTGCAAGAATACACCAGGAAGCTTTATTTGCCAATGCAACACTGGCTATACAGGCAATGCTTCGGTCCCAAATGGATGCACAGGTACAATATGAAAGTCAGTTATACATTTGGATATATCTTACAACTACTTCCTCGAGAGTTACAAGGTTTGCTGTGTATTTGGACATACTACATATAAGCATAACCTTAAAACATATATACTCTATCTGTTCTAAACTTTAAGTTATTTTGATTTTTCTATGTACATAAACAACTTCTTTTGCTGTGCACATAGATACTCTAGAGATACACTATTTTTATTGGAAAATAAAGTTCAATGATGTCATGATACACCATCAGGAGTGTAGATTTGATGACAAATATGCACATATATAATTTTTATGTTTCTAATTATATTATCAAGGATTCACAGTAAAAATCATAATAGTTCGATCAGACAATTAATACATCATGTTTTTTTGACCAGAGAGAGTAGTAACAAAGAGGCACGTGCAAAAACTGTTGTTTTGGTTTTCAATTAAGAATTTACCTATATTAACTCCTTAGTGCCATTTATAAGCTTATGACATGTATTAATAAACAAGCTATCACATTCCTCCTATTGGAACATAGGAAAGGTCTCTAATATGGCATTATAGCTTGGCAACATTTAGAAAAATACACTTACCTTAAACAAATAAAATTATGTGTTTTATCAAAAATATGTTTTGTGTAATGTATAAAATATATAAAATTTCAGAAGTCAATGAGAAATGACTTTAACTTAGGACAAATCTGACGGCCAATTATACAAGTCAATACCATTGACTACCAAATCTCACAGAGATTCTATTTAGTGAATATCTGTCACTTCAGATTCTAGATTTCCTTTTCATTAAACCTCATTTTCGACTGTATATTTATGCCCTTCATATATTAACCATACCAACATGTGGTTTTAATGATTTTTATCCTTATAAATATGGTCTTAGACATTGATGAGTGTGAGCACAAGGAAGCATACTTGTGCTATGGGTTATGCCAAAATTTCCCGGGAAGTTTTCACTGCCAATGTCCTGAAGGAACAAATGGAAATTCTTCTATAAAAGGAGGATGCATTACAACCAAGAATTCCTTCACAGGTTAATTCACTACATGCAACATATTATCTCATGGACTAAACCTTTCTCACCTCATTCAAATTCACGGCTTGATATATTATTTTACTTTGAAATCATGAAGGTATCATGTTATGTTTTACTTAGGTGTAAGTGTTGGGCTAGGAGTCGGTGGCGGAACATGTGTTTTGCTTCTAGCCCTTGGGGACCCTACATAATGCGTAAAATCAAGCTTCTAAAGGTGAAGAAGAACAAACAAAGGTTATTCAAGAAAAATCATGGTCTACTTTTACAACAATTAATATCACATAATACAGATATCAGTGAAAGGATGATAATTACATTGAGCAGTATAGAGAAGGCCATAAATAATTTTGATACAGCACGCATCATTGGTGGTGGAGGGCATGGTGTTGTATATAAAGGAATTCTAGATTTGCAAGTTGTGGCAATCAAGAAATCAAAGATAGTAGTAGAAAGAGAAATCAATGAATTCATAAATGAAGTTGCAGTTCTTTCTCAAGTAAACCATAGAAATGTGGTGAAGCTCTCAGGATGTTGTCTTGAGATAGAAGTCCCGTTATTGGTTTATGAGTTTATTTCAAATGGAACCCTTTGTCATCACCTCCATATTGATGGGCCCATAACACTATCATGGGATGATCAAATGAGGATAGCAGCTGAAGTTGCCAAAGCTCTATCCTATCTGCATTCAGCTGCTTCAATGCCAATATTTCATAGAGATATTAAGTCTACGAACATACTTCTTGATGATGCTTTAACTGCAAAGGTTTCAGATTTTGGAGCTTCTAGGTACATCCAAATTGATCATACAGGAGTGACTACGGCAGTTCAAGGAACAATGGGTTATTTGGATCCTATGTACTATTACAATGGTCGGTTAATAGACAAGAGTGATGTTTTTAGTTTTGATGTTCTTCTTGTAGAATTGCTTACTCGAAAAAAGCCATACATCTACAGGTTAGTCGACAATGATGGTCTTGTTTCACATTTTGTCTCACTACTTGCAGAACCCAAACTTGTAGACATAATTGATCCTGAAATTATTATGGAGGAGGGATGTGGAGAAATCCAAGAAGTAGCCACACTAGCAGCAATGTGCACAAAACTAAAGGGAGAAGATAGGCCTACAATGAGGGAAGTGGAGATGACCCTTGAAATCTTGCTAGTTAAAAAGAGGCAGGTTCAATATAATAGAACACCTATGAGGAATGGTGGGGATGAAGCTACAGCTCATTACATGGCAGTTGGGTATGATTGCAAGGAAACTAGCAGGCAGTACACTATGGAAGAGGAAATTTTGTTATCAGCGAGCTACCCCCGGTGAACTTTCGTTACAGCTGTGAACAGGTGGGACTTGATATAGTGATTTCTAATTCTGTAGAGCATAACGAGACAACCTAGAAACTATCACATCCTTTAATGTGTTCTCGTTGAAATTAGTATGTTGACAATGTTTTGGTTTGGCTTCGGTTGTGCATATTTCAATTCATAAATTTAGCATAAGCCTATAATTCTTGTGCTTATTATTTGTGTACTGAACATATGTGAGATGTTTTTCCTAATTCGCATGCTTATTTGTTCAAACAACAGTATTCATCATGCATCTACTTTATATAATTATGCATTGTTGAGGTAAATGCGACATAATCGCAGAATCCAATAGCAATATACATTACATGAAACTAGACACCTACAATCGAGAAATGAAATGTAGATTGCGAAGTATATGTGCATGCACTGAAATGTGTCATTGTCAAACTCACAAACCCAATCTGCAATCAAGGAAAGAAAGAAAACTTGCCGGATGGACGATCATGAATGTTGGAACTTGGTTCCAGCAGGTTTGAATAAGGTGAAACAATAAGATTAAGCAATCTCTCTCTTAGTATTAAGTAGGTGGAATTACAAGGCGGGCCCAAAGGTAGAAAATGCAGTAACTACCAGAGGACAACTGCCCTAATTACTCAGGGGGCATCGCCCAAAACTAGACACCTTTTATAGTGACTGCACAGCTAGGCATTCAAAAATACAAGCGTGCCCCCAGCGAGAGCATCGAAACCCTAGACATCGACCCTATTACATGTGGGCCTCCCAAGGGCAGGATTGTCCACCATCTTGCCGTCGAGATACACGGGTCGCGGCCCATTGCCAGCTGCAAATGGGCCCATCACATCTGCTTCCTGATGATGAATCTTGGCCCGGCCCATCGTGCCGTCCTGATGGCCGCCGTCTTGACGCGTCTCCACCTCCGCTGAAGACCTCCGGAGGAGTAGGAGGTCCCGTCGAAGGACCTCCGCAACTCCGAAGGCGACGCCGCCAGACCTCCATGCTGACCGACCCTACAACCTCTGATGTAGTCATCTCAGCGGAGGTTCCATCTCCGGAGGCTCGTCTTTTGTGCCTATAGGTGCAAAATAGAAGAAAAAAGACACCTGGTTCGTTGGTAAGATAGAAATCGGAGGTAATAAGCCTCTCCGGCCTCGGGGCACATCCCCAACATCCCCACTTGAGGGTTAGGTCCAGCAGAGGTGGGTCTAGCCATCAACACACCCTTGGCCGTGGAGGCTGCTTTTACCTCCGACCCACCTGGCCCGTTGATCGTTGGACCGGAGGCTGGGTTTTTACCATTGCACATTGTTTGATCTTGACCGTTGATTTTGAATTGATTCGATTTAGGCCATTCGGTCTACGGACCGACGTGACCATTATGCTGGGAATTCGAGGCGTCGCTTCACCGCCTATATAAGGGAGGATGGTGAAAACGACCTGTAGCCCCCTTTACTCACAACCGTGTAGCTTTATCCTACCAGTTGTTGCCTCCAATTTTGATTTTCCTTGACATCTTGTCGCCGTGGCACCTGAACGCCCCTGCTGCGCGCGTCGCCGCCCATTCTCCTGCCCCTATTCCCGCTTCCAGGATGTCAGAGTCAGAGGTTTTTTTGGATCTATTCGAGCAGTGCATGCTGGCTGCTGCGGAGGCTAAAGATCTTGAAGAGTCCTTGTCGGATGTCAAAGCTTCTCTGAGTGAGTTGATGTCTTCGAAGGTGGATCCAACCAACGCGGAGGTCACCTACGACTTCGGTTGTAGTCGGATGACCCAAGATATGATTACAGAGCTTGAAGGAAAAGGATTCTTCCCTGCCAGTCGTGGGCGGCCTTCGTGTGGAGAAACTATACCAAAACCTAAGAAGGATGAGGCTGTCGTCTTTTGGGATTTCTTCACCTGTGGCCTTCACTTCCCTGCCACCAACTTCTTGCAGTATATTCTTGAGTGGTTCGAAGTATAGCTCCATCACATGACCCCTCGTGCTTTTTTGAATATGAGCAAGTTTCTTTGGGCTGTCGAGTCTTATGGTGGGGAGCTTAGCATAAACACCTTGACAGAGTACTATGAGATGCAGAAGCAACCACGGTATGTTGGGAATAAGCTGGCCCAGTTTGCATCTTGTAGCTTTATGGCTAAGAGAAACCTGGGCAAAGGTAAGGAAAAATTGCAATTTCTTGGTGCCAGAGAGGGAAGTATGAGCCTGTTGACTGGTTGGACTTTTGGTTCTATGTGCGGACCCCCAGCATCACCCGACCTGAGGAGGGTGGTAAGAATGTTACCCATTTTCCTTTCCATGATGACCCGGATGAGCCCGTAAACTAGCGTGAGGCCTGGTCAGTTGACTCTGAGAAACGGAGGTCCTGTACGGAGGCTTCTGCTGTGGCTTGCCGCTATTCAGGAGGTTGGGATCTTGTGGAGGAGATGGTAGCCTCTGATTTCTGGCCCCTTCTTGGTGGTAAAGATAGGAAAAAATTCGATATGCAAATGCTGGATCTTCCCATTTTTGGGGTTGCTGGTGGGATCCCCTGCCTGCACTTTGGCCTTCATCTTCCCAAGGTCAGAGCAAGGAGGAGTTTGTTCGTTTGACCGAACAAAAGGCTACTGAAATTCTTGGTGACATTTTTGAGAAAGAGTATCTTGCTCGAAGGTCGGAGTCTGGCATTATGCCCCGCCTTAATAGAGTTTTTGAGGAGTTTGGCGTGCACTACGTTGAGCGTGAGGTCCCTGACAAAATCAAGAAGATAGACAAAAAAGATTTGGTTTCTGCTGCTGCTGTCGCTGGTGCTACTGCAGCTGCGAAGGCTACTGAGGGGAAGAAGAGGAAAGCTGGTGTTTTGACACACGGGTTGTTGAAAAAGCAGAGGGGATCCTCCGCTGAATCTGTAGAAGTTGATGATGTCTTTGAGGGTTTGTATGATGAGGAGGAGGATCTTTTTGTGGGTTCGGAGGCGGATGCTGAGACTCTAGTGGAGGCTGGTGTTCTGATAGCTCATGATTCTGAGGGGGCTTCTCTGCAGTCTCCGCCAGCTACCGCTACTTCTCTAGAGGTGTCCCCCATTCATGCGGTTGATACCTCCCTGTCATCTCCCCTCTGGCATATTGTGCCATCTGCTGCACCTCTACCCTAGCCTAAGAAAGAGGACATCTCATCGGAGGTTGCTACAAAACCTTTTGCCAGCGCCTATTTTGATGTTAGTTCTGATGACGACATGGCGGAGGAGATGGCTGTCAAGGCTAACGACATCGAGAAGCCTGCGGAGGATGTTCAACATGAGTTGGAAGATGTAGGGATCTACGAGGATGCTTACACTGCGAGCCAAGGTGGTATTCTTACTCGAAGTATGACTTATTTAGACTTTCTTACTTTGAAGGCTTCTTGTGGTAGGGCTTCAGAAGGGGAGATTTCTTTGCTTGGTGAGCTAGTATGCGGTGGTTATGAGTCTTTGATTTTCTTAATTTCATCTTTGACTTATTTTATTTCTCCTGTTTATTCCAGATTGTATTGCTGCAAAGGCTGCGCAGGTTTCACCTCCGATAGCCTCGGCGCCCTTTGTACCTTCAGCTGGAGGTGCTGTTACTGAGGGTGCTACTGCTCCGTCTCAGCCTCCGCAAGATGTCAGTGGTTCAAGGTCTAGCGGTGGTGGTGACAATGATAAATGCTTCCTTCTTGGGTGGGTCGATGGCATCGGGCAGACGACTGAGGTAATGGGTGCTGATTTGACCTGACGCCTCATGCAGCTGCCCCATGAAGTTCTGATGCGTGCTCAAGTTGACCATCATATAATCTTGAGTTGCCCTATGTTGTTTTGGTGAATTTCTTGTTTGGTCCTTCACTGGATTTGTTTCACTTATTGTTCCACTATTATTTTTGCAAAGCCATGCTATGTCTGTGGCGGTTGAGTCTAGTAATTATGCTGAGATTGTGAGAAAAGTCAAAGCAATTGCTGCGCTAAAAGTGGAGGTGGAGTCCCAGACTCTTGAGAAGGAGGAGTTGGCGCAGAAGGCGTCTGAGCTGAAGGAGTAGTTGTCAAGTTTCGAGGCTCACTTTATTGAATTAAAGAAGTCTCTTGATGATGCTCAGAAATCGGTGACTCTTGCTACCCAGTGAGCAGAAAAGGCCAACATGATCTCTGAGAACCTCCGTAAGGAGGTGGATGCTGAGCGGCAGTTAGCGGAGGCCATGAAAGCTAAGGTTGAGAGTCTTGAGGCAGAGTTGGACGCCCTGAGGTCAATTGGGCTGGAGGTGGCAGAGTCTTATGTTTCCGCTCTTCACGCATTCGGTGGTGCTGCGACTCCAGTTGATCCTGAAGCTTGTACTTCCGGGGTTTTTCTCTTGGATTAGGGCCAACCTTGGCAAGCTTAATGAGTTTCTGACCGAGGTCTCCAATTTCAGTGCCAAGACCTCCGCCACTTACCTCCACAAGTTTTTCGCATCCAAGGGTATTGTGCAGATTGGGAATTTTGCTTGCCCGGAGGTGTCTAATCCTGCTGAACTTGACAAGACAGATCAGTTTGTGAAGACCATTATGCGCATCTTTATGGAAAAATTTTGGTCCAAGTTTGTCGGACTGAGACCATGGCCATGGCTAATATTACTCGAGAGACGGTATGAATTGTTTTCTTTGTTTTCATTTGTTGTATTACCTGTGTCAACGATTTTTTTCTTTTGCTTACTTTTGTTTACTTCAGGAGCTGGAGTATGGCAAACACGGCGCTCATGACTCGACTGCCTCTACCGGTACTTCTGCACGTACCAGAGGATCTATCGACGCTGGCACCTCCAAGACTCAAGTTCTCTCCGTGGGTGTTAGTGCTGCCGCGATAGCGAAGCAGGTGGACGCATCACCGGAGGCTCAGGCGGAGACCCAAGATTTGACTGCCGATGAGAAGGTTCAGGATTAAGCTTAACTTGTAATTGTGGATAGTTAGTCTTTTGCTGACTCTGTGGCATCGAGCATGTGTAAGAAATACATTCAGCTGCTTTTGGTTATGTAAATTATTAATGGTCGAATCGTCCTGTGCAGGTCCGCAGTTTGGGGCCTGTGTAGGAGATTAACCCTGTTCTTTTATGCTTGATGGCGTTTTCTCTAGCGGCGAGCTGTGGGATTACTGGAAGTCGGTGTTTCCTAGGCGTACTGTGGATGGTATGTTTGATTTTGTTCTTTCTAACTTAGATGATAAGCGTTCTAGCTTTACTCGCTCTCTTGCATGGCGCGGCCCGACTGATCTTTTGTAAACTTTTTCGTTCGTACGGAGGTTCGACGCTATGATCAAACTGTTGCTTCTGAAATCATTTAGTTTGACCTCTGCTTTGTTGCGGAGGTTGCTTTCTTCCTGTCGAAGGCCTTCGTGCCAGATCATGGTTGTGGCCTCCGAGTTTCATTTAATTTTTCCTCCTTGGAGGATGTAACTATTTTGATGTATATTATTTTTGTAATTTCTTTGGGCCTTGATTACAAGATGAACGTGATTGCCATTGTTTCTTTTTGACTAGGGTTGACCCTGGGTTTATTGTATGTCAAATTCTTCTTGTTGTATTTAGATTTGGGGCCTCCAACAAGGTCTCCACGTGTCTTGACGCTTGATCTGCAACGAAGAACCGCGGTTGATATTGGCAGAGATGTAGGGTCGTTATGAGTTCTTATGTGGTATCCCCCTTGCCTTCGTGTTGTCGATGATCCTGATTGGCTTGCGCTGTCAGTTAGCTACTTTTGTGTGCTGCCTAAGATCCTTGTGGCCTCCGGGTTATCTATTCTGCTGACCTTTTTACGAATTCTTGTGCTGTATCTTATGCTTTTTGTTTGGCTGTATGTGTACATCAGCCTCCATCTTTTAGCTTTCTAATTTTGGCTGTGCGGGGTTGCTGAACGCACTTGTGGTTGCTTGTTTCCTAGCCGGTAGGTGTGTGTTTAACCTTTGAGTTCTACTTCTTTTATAGTGCCTCTATGTACTTTGAGTATCTTTGTTATTTACTGCCCTTGATTTGGTACTTCTACCTCTTGAGGCGTAATGATACAAGTACTAATTTTGTACTTTTTTCTTTATGATAGGTAGCTGCAGTTGGTTTAATGATGCTTGGGAGCTCCCTATAAAAGGATTTGTTCCCCTCTTGTTGTTTAGGCTGCTTTGTTATTTGTATTATACTGATGGTGTCTTCTGGGAGCTGCTTTTGTACTGATACTGCGTGAGGACTCATAATGAAATAGCCACATTAGTGAACCTGTTACCAACGGTTAAGGATGGTGATGCTTCTGTTCACCAAGGATACCCTACCTGGATTCCTTTTGTATCTTCAAAGATGGTGGCCGAATGTGATCCTATTCACTGTGATAGGTGAAAGGATTTTGGATGCGGTGGTCACTTGTGGATGGAAGGTGCAAAGTGGTGTGCAGGCAGATGATGGTAAGGCAAGTCATGCACAAGTTTGCGTTGGAGATTCACCTCCTTCTCTTCGTACCGAGCAACTGTTGGTCTTGATTCAGCTGGCCAATTTTTCAGAGGCACAAGGTGGTATACAGCCGGGAAGCGATAGAGGGTGTTTCGTGGACGATCAAGACTAATCTCCACCAGCACCCGCTTTTCAGGGAGTCTTAGTTTGCTTACCTTCAGATGTATTTTTGGAGGTTGCACTCTTTTCTCTTTTGTAGGCTGAAGTGTTGGCAACCTCCACGCCACTTCCATGTCTTGTGGTGGCAGGTTAACTAGGTGCAGTGGCTAGATTTGCTGATCCGGAGGTCGTGCGCTTTGGTCTCATGCAATGTTCTTGTTATGAGCAAGATGCAATGAGCCTTATCGGTTGTAAATGAAAATTTAATAAATAAATATTATTTATATTATTTCATTGCCTATGTTTTGGAATGTATATGTCGCGGAGGTTCTTTTTGCATTATTTCTCCCTCTGGTTTGAAATGTGTTTGGCGTGGAGGTTACTTTGCAATTATAGTATTTGTGCGGTTTGTGTTACCTTCGCTTTGGTAACAGTTTATTTCTGAGGTCGTTATTGTTGCTAACTAGCATTGTGCTCATTTTAGAGCTACCAGTGCTTGCATTGGTTCGCAGGTCTTTTTCTGATTGTTTGCAACTCGTGGTTGCGGGTGCCTGCCCCGATGCCTGATATGACAGGTCTTTTTTGAGGACTTGTGGCATTCCCCAGAGGTCGCTTCATGCCTTTTCGTCTTTCTTAATGATAGGCATGATGTGACCTTGCAAATCGTGAAGTGTTGTCGAATATTGCGGTCGCGGTGCTGGCTGCTTTCCACTGCTTGTGTTATTTTTTTGGTGTCCTCTTTATATATTCAGAGGTTGATTACATAAGTTCTTGCCTCGTTAAAAACCTCACCTCTAATTTGGAGCCCCTGTGTGAGGAAAAGAGTGCAAGCCGGTTTTACAAGAAATGTAAATTGCAGAAATTTAAATCTATGGACCTCTGCTTATAGTTCCATGGAGTCCTTACATTCTATGTGTAATATTTTCTAAGGCTATCGATGTTCCAGGAGTGAGCCGACGCCCTTCCTTCTTGATCTTGTAGGTAGAAAGACCCCCGCCTTCCACCTTGCTTTGCTATGAATGGTCCTTCCCATTTTGGTTGTAGCTTCCTTGTGTTTTGAGCGTTTGGTTTCCGCCTCATTACCCAATCACCATATTGGATGTTTTCGATAACCACTTTTCCATCCCTCCATCTCCTGGTTTGATTTTGATATTTTTTATGTTCTCAATGGCCTCGAGTCTGTATGCTTTGGTCATTTCTTTGCTGTATTCTTCGTCTTTCGCGAGTTCTTGCTTGATCACGGGAAGGCTTTGGTACTTGATTTCCTCTGACATCATTGCTTCTTCTCCCTATAGTAGCTTGAATGGAGTGAACCTGGTTGCTCTTGATACATTTGTGTTGTGGGACCACACTACCTTGGGTAATTCTTTGACCCAATTGCCTTTCTTGTGATCTAACAACATTTTGGAAATTGCTGAAAATATGATTCTACTTGATCTTTCGACTGCTCCATTGCTTTCTGGGTGATAGACGGAGGCGAAGGCTATTTGCGTGCCGATGCTTTTGCAGAATTCTTTGAACTTGTCTGAATCAAACTGCTTGCCATTGTCGACTGTGAGTGTTTTTGGCACCCCGAATCTGCAAATTATGTTTTGCCAGAAGAATTTTTTGACTGTTTCAGAGGTGATGGTTGCAAGTGGCTTTGCCTCTATCCATCTTGTGAAATATTCAACTGCTACTACTGCGTATTTACTCCCACCTTACGCCGGAGGTAACAGGCCAACAAGGTCCATTCCCCATCTTTGAAGTGACCAGACCGGAGGCACTAGTTGTGTTGTTCCCCCTGGGGATGTCTGATGTGGTGCGAAACTTTGGCACGCCTTGTAGGTTTTCACTATGTGTAATGCATCTTTGATGTGTGTTGGCCAATAAAGCCCCTGCCTGATTGCCTTTGTTGAGAGTGCTCTAGGACCGATGTGTGATCAACACATCCCTGAGTGGATGTCCTGTAAGAGGTCTCTGCCTTCTGACTCAGTGATGCACCTGAGCAACGTTTGGACTATGCCTTTCTTGTATAGTACCCCATCAATTATTGTATAATTTCATGCCCTTGCGGCCAATCTTGCTGCGTTTGTCTCATCTGTTGTTACATGAACTCCATTGATCTGGTCAATTATTGCTTTTCTCCAATCCTCTGTGCTTACTAGTAGTACCTCCGCAAATGCTTTGGATATTTTTGTGGTGACTGGAATTCATAGTTCTTGGAAGAACATTCCTTGGGGTACCTCCGATTGGTTTGTTGCCGCTTTGGCCAATTCATCTGCCTCTGCATTGGCCCCCCTTGGGATGTGCTTTAGGGTGAACCATTGGAATATTTTTTCTAGACCCCTGATCACTTCTAGATAAGTGGCTAGTTCTAGGTTTCTGGCGATATAGTCTTTTTCTACTTACCCTGTGACTACCTGTGAGTCTGTTCTGACCATGATGTGTTTTGCACCTAGTGCCTTGGCCTTGTTGAGCCCTAGAATCACTCCTTCGTACTCGGCTATATTGTTGGTTGCTTTGAAGCATAGTCTTGCTGCGTATTTGGTTTTGATGCCTGATGGTGATATTAATACAGTGGAGGCTCCTGCACCTTGGACACCCCATGCTCCATCAGTGTATAGTGTCCATATTGAGGCCTCCACTTTGTCTTTTGCGTGCTGCGGAGACGTTCATTCTGCCAAGAAGTCTACGAGTGCTTGCGATTTGACTGATGTTCTTGCAATAAACTTAATGTTAAACTGGGAAATCTCTGTTGCCCATTTTCCAATTCTTCCTAATGCTTCTTTGTTGCCTAGGATGTCTGTCAGTGGTTGTGCTGTTGGGACCAGAATCTCATGTTCTTGAAAATAGTACTTGAGCTTTCTTGATGTTGTGACTACTGCATATGCTATTTTCTCCAATTCTAAGTAGTTTAGTTTTGCTCCTTGCAATTCTTATGATACTTAGTATACTGGCTGTTGAACATTTTTGTTGTCAATTTCCTTTTCTTGGACTAACACCACACTAATTGCTCCTGCGGAGGTTGCGACATACAGTAGCAATGTCGCATCTGCATCTGGTGCTATGACCATGAGGTCTTTTGTCATATAGCTTTTGAGCTGCTGGAATGCTTCCAACTGTTCTCTGCCCCATTCGAATTTGTCCAAGACCTTGAGTATTTTGAAAAATGGCAGACTTCATTCCGCTGATTTTGAGATGAATCTATTTAGTGCTACAATTCTGCCTGTCAGATGCTGGACCTCCTTTTTGGTGGCTAGTTCCCTTATTGTCACCACTGCTTTTGTCTTGTCAGGATTTGCTCTTAGCCCTTCTGGACCAATAATATACCCGAGCATCTTTCCTTTACTTACTCTGAAGATGCACTTTTCTAGATTCAGTTTTGACCCTGCTTCTCTAAGATTGGCAAATGTTTCTTTAGGTCTTCTAAGTGATCTCCGGTTTGTTTGCTAACCACCGCTAAGTCGTCAATGTAGGCTATGAAGTTTTTTCAGAGTTGGGCTTGGAATACGATCTAAATCATTCTTGAGAATATTAATCCTGCATTCTTGAGACCCTCCGGCATCCTAATGAAACAATAGGTGTTGAAAGGGGTTGTGAAGCTTGTTTTCTCTTCATCCTCCTTTCTCAACCATATCTGATGGTATCCTGAGAAACAATCTAACAGGGAGAAACGCTTGCATCTTGCTATCTTGTCAACCGATGCATCTATTCTTGGAGCGGGAAGGGTCCTTTTTGCAGGCCTTGTTGAGATCTGTGAAATCTATACACATTCTCATTTTACCATTCTTTTTTGGCACTAGGACAACATTTGCTAGCCAGTCTGAGTACTTGACTTCTCTGATGACCTTGGCGTGTAGCAGCCTTTGCACCTCCGCTTTTGCCATGAGTATGCGTTCTTCGGACATCTTTCTTTGTTTTTGCTTTCTGGGTTTGACGTTTGGGTTTAGGTCGAGGATGTGTTCAATCACATCATGACTGATCCCTTGTAGATCTGATGCTGACCATGCAAATACGTCCTTATTCTTTGTCAACAGTTCTAAAAGGTCTTTTCTTTCTCCCTCCGATAGGTTAGCTCCTATTGTCACTTTCCTATTGGGGACTGCTTCTTTAATGGTAGTGTCACTGTGTCCTCCTGATCTGCCATGTTGGTCTTTCCCGCAGGCATGTCTGGAGGCTCAGCTGGTGCTACGGTGTTGATGTTTCTGTGTGCCTTGTAGATTGCTTTCTCTATATTTCTTGCTTCTTTCTGACTGTCTCGTACTGTGATGATTCCATGCAATGCTGGCATCTTCATGCAGAGGTATCCCATGTGTATTGCCATGTTGAACTTGTTTACAAATCCTCTTCCCAGTATTGCGTTGTATTGGTAGTAGATATCTACCACGTCGAAGGTGATGTACTTTATTCTAGCGCAATCTCCATCTTTGAATGGCACTGGTAGCGATATTTTTCCTAGTGCGTTGATTTTATTCCCACCAAATCCAATCAGCGGAGTATCTGGCAGTTGCAACTGGTTTCTGCTGAGTTTCTGCTCAACTTCTAGAATCTACGAGTATTCTGCTTACTTCCCATGCTGCTATGTTTACCTTTATGAACCCTCGTGCGGATAACTTTCTACCTGGAGATCTTGCTCTGTGAATTCTATTGGAGTCTTGGATCATTCCATTGATCTATATGCGCCCTGAACTGCTACATTGTTTACCATACGGAGGTGGTCCTTTTTCTTATTTTTGGTTTCAAACTCCAATGCCGAGCCTTCGGCTATAGGTAGTATCATAACGATGGTCAGTAAAGTCGAATGCAGGTTTATCTAGTTCTCCATCGAGGCTCCACCTTCGGGGTCGCTGATGAGGTTGGAGCATACTGCAGAGGTGCTGGTAATGCCTCATACTGCCTTTGCTGTGCTGTCGGAGGTGTCTGCACCTGTGTTGCTTCAATAAGCGTTATGTGTGGGGGTCTTGGATTGATGTAAGTTAGACCGTTTTCTGCTTTGTTCGGAGTATAACCCTGGTGTTGCCCTGCTTGCTGATAGACTGGTCTTCAGGCTAGTAATGATGTTGGACAGTACTGTTGAGCCAGGTTGTGCTGTGGTAGTGATCCTGGACCGTATCCTGGAAAACATGGGTTGTATTGTTGATGCCATTGTAAACCGTATGTGTGATTTACTTCCCTACTGCTTTGCTGCTGGGGCTGCAGTTGTGACTATTTGCTTTTCATCCTTTCTATGGTTTCTAGGGCCTCCGGGCATTCTCGTGTAACATGTCCTTTGTCTTCTCTGTGAAAGAGACAGTATGATTTCTTTGGTTTCTGGTTCTTGTTTCAGTTCTTGGACTTGTTGCTTCTGGAATAACCTTGACTGCCTTGATTTCTCTATTCTTGATTGGTCTCCTCTTTCTTGTCAACATTGTGCTGAGGCTGACTGCTCTACACGTTGAAGACTTGCTTCTACAGGTTTTGGTATTGTTGCCTTTGTTGGTTTCTGTTTTCTTTTTTGTTGCCATTTCCCGGGAACTGCTTGCTTTGATTATCTGCTTCTTCTATTCTTTTGCAGAGGTCATTGTCAGACCTGCAGTATTTCTCGAACTCTTGGTGCAACTGAGCCATTGTGGTTGGCTTTTTCCTCGCCAGGTGATTAGCAAATGGGCCAATCCTGAGTCCTTTGATTGCTGCTTCTATGGCTCACTACAAGGATTCACCTCTAATGCCAAACCATAAGATGGCAACACCGCTAATTTGGTTGCCATAGGGGGGTTATATTGCAACATTTTCTTAAAATGGTTGCAATATGTGCCTATCTTGCAACGGATTAAATGTGTTGCAATATGTATGGTTAGTCATTGTGATAGACATGTGCTACTGCAACCATTTTAGAATTGTGTTGCAATTAGTTTGTATTATTGCCATGGCACTTTGGAGTTGCATTAGTATTAATTTTTGTTGCAATTACCTGGTGTTATTGCATCTACATTGGATTTGGTTGCTTTTGCTCGTAACTATGGCTACAATTGTTTTGGGTTGCAATAATATTTAGTGACGTTGCAACTGCTAGGTCACTATTGCAACAAGAATTATGAATGGATGCAATAGAATGTTCCTATTGCCATGATTTTTTTGTGTTGTAGTAATCTTCTGAGGCGTTGCAATTGTTAGATACTTATTGCAACTAGAATACTAAATGGATGCAATACCATGTTATTATTGCCACATTTTTTCTGTTGCTATAGGCTAATGTATTTGGTGAGCCTTCATTGGTCTAGGGCCTAGCAACATTAATAGGTACATGAGCACCCCTACTTTGCTCTGCTCGAGCACCTCGAGACACCATTGCAACGCTACCAATTAGTTGCAATAGATAGGACACCATTGCATATGTTTTCATTTTTTTTCATTCATTTTAGAGTTGGACACAAATATGTATATAGCTGTAGATTATCTCGATTAGTATGTAAACAGCCGAGTGCGGATAATGTTAGTAATAATTATTTCTTCATCTCAATTACCATGGAAATAGTCGAGTGTGGGTAATGTTGGTAACAAGTATTGCTTTAGATATCAAGTAAAAGAACCATACATATCACTTAATGTAATCATTTGATCGCTCCACATATGCCCAAAGTCTAACTCAAAGTACTTAAAAGAAGCAGCACATGAAACATACAGAGACCAGTGATATCATCGTTCATCATTTGCATTTCCTTAGATTGGCACAACTCAGTGCCCTAGTGGTGCTTAGCTGTCATGTGGTTCTAAAATATGAAGGTGCAAGGTTCAATGAGGCACAACTAAATTTCATAAGTAATATATATAATGCACATGCATCCACACAATAGCAAAAGTTTAGTAGTTTAACAATTAACAAGTTAACAAATATATCATTTAGATTAAATTACTTGGAACATACATAACATCAGCATTGTCTTACTAAGCTAAACTAATACTAGTTTACTAGCATTTAGATTCAGGCTCTCAAGGCCATGAGCAGCCAACAAAGCCATCCTATCATCTCCAAAATGAGAGCCACATCATAGTCAAATAACAATAGTGTTGTAGGGCAGCAAGCATCTAGCGATGTCGAGGTCTACAAAATGGAACTGCATAAAGCATAGCAGCATGCTTTCAGCAAGCCATCTCAGTACTCCATGTCATCATGTCAGTCCTCTTCACTGCCCTTCTGATCAGTCCTCTGTAGTCTGCTTATCGACTTAAAAAGGGTACAGAAGATCCGCATTACAAATAGAAAACAGATATGTGAAAGAACAGATCTAGGCATCTAAGCCGGTAACCAAAACAATTTGGCATGTTTATAGGTGAGACACCCTTCCCGTTGCTAGGGATGGAAAAGAAAAGGTGAAAATTTGTTGCTGAGAAATTGGGACTAAACAAACACGCATCAAGCTGGAGAAGAAGCATCTGGCCATCTAGATCTAGGAGCCACGGAAGAGGATTGGGTGGCTTACCAGCTACCACTGCTTAGTTTATATTGCAGAAATTGATTGTATATAAGCTCAAATACAATTATGTAAAAATAATAGATTATTTTTATAAGCATCCCCAAGATAAAGCCATACTGTGAGCACGGGTATTATACTAGTATAGATAATTATTTATGACATCATTTTTTCTGAACTCATTTATACATGGTAGATATTGACATTGTTAGTTTTAATCTGAGCTAGTGTTCTGAAGGACTCTGTCAGCGACTAATTAGGAAGTTCAGAGTGAAGTAGTACATTTCTCTACACAGATGAGGGCTGCACCAACAATTAAAAAGGCAATGACAGGAACTCATTTAATTCCTCACTTCCTTTGTTAATCAAATGTAGCTGCAATCAGATTGGCATTGTTAATCTAGTTTGCTGCAGAAGGACTGTTAGCAATTAATTAGTTATTGTGTTTAGAGTGAAGTAGGACATATCTCTACATAGATGAGGGTTGCACAGACAATTTACAAGGCAATAAAGGGAAGGCACCACATTCCTCAGTTTGTTTGTTAATTCAAAGATAGCCACTATGTACTCCCTGAGCTAAGAGCGTGGTTACGAAGAGGAAAACTCAGAGCTCTTGCCTTCAAAAAGCACACCACCAATTCAGAGCTGATTCTTGCAGCCGCAACGCTCCAAAGAAGTTAATTACTTACTTTGTTCCAAACTGGTCAAGCAGTGTCAGCAGTATTTTGCAGGGCAATATAAGCACTTCTACATGTGTGCAAACCTGTTCAAAGTGAGGTAGGCAGGTTATCAGGGGTTCCCGTTCTCAGGCTGAGGAAGCTAACAAATTGTGGATGTGATCGATAGAATATACTCAAAGCTGAATATAATCAGTTTGATTAAATTGATCTCAGTAATCTGCACCGCCACCTACTTATTTAGTGTTTTGTCAGTTCATTCCTAGTGATAATTCGAGTACCAATAAAACTTCCATGAGTACTAATAATTCGAGTAGTACCTGTAGGCTCGGTGTATCCTAAAGAGGAGGAAGGTTCTGCCCATTCAAAGACAAGAGGAGAAAAAACAGAGGCCAATCATTGTTCATTCAGATGAGTACATCCCTTGACAAATAGAGAACCTGAGAAGGAGTCACGACCAAAAAAACTAATAATGGTGATAATAAGGGGCCATCTGTATCCAAATTTGACATTATTCATGGTTCTGTATCCAAATTCAACATTCATTCATGGTTCTCCTATAGTTTGCAATGGACAAGGAAATTAAACCAAGATTTTGGCTGGTGATCTACCAGTCAAATCCCAGAATCCTAGATGGCAAAAATCTCTAAAATTCTCCAAATTTGTAAATCATAACCACACATGCAGGGCCTAATTTGGAGTAAATATATGGATTGATGACAATATCCAAACACAGCAAAAGAACAGATTAGGACAAGATCTACCTCAATCAATTGAAATAATTGTATACCTATCATGACTAACTAACAAATATAGGATTTTTTGTCATCTATCTTTGTGTGTGTGAGAGAGAGAAGGGTGATTCGTTCATCACCTTGGTAAGGAGGCGGCATCCATATGAGGACTCACGGACATAATACCTGTGGGGCTTCACCTCAACATCTGCAACTGCAACATACAAGAAAGATTCAGAAAACAAAAACAGATGGATCAGACCATGGACAACGAATGGAGTTATTGGGATGTAGCAGCTTCTCCCTCATGGTAAGATCTCCTGGCGACAACCTGTAGTAGTCGGCTTTCATCTTGACCTTGGACTCGGAGGGGATAGGACGAGATGGGACATGGGAGTCGAGAAGGGCAAGGATATTGTTGTAGATGCGGGCGAACTCGGCCTCGACCATGAGCGGAGAGAGAGCACACGTGCCTGGGCGCCGCCGCCGCCATGGCCGCACCAGCACCAGGGCAACCGAAGGGGCCGGAGCTGCCTGCACCTACCAGATGCCAAGGGAGGTCAATTTGGGACGAGCGGTGGAGAATTTTCAATTGCTCAGATGGGTAGAGACGCGTGTGGCACAGCGGGAGTGGAACACGCATGGCGGGAGAGGAAAAATATGGCGGCGGCTCAAAAAAAATTAATGCTATGAACAAGCAAAAAAATTGATACCCCACAGTTCAATGTCACATGATTTTTCATGACATACAGGATAAATTTTAGAAACTAAATTTGCAATTTGGTGTGCCCATACATTTGTATTTTCTTTCTATGTTTATCTCAAATCTTGAAATGTGTTCATGTGCTCATAAATATTTCTTTCTTCTACGATGTAGAGGACACATACATAATAGATATGTTGTGAGTCGTTGATTTCGAAGGAAACAAGGTGGACATAGAAGTATTCCATTATAGTAGAGATAAAACTTCACTAGCTCCGTGGTAGAAAAGGCTTTGCATGATTTTGCCTCCAAGGTACGAACCTAGTGTTGCGCAATTTTGTTAATTTTATTTATTCTATATTTTCCAGAATTCTTTGACATTGTTGATTTTTGCTACTTTGATGAAAAATAATTTTTGTTCTCCCTTCCCTATGTAATTAATGTTAAGAAACCTTTTACTACTACCCATATAATTTATTCATCATGCAACTATTACCAGGTATGGGTAGATGTTGGCCATCAGCCATGACCCGGTTGGGGCAAAGAACTTCAACATGGACCCATATACCACTAGGGCAGCATGCACATTCTCCATCGGTGGCGCCATGTTCTGCATGCGCCATGTCGCCGGCCACCCCGTTGCCCACGCACACGTAAATGGACGACATGCATAGGGTACACCTAGATGTTCTTGCGAAGACAAGACGCTACAACCATGGTGGAAGGATTAGTAGGCGCAAAGGCCAAATGGCGAGAGGCACATTCTCTACTAATTAATATTGTGCTCCAACTACTATACACTTGGTCATTTCACCAGTTCTTCCGGCTTTTACCGGTCAGTGGTCTTTTAGGTGAACAGAACATCTATACTTTCTGGTTCCTCTCAGATTGACGACAGGTCAGGGCACATCTACCTATCATCCCTTACTGCTGTGTGAAACCGAGTACCCTACTAATTGCCTGTCTATATTCCGATCTGATCTAATTACATGGAAGTAGGATCCATTCAGATATGATCATTCGTATCCTAAGCTAATTGCCTATCTATATTCTGATCTGATCTAATTACATGAAAGTAGGATCCATTCAGATATGATCATTCGTACATGTGCACAGCGATCTATTTTCCACTTCTGAAACTTTAGTAGTATCCTTTTCCTAAGATTCAGAATTTTCATTCAGTCAAGTAACTTAGTTGGGGGAAAGGAAAGTAGTAGCAGAAACCTGAATTCATATGTATTTTTGGGGGAAAGACAAGTATAACTATAATACATCTTTTATTTGAATAAAAGTTTAAGGTTACACTTTTTTCAAAAGCAATCATCTTTTATCTGAGAACACAGTACAGACTTTTGTTGTTTTCAGGTAGCTACGTGAACCATGAATTCACCAAACAATGCACATCATATCCTGCCCACAGAGACACTTCCTGATTTTTTTTCTCAAAGTACAATTCACATAATCTAATATGATTGCTTTCCACTGTAACCATGTTGCTGGAAATTAGAAAGGTGAAATGCAAACTAAAACAGTTGTTTTTGCTGACATGCTCAGGTTAGCTGTTTCTATTACAGCATAGTTGTTATGTCAAGTATGTTTTAATTCTGATTGTGGGTTTCAGATTGTGTATGCGCTGGGCTTCAGCAATCATTTTGATGACAACTGTCTGCATCTGATGTGTTCCATTATCAGAGCTTAATGTGCCATATCTAGTTCAGGAGTGCTACAAATAAGTCACAAACAAGCCAAAACAAAGGAGGGAATCCAGTAGTTTCTTATACAACCACAAAAGCACTAAAGGATGATGCGGCTAAGAAAGGAGCATTAGGCAAAAGGAAAGACCAAGCTGGCAATACATAGGTGATTTTTTAATTCCACTACCTATGAATATTTGTGAACTTGATTTGTGTTGAGAATATATGCCTGATTGACTTGTTGGTTTGACTTATAGCCTTTACATGGGGTACTTTTGAATAATTCTACAAATTTGAATACAAACCTGCAAGCTATTCTTTAGTTTAAGATTCTAAATTGGTTACTTTGTCGATTCTATGCTTGTGCTGCCAAAAGAATACAATTTTAGTTTACCTAATGTATATTCTAATTGTTAATGATTCTTTTTAGGTGCAACATGTGGATTTTGAGTGGAGCGCAGGATTGCTGGGATGATCAACATCAAGGCAACCGTACCTTTGATGTAGTGCTCCGTGGCTCACTGCATTTTGATGTGATCAAAAGATTGTGATCTTTGTCGGATACCTTATAAGTTTTAGTTGCGCGTGTGTTATCTACTAAGTTTGACATTGGATTATTTTTGTTTCATTAATTATTTGTATGAACAAAGCAAATTTTGGTTTAATGGATGTTTATAAATGTTTCGTTCATCACATATTGTTGGTCATGATATTATTGTTTGTTGCTCCCAAACATAGCATTGCAATATGGACTATTGGCATAATCATTTGACATTCCAATATATGCTATATCTAAAAACAAATGGTGTGGCAAAAACCTCATACCAATGAAATAGTGGGTGTGGCAAGCACATATTTAGTGTGGCAATAGAGGTCACCTCTAGCAACCAAAACATTAGTCGTGGCAATAGAGTATTCCATGTATAGCAACCACATAGACAAGTGTTGCAATAGAGAGACCACCTTTAGCAACCAAAACATCTGTCGTGGCAACAGTGTTCCATGTATAGCAACCACATAGACAAGTGTTGCAATAGGGAGACCACCTGTAGAAACCAAATATATGTTGTGGCAATAGAGAGTCTACCTATAGCAACCACAAAGATGGTGTAGCAATTGAGGGTGCATCTATTGCAACCCTACTGATGTGTGGCAATAGGGTCTATTGCAACACTCATCGTCGTTGCAAGTGTAGCTATTGCTACTCTTCGGGTATGCAGCAATAGATATCTCTGGCAACACCTAGTGTGTTGCAATAGTTATTATTGCAACACCCATAGTGGTTGCTTTTACGATGGCTCACAACACGTCATGGTGTTGCAAGAATACTTCATTGTGTTGCAATAGAGAAAGGTCTATTGCAACACCAGAATAAAGTGTTGCACAATCCTATTGCTACCATCACAGTGGCAACGCCTCACAACAAAATTTTTGTGTTGCAATTTTGTCTATTGCAACACTTTTTAGCCTATTGCAACACTTGTAGGCCGTTGCATCAGGAGGAAAACCTTGTAGTGGCTACTCCATCTGGGACATCTGGTGCTTTAGCCCGGAGGTGTAGGAATCTCTGGTAGTAATCTCTGAGGGGCTCGCCCGTATGGTGCTTGTTGCTGAACAAGTCTGATGATGTTAGCGACTTGCTTGTATAGCCTTTGAAGTTTGCCAGTATCTGATCTCGTAGGTTTGTCCAAGAGTATACTGTACTTGGTTTCAACATTGAGTACCATGCCAGTGCATCTCCTTCTACTGCAATTACAAATGATTTGGCCATTACATGGTCATTGCCACCCACGGAGGCTACAGCTGCTTCGAAACTCATTATGAACTGCCTTGGGTCTGAATTGCCATTGAACCTTGGTAGAGACACTGACTTGTAGCTCGGAGGCCATGGTGAGCTTTGCAGGCCTTCGGACAGTGGTGATTTTGGGTCAAAGATTCTTAAGGATGTAGGTAGGGGTAGTGTTGTGGCGTGCATAGATCGTATATTTGCAGCGGGTTGGTGGTTTGCTGTGATCAGTTGAGCGGCATCTGTAAGATTTCCTGCCAGAGGCTGCATGCTCTGGATCTCCGCTTGCAAGATGGCCATCTGCTGCCTAATTTCTTCTGCTTGGCGTGATGACTATATCATTCTTTGAGCGGTGGCTTGCTCTGCTCTCAACCTGTCTCTTTCGGCTTTCATGTGCTGCATCTCAGCTCTCAGCCTGGTCAGCTCATCTTCTTGGTTTTGCACAGGCTAAGGTTGTTCCGTGGGATCCCCCCTGGCACGGTGTTGTTGTTCTCGTCGTCACCTCCACCTACCGGTGCGTTGGCATAGGTGCTTCAGGTGTTTCTTCTTGGCCTCCCGCGAGCAGAGGGTTCCGGTACCTCCGCCTCAGCGGCGGTACGTCTCCTCGCGGAAGTCTTCTTTCTAGGTGGCATCTGCGGGTTTTATCTCCGAATAGACACAAACGGTGGGCGCCAACTGTTGAAACTTGGTTTCAGCAGGTTTGAATAAGGTGAAACAATAAAATTAAGCAATCTCTCTTAGTATTAAGTAGGTGGAATTACAAGACGGGCCCAAACGTAGAAAATGCAGTAACTACCAGAGGACAACTGTCCTAATTACTCAGGGGGCGTCGCCTTTTATAGTGACTGCTCCGCTAGGCATTCAAAAATACAAGCGCGCCCCCAGCGGGAGCATCAAAACCCTAGACATCGACCCTATTACATGTGGGCCTCCCAAGGGCAGGATTGTCCACCATCTTGCCATCGAGATACATGGGCCGCGGCCCATTGCCGGCTGCAAATGGGCCCATCACGTCTGCTTCCTGATGATGAATCTTGGCCCGGCCCATCGTGCCGTCCTGACGCCCACCGTCTTGACGCGTCTCCACCTCCACTGAAGACCTCCGGAGGAGTAGGAGGTCCCGTCGAAGGACGCGTCTCCACCTCCGCTGAAGACCTCCGAAGGAGTAGGAGGTCCCGTCGAAGGACCTTCGCGACCTCCGGAGGCGACGCCGCCGGACCTCCGCGCTAACTGACCCTACGACTCCGATGTAGTCATCTCGGCGGAGGTTCTGTCTCGGGAGGCTCGTCTTTTGCGCCTATAGGTGCAAAATAGAAAAAAAAAAGACACCTGATTTGTTGGTTAGATAGAAATCAGAGGTAATAAGCCTCTCCGGCCTCAGGGCACATCCCCAACAATGAAGCACGTTGTACTCAATCTAGCTTACCCGTTTAGAGTATGGGTTTTGCTGCCAATGGGTGGCCGCCAGCTGCTTGGCGCGCCCGGCTCCGACGGCCTGGCGGCGAGGCTGCGACCACCAAACCACGAGGAGCGGCGGCGGCGGCGGGGTGTGGCTTGGGCTGCATACTAGTACTAAAACTGTATTGGGAGCCCGCCACGACCAGAGGAGTGTCACAGTTCCATCGAACTGAAGCACTATGCGGCACGGCAGAAACTAGCATGTGGTGCACTATGGCCATGGGAACAAAGATAGCCGCACTTGCGTCAGCAAAAAAAAAAAAAGGAAAAAAGAGTATAGCCCCACTTGCATTTGGACTATTCCAGCACAGGTTGGGATCAAATCAACAAGCAGAATTGAGGCGTGAGCGAGAACGAATCATTGAGGGTTGTCGACCAGCGGTGTAGGAACTACTGTAGCTAACTTAGGGAGAAACACTGAAGCGAATGAATGAAAATGTGAAATTCACACTAATACTGATCATGTGGGCTGGTTGTAGCTATAGCATCGAAGCTAGTCTCTTGACTCTTTGTGCCGTTGCATTCTTTTTTTTAAAAAAAATCTTTGTGCCGTTGCATTCGTTCGGTCTCTTGACTCTTTGTGCCGTTGCATTCTTTTTTAAAAAAAAAAAAAAAAATCTTTGTGCCATTGCATTCGGTCGGTCGCTTGCGGCACCTCTTCTAGACACGGCAGTGTGACACGTTTCTCTTTTCCTGAGATATGAAGGAGAGACGACTGACCAGGGAAGGAATATGATGTGCTGAGCTGAGATCCAGTCAGCTCACTTGTCTCAGTAACGAAGATAGCAGGAAACCAGAGGCCGGTTTTACGCGTTCTCAGTAACTAAAAGATGGAGAGACGACTGACCAGGGAAGAGACGACTGACAATCTTGAAAACAATGGCATGAGGTTTTACGCGTTCTCAGGGAACGGGAGACCGGTTGAACCCTCAACGACGACTGATCGCGTCAACGACCTCAGCCAACTATTAACAGTTAGTACTATTATTAGAAATAAAAAGTGAGAGTGCTTCACCAAGAGGAGTTAGTACTATATATAATATAATATGGTGAAAAGGTAATGTACTGTAAACCAAGAGGAGTGCTTCGCCAGCAAAGACAAGGAAAAAGAAATATTAGTGCTTTAACAAATGGAGAAGCTAGTAGAGAGCAGGGGAATCGTAGTGTTGGCTGCTGCTATAGTCGCCGTGCTGCTGATGCTTCCGCCATTCGGCAGCGTGGCACTAGCTGCGGCAGCTGCGACGGCAGGGAGTAACTGCACCACGAGCTGCGGTAACATTAGCATCCCCTACCCGTTCGGCGTGGAGGCCGGCTGCTACCACGCCGCCGGCTTCAACCTCACCTGCAACCACTCCAAGCTGTTCCTCGGCGACGGCACGGTGGAGGTGCTCGACATCTCTGTCGAAAACAGCACGGTGCGCATCAACAGCACCATCGTGCAGTTTCAGGATGATGCTAGTGGAAACACCGCAACCACGAACGGCACATGGGGGCTTGGGCTCCCATGGAACGGCCCCTACTTCCTGTCGGAGTCGACGAGCATACTCCAGGTGTTGGGGTGCGACATCCAGGTCAGCATCCGGGGGGTTGTCAATGACACCTTGGTCAGCTCTTGCACAGCTATCTGCCCGTCTCCAGACTCCCATGTCTTCTTTGTGGGTCGTTCGGGAAACGTAAACTGCACGGGTATTTTCTGCTGTCAGACAAGCATCATTCTTGGTTACTCTTTCTACACCATTCAGATGAACTTGCTTCCTGGCGGACCACAGGATCTTCCCGCTTCTGTATACATAGTGGACCAAATTTTCAATGCCGACGAGTATCTTCGCATGCTTGGGAACGATACTCCTAAAGCGCTTCCAGCCACACTAGATTGGATGATAAGTAGTACTTCGACATGTCCTACAAATATAACAACCGCCCCAGAGTGCGTCAGTACCCACAGCTATTGCCGAGACTCCTCTTCCTTTGCCCATGGTGGATATACGTGTCAATGCTCAGATGGTTATCAGGGCAATCCTTATGTTCACGGTGGATGCCAAGGTATTTTTAACCGCAGTTCCTGGCCTGTCTCATTCAAAATCTGTAGGCATGCATTCTTTCTGTAATAACTCGATCTCATAGCTAATTACAGTACTATTTATGCGTTTGTTTTGCTACAGATATCAACGAATGCGAATTTCCATACAAATATCCTTGCTATGGTGTTTGCAAGAACACACCCGGGAATTTTACCTGCCAATGCCAAAGTGGCTACACAGGCAACGCTTCTGTCCCAAATGGATGCAGAGGTACATGACGCAACTCATCAAAAACACACTTGCAACTTACACTGCTTTATTTCTCCTTTTACATAACCGCAACAAATGTTTTGGACCATGGTGACATGAGATATTTGTTATGCTGGTATTCAGTGTTAAAATTCAATAATATATAATATCATGATATTACATTTGAAGTCAAATATACTATTAAAATTTTACCATTAGATTCTAATATATATTGCTATATATATTCAATTGCCTGTCATTTTCTATTAGTTTAGGTTCTTGGTTGAACCAACTCAAGGCATGCAATTCGACCTATAGTACTCTATCCATTCCAAATTTGAATTTTTTGGTTCATTATTTTCCTATGTATCTAGACATACTATTATATCTAAAACTAGATCAAAACAAACCCAGGAATAACTAGTTCCAATTAGACCAGTTTCGGACCAGTCAGAATCTAGTTGAAACATGACCCCAGTTCCTACTAGCTACTTTTTTTTTGAAAGACCTGGTTTTTGTCTAGCTTTGATTAATAATAAGAAGGAGCAAACAATTGTTACAAACGCGAGAAGCGCTGGCCCCACATAGCCTAAGCTACATGGGGTTAGGAAAAAACTAAATCTGATTACTCGCTAATAGTGTTAACAACTGGTGAAGCTGAAGAAAGTCTGAGTGCTGAGCATCCTGCCATAGCACATTCAAGCGCCATTTCCTTAATTTGTTCCAACTAGCTAGAACGTATATACCTGGTTTGAACCAGTCAAAATAGAGTTTTCAACTGGTCATAACCACGCATCTAGATTCTAGAACCATATCGAGTTCAAACTGATCAGAACCTAGTTTCAACAAGTCAAAATTAATACTAGACCTAGCTGAAACAAGTTCCAACCAGACCCTCGAACCAATTAAAACTGATCAGTTTGCACTAGTTAGAACCAAGTTTGAACAGACACAGCTGCAAGTTTCAACCAGACACGGTTCGAACTAGTCAGACCTAGTTCTAACTAGACCCAACAATAAGATGCAATAGTGTAGATTAAAATAGAGTGGCCACTGCAAATTATAGTGTAGACCCAACAATTTTGTGTGTTAGGGGCTCTAAAACACTCAAGTGCCACTTTTTTAGAGAAGAGAACCAAGTTCCCACCTATGTGTCATATAGCGCCTTCCGCCCTTTCCTCCATATATATAACATCATTTAGTTTTATCCATCGATACAATGGCATTACAATACATTACTACATGTTATTGTATTCTTCCGAGTGTGTTAACTTGTCTATTTTGTTATGCATGTATTTTCTAGACATAGATGAGTGTGAGAACCCGGAGGCATATAGTTGCTATGGAGTCTGTCAGAATTTCCTAGGTACATTCCAGTGCCAATGTCCTAATGGAACATATGGAAATCCATCCACAAAAGATGGTTGTGTTGCTACAACAAAGAAGAATTCCTACACAGGTGACAAGCCACTATATGCGGAAGCTGATTATTATCACCTTATATTTTTCATATTATAGTCACTATTTCATTAACTTTTACTTTTTCGTAAGAAACTTAGGAGATATCCGTATCAGAAATTTGCAGTGAAATTTAGGATATACCACTAATAGAACTCTTTTCAGTCTCTCCCTGTTCATTTCAAACATAAACCTAGTAACATCAATCTGGTTATGATAAAAATTCTACTTACTACAATTATTCAATGTGTCTTTTAATCTATATTCATTTTTTTCATTCTCTGATAGCATTGCATCGCACCACACACGCCTTGAATATCTATTTAAATGCAACCTTATGTGAGTTCTGTTAGCTTTAGTTGGACCCGTACTAGGTCTTCATGAGTCTAGGCTGTGGCTTTCCAATTTTGATGTGCTTAGTAGCTACTTTTTTTAACCTTGTATTGAGTAGAAACTACATTCTCTTTATTATAAAAATGGATATGCTTGGTCTAAGCATCGGGATCAACCATTGGGCTATTTTTTTATTTTTAATGGAAACTATGATTCCAACTCCTTAATTTAGCCCACTGATCTTATTGTTTTCAGGTCTGAGCATTGGGCTAGGAGTAGGTGGTGGAACAAGTCTTTTGCTAGTACTTGGTGCTCCCTTCATATCACGTAAAATAAAGCTAGGAAAGGAGAAAAAGATAAGAGAGAAATTTTTCAATCAAAATCATGGGCTACTATTACAACAACTTGTATCGCATAATGGAGACATTGGAGAGAGGATGACAATTACTTTATGTGATCTAGAGAAGGCTACAAACAATTTTGATAAAGCTCGTGTGATTGGTGGAGGAGGACATGGCGTTGTGTTCAAAGGAATTATTGATCTAAAGGTCGTGGCAATCAAGAAATCAAGGATTATAGTAGAAAGGGAGATCAATGAATTTATAAATGAAGTTGCCATTCTTTCTCAGGTAAATCATAGAAATGTGGTGAAGCTGTTAGGATGTTGCCTTGAGACAGAAGTCCCTCTACTAGTTTATGAATTTATCTCAAATGGAACCCTCTATCAACATCTCCATGTTGAAGGACCAATATCACTACCATGGGTTGACCGAATAAGGATTGCGCTCGAAGTTTCTAGAGCTCTATCCTACCTATATTCAGCTGCTTCAATGCCTATATTGCATAGAGATATTAAGTCTAGCAACATACTTCTAGATGACAATTTAATATCAAAAGTATCTGACTTTGGCACTTCAAGATACATCATGATTGATCAAACTGGAGTAACCACAGAGGTTCAAGGAACAAGGGGTTATTTAGATCCCATGTACTATTATACTGGCCGACTAACAGACAAGAGTGACGTCTTCAGTTTCGGTGTTCTACTTATCGAATTGTTAACTAGAAAGCAACCATTTGTCTATCGGTCTAGACATGGCGATAATCTTGTTTCACATTTCAGAAACTTGGTCACAATAGGTAATCTTGCTGGCATAATAGATCCTCAAGTCATGGAAGAGGAAGATGGAGAAGTCCAAGAAGTAGCTACTTTAGCAACAATGTGTACTAAGTTGAGTGGAGAAGACCGGCCTACAATGAGAGAAGTGGAGATAATACTTGAAAGCATACTGGTTAAGAAGAAGCAGGTTCCATATATTGCAGAAAGAAGAAGGCTTGATGAGAGTGATGAAATTCCGATTCACGGCATGTCAATTGAAATGGCAACTAACCCAACAGACAGGCGACATGGTATGGAAGACGCTAATACCAGCGAAATAATCCGGCAGTATACTATGGAAGAGGAGATATTGTTGTCAGGAAGCATCCCTCGATGAACCTGTGCTTTCATGAACGACAACGAACTCTGTTACTTCGTGCTTCCAATCAAATTGTCCTATACTGCAAACTTTCAGTGGATGCATTTTCTTGATTGTTGATTCCACATAATTCCTTTGATGAAGTCAGCAGAGCTTATAGGGCATTGTGTATAATGAACATATTTTTCTTCTTAAGTTGTTCTTCTACCACAAAGTTTAAAGCAGAGTAGTGATTAACTGCGTGTGTCTCTGTATTCTTGCGATAATGTAACATAGTTAGAACGCGGTGAGCGTCTGCTTGGCGGCGAGCACTGCCGGCCGGATCCAAGAAATCCACGTTCAGAGCTGAAACTCGCGAGCCCCGCGCTCGGCTCTGCAGAAGCAGGTCAGTAACCAAGTGAACTGATGGGCCGGGTAATGATCAGTAACCGAGAGGAAATACACGGAAATGATTGAATAATTGTCATAGTACGTAGTCGCTGCCGGCGTAGAAACATGCAAGATTTGGATGCACGTCGGCAGGATTATTATTACTATACTATATACTGTATTGCGCAGGCCGACGAGCAAGCGAGTGAGGCGTGGTCAACGGCGGTGGATTTGACGAAGAGCTGACGACTACGCTGGACAGTGGTGATGCATGCATGCAATTGGCGATGCCCTACGCTGCCGGCCGTTCGTGGGCGACGTATACTCATGCTGTTCAGGGAGGGCAAGTGGATGAAATAACTAATTACGCTGGACGGCCATCATATCAGAGCTTTTATTTGCATGCTCAAGAGTACGTAGAAGCAACCTGGAGTCTCGGCAGCGCCTGAGGATTCCATGGAAGAGTAAGCAGTAAGCACTGAATTATTGTATATTTATTATGAGTACATTACCACTGCTTCCATAACAAAACAAAGGAAAGTGCCCTACATTTGTGCTCCGACGCACACATGTGGAAGAAGGTAGCAAGTGAAAAGGCTGAATTAGCACTTGCTGCTGTAGTGGCGACGTTGCTGATGGTTCCGGCGTTTGGCGGCGCACCACTACCAGCTGCGACAACAGCCAATGACTTGCTGGGCAGTAACTACTGCACCAGGAGCTGCGGCAACATCAGCATCCCCTAGGCATCGAGCCCGGCTGCTACCACGCCGCCTGGTTCAACCTCGCCTGCAAGCAGCAGCACTCCCACCAAGCTGTTCCTCGGCGACGGCTCCATTCAGGTGCTAGGCATCTCTGTTGAGCACAGCACGGTGCGCATCTTCAGTCCCGACGTTCAGTTGCATTATCATGGCAGTACCGCTCAAGGGACATGGGGCCTCGGGCTCCCAGAGAGCGGACCGTACTTCCTGTCCGAATCAGCTAGCATGCTCCAGGCGGTAGGGTGTGGCACCCAGGTCAGCATATTTGGGTTGCTGCATAACAGCCTGGTGCGTTCTTGCACTGCTATCTGCCCAGAAATTGTTAGCATTACAGATACTACCACCATTGTAGGAAATGGCAGCTGCACTGGCAATGGCATTGGTTGCTGTCAGGCCAGCGTCGTGGTAGGCTACTCTTTCTACACAATCCGAATCGATCAAATTCCTACCTCGGACTGGGACCTTCTTGGTTCTGTAGTACACATAGTCGACCAGGGTTACAACAAAAAACCTGAAGCGGTTCCACCCACACCAGACTGGATAATTAGTAGGAGTAATTCATCAGCATGTCCAACGAATAATAAGACCGCCGCCCCCGAGTGTGTCAGTACCCACAGCTATTGCGGAGATTCCTCTTCCCTGGGCCATGGTGGGTATACATGCCAATGCGAAGATGGTTACCAGGGCAATCCCTATGTTCACGGTGGATGCCAGGGTACTTGTTTAGCATTATTTATATGTTCCCTTCATGAATCTTTCGATCACTAGCGCCTTGATACTCCTGTTTCATGCCTATTTATTTGTTTATTTATTAGATATCGACGAATGCAAATCTGCAGACACCTATGGCTGCCATGGTGATTGCGAGAATACACCAGGGAGCTTTATTTGCAAATGCCCTATGGGCTATACGGGCAATGCTTATGTCCTAAATGGATGCAAAGGTATACAATATATACATTCAAATTTATTTCTCTGCATTTCCCTAAGGCCCTGTTCGCTTCAATTTATTACGCTAGCTTTTAAGCCATGACACAGTGTTTGTTTTTATCACAACAAATCAGCAAACGATATTTTCAATCCGGCTTTTCAGCGAAACGAGGCGTAGTGCTCCCTACCCCTCTAGACTCTCTAAATTAATAAGTCAGATTTAGATTTTGCGTAGCCCGGTTCCTTCTCTAAAACGACTTGACTTTTCTACTTCAACTCGAACAGAAGTTAATTAGTGCATCAGCAGAATAAGTTAGTGTATCAGCAGAATAAGTTACTGTCTTACTTTGTTTTAGATAATGGAAAATATATTTTAGTGCCACAAGTAAGACAAATGTCATCAGACCGCACCGGTACACAAAAAAATCAAAAAACTTATGAAAAAAATTATATTTCTAACAAGGAACTCCAGTAGTCTTACGTGACATTCTGACTTGCTCCATGACATCAACTCCAAAAGAATATGACCACAAAGTCGAGAAATCACCGCCAAAACACGTCTGTTAGATCTGTAAGGGTACTCAAAAATTGTAGGACACCGACCACCATTGGAGACTACGGATATTGTGTCCTAGCAACGGCACGAAACAACTGGTGCATATGCAAAGGAACCACCATCTTGATGCTGGCACCGAAACCGACAATCTACGGGATCTTCCAAAGCGACGTCTCCAACGAAAAAATGACATCCAAAGACGCTATCATCACCCCACCAGAGACACTAGTGTTGGGTTTTTTACCCGTAGAGATCCTCATGAAGGACAAGATGACACCACCGACGAAGAAAGTGAGGCCCACAGGCGTCACCGCCATCAAAACATGGTAGTGAACGACCATGCCACTGGCCACCAAGAGCTGTGCCATTACACCATACATCAGGCACGTGTATGGCGTAACCAAGACTGTTTTTGGTGGATCCAACCAACAAAGCCGCCAAATATCAGATCCAGAAAATTGGGCACCACCGATGAGGTGCTAACTATGAACATCGAAAATTGCCCATGGCTGCCAGGCACGAAGGACAGCGCCGCTACCGCGCGCCCGCCGGATCTGTCAGGCATGCCGAATTCGGCTGCCCAGGCCGTGAATCCGCGCACTGACAGCCGGAGACCGCGCACGGCCACTGCCGCGCTCCACCGCCATTGCGCAGCCACCATGCCTTCATGCGTAGCAACTACTGCCATGGCTGCCGAGCGCCGTCCCGCACAGAGAAGCTCGCACGGCTGGGTAAGGGCCTCGCCGCCACCATCCTAGGGGGCCATTCTGGCCTCCCGGCGGCCTCCTCCGGCAGTGGCAAGGCGAGGATGCGAGGGGAGATGGGCTCTGGCGGCGGCTAGGTTTACACCACCCGCGTTGCCAGTGTGGGGATGACACGAGGGCCGCACGTGTGTTAGGAGGCCTTTATATATAATTTCTTTTCAGTTACTGCCTTACTGTGTCCTAGAAAAAATATCACACTTAGACTTAAATCTGTCAAAAAGAGTGCGCAGCAAATTCGATAGAGAACTGAACTGAGCTGAGCATTGCTAATTTCTTATATTGATGTAGGCAGGTCTCATATTGAGATGATAAGAAGACAGGTAACAAGAAAAGCATCTTTAGTTTCTTTCGACTAGACTTCCATCTGTTAATGCTAGGTAGAGAATACCATACTAGGTATTAAGCTTCTGACCAAACTTGAACTGAATTGCTCTACTGCTGGACTTAAATCTAAGACAGCTTCTGCTTCAAGAAAGGAATCACTCACAGCGCTTGCCTTAATAAAAAAAAGAACTTAACAAAGTGGAATGTCCGACTCTATTCTTAACCAAAAGAAAAGAACAGAAATATATACTCGACCAGGAGAGGAGACCACTGACTGCTGTTACCACTAGTCCACTACTGCCCAACAAACTGACAGGCCCTAGTGGTCCGTTCATCTCGTCCAGGCTTAGGCTCGTTTGTGTATCTTGCACTACCAGAATCGTCTTCTTTGGTGAGTGTCCGAGGCACTCGGCAAAGGCCAAAGCAAAATTCTGATCGGCAACACTTGGCAAATTTCGAAAGGAAGCAGAATTTCAATTGGCAAAGCCTTCTTTCACACTCGATAAATTCTGAAACAAACAGACCCGAAAATAATAGAAAAAATTAGTTGGGGGAGGGACCCATCGGCCAACGCCCACCCATATTGATGAACAAATTTACTTTCACTTTTTCATATGAAGAAATGATCAAAATAAATATTATACATCTTATGAGTTAAACAACTTTGTAGTTCAAAACTTTTTCATTTGAATTAATTTACTTCTTCAAAATGTGCTTTAAAAATTGTCTTTGCCGGCAAAAACAGTCTTTGCTGAGTGTTAAAAAAAACTTGACAAAGAGGTCTTTACCGAGTGTTTTTTGACACTCGGCAAAGAGGCCTCTTTACTGATGCTGCCGATGATGCGCTCCAACACAATCATACAAGTTGTGCCATTGCCAGGGCTCATCTCCAAGCTTCTTCGACATTGTCTCGCTCTCCTCTTCCTAACCTAGGCTTCAATACCACTTGTCAGAACCGAATCACACTAGCTCTCGCTGCATGGAGGTAGAAGATGACTTTCTTCGACATTGCCTCGCTCTCTTCTCCCTAACATAGGCTTTGATACCATTTGTCAGAAGCAAGTCACTCTAGCTCTCGCCATATGGAGGTAGAAGACGAAGAGTAAAAAAAGATAGATTTGGTGGCGATGAATGCCATGGCACCAAACACCTGAATCTTGGCTTCGATTATTCAAATACATGACTCGAGACAAGTTGATATGACACATTGCATTGTCTAAATATAGCACATGGACTTATTCAAGAGCCACGAACTAACGCGTGGACACTCAGGATCCGCATAAACCGGTCGGACCTCTCCTGCAACCTCTGCTCTCGCACCTCCGCTACATGCCTTCAATGCTTGTCTCAAGACATAGCCGCACCAGACCTTGAGTCCTCGACTCAGCTAATAGAAAAATAAAAATATATAGAACATAGGCTCACGTGCACGGGACCATGTAGAGCTAGTCTCTATGCATACGTTGACTGGCTCTAACGCGAGCTCGAACATGCACGCTATCAATGTGACACATGCACACACGCTATGCATGAACATATGATTGGTTTATTGTAACATATACTCCCTTTGGATCCATTCTCTCATGCATCTTCCTACTTATCCCCTTTAATTCCCTTCTCTTGCTTGCATCTCCTACCGGTGCCTGGCAAGAAGACATGCTCACATCTAGGGATGCTTGTTCCAAGGGTGCAGCGCTGGCTGCTACAACAACGGCTCGATAAGGAAGGGGCAAAGCACCACGGGGACATGTCAAGCGGGCTAACACATATTTGGATCCACAAGCACAAGGAGGTGCTCTTGCAATAGATCCACACATATGGAGAGGCGGCAAACCTCAATAGAGATCTCCAAGACACTAAGAAGATGGATAATTATATGGCGTATGGTTCATGTTCTCTACAATATCCCCGTTTTGTGCTTGATGACAACCGAATTATAGCAAGCTTTAGATACCATTGAATTTAGAGTAATTTAAAAATCACAAGCATAGTGCTTACCACATGCTAGTTTGGATTTCATACCAAGCACCCACTTCACCTGTGACCTCGGTCATTACTGCTTTTAATACCAATAGTATGTTTTCAGTTTTGATACTGCTTGAAGGTCCATCTTCAGAACAGATGTATGCTCTCCTATGTCCGTAATATCAATAAATTTGTAAACCCCCTTGTACTATAGGCTTATATACATTCCCCTTTATGCTTGACCTCTCTCTATTTGCCTTTGCCACCTTGTCCAAGCTTTCCTATTATTGTCATCTTCCTTAACTCCATTGATGATGAGGACATGACACCTTCGGATACGACCATTGATTATAAGGTGATGTCATTCCTACATTTGTATAGTGACTTTGGATATAATTCACTTGGTTCCACATGTCCGTGTTATTATTTGATTGTAGGTACAAATGTGTCTCAAAATGCAAGTTCAATAAAGTTCAACTTTCGGTTCGTCGGCAGGGATTAGCCTTCTTGGCGAGGTCAACCGGATTGTGACATGGTTGATAACCAGAGGAGAAGTGGTGCTAAGGTTGCAGGGTTTGGGTCTTTGTGATCTGAAGCCGGATCGGCGTGTCGTGCTCCACCAAATCGATAGTTATCTTGAATTGACGGAAGATCGGGAACCTAGTTCACATCAAGTGGTAATCAGAGCTTTAGGTATACCGTCAGATTCATATTTTACCCTAGTTCGAGTGTTTTGCCTTCGTCCTATAAATCCAGAAAATTTGCCCTACAAAAATATTCGTGTTCATCGTTATTCTTCCGCTGTCCTATCGCCCTTTGTGCCGCTGCAATTTTTAATTTCAGTTTGCTTTATTGAACGGTTGTCCCTTGCATGTGTTTGTGTTTGACGTGTCTAGATTTCGTTTCAATCTAGTCTTATATATTTATTTTTGGCGGTGCATGTTCTCAGTGTTTCCCTAATCCTTGCGTCAAATCATACTTGCTGTTTTCGAGATCTTAGTTTCATCTCCACGTCTATAGCTTGGAAGTTGTCTTCTCCAAGTCAAAAAAAAAGAAGAAAATCATTGCTGCAATAGTTCTGTCTGTTGGAGAAAATATATTTGCCTTCTTTTGTGGTAGTAGAAAAAGAATACATATTTTTCTCTTGATCGCCATTGATTAGAGATGGATCTGTTTTGAATGTGAGATGGAAAGTAGATTGTTTTCCTAGAGGTCTGTACTACACGTGAGTCATAGATAAGAAAAGCAGAGTTATCGTTGCAAAAGTTTCAGATTCTTTTTGCTTCTATCTAGTTGGTGGAGGGATCACTCGATAAAATCCTTTGTGGCCATCTTTTGTCGGCTACAGGAGTACATTGTTGAAACATTTTGTGTCAGTTTGAGTTGTCAAAATATTTTGTGGCACTTCTGAAGTAAAATAAAAAAAAGTAAAAAGCGTGGTGCAAAAAAAAGGAAAGAAAGAGCTGCACAAAAAAAAGGAAAAGACAGAAGGTGCAAAAAAAAGCCGCACAAAAAAATGAGAAAAAATATCAGAAGTGATTGCATCTTTTGAGTATTGTGCTGAGTTATTTTGTTGCTTGCTTGAACTAGGTCTAGGACAAGTTTAGGCCGGCGACACAGACTAGCTTGGGACTACTTTTCAGTTTTGCAATTCTAAAATTAATTATTGCTATTCCTTGCTACTAAATATTATGCCTCCTAAGCTCCACATATACTTCTGATCGGTACAGAGAAAGAGCCTTGCAATCTTGGTGCCACATCCTCACAGGTATCACGAACCAGCCACCGGTTGTACCGTCTACTGCTTTACTTTGGTAAGAACACTTGTAAGGGTTTGGTAAGACACTTGAGAGGGCGCGACTTTACTACTTGACCTCATCCTAGTAGCTGATAGGATAATTCATACTTGTGTGTTTTCTTGTTTGATGCTAACAATGACAGGTCACAACACTCACCTATTTGAGACATCAACGAAGCATGAGACACAGACTATTGCTGCTGCACCTCCTCCCATAGGTCGCCTTATCCTTTCTTCCCCACCTACTTATGATGGTATTGGTGCTGATGAGTACACTGAGTGGGAAAGTAAAATAGATAATATTTTTGCACAATGTCGTATGTGTGAAAGGAGAAAGATTAAGAATGCAACTAATGTTTTGCGACATTCAGCTTTATCTTGGTGGGAGTCTTTAAGTTCTTTAGATAAACCTTTCACATGGAATGATATGAAAATTTTGATGAGAGAATTTTTTGTTAATCCATATCTTGTAAATAATTCAAATGATAAGGTGCATCAACTAGAACAGTCTTTTGTTGTTTCTCTTGCTACGCCTAATCTTTTGCAGGACAACATACAAAAGAGAGAGGATGACATGATAGATAATGAGGTGCTCACAACCTCGTGTGAGCAACATTTAGTGCACACCAAATCTGATTTACTTTTGTCCCAAAATGACTTTCATTATGCTCATTGTGATAAAGAAGAGTTACCAAAAATATGTGCTAAAACTAATGTTTTATTGCCAATTGTTAGTGAAATGGATGAGCTGAAATTATTATCTTCTTTAGATACTTTAGGTTATATTGAGTTTGATACTCTATGTGAACTAAACTATTTGAAGGAGAAATTTTTATGTGCTGAATTTTCATGGTTTTCTAGTCATACTTATCACTTTATTGGCAAATATAATTGTAAAGGAGACTATATGGTGCATCGAGTTTATATTTATTCCAATCTGAAATCTCCTTTTGTTGTACATAATTATGATCTATTAGAGGGCTGCACTTGCTATCATCCTACTATGTCATGTTCCCCAAGTTTTCGTATAAAGAAACAGGTTCAATTTCAAGAAGGGGAGCAATTTTGGCTACTACAAACAACCTGTCCAGCAACTAAGCTCAAACCGAGGACGGTTTGTTGTGAAGAAGGGGAGAATGATGAGGACATGACACCTTCGGATACGACCATTGATTATATGGTGATGTCATTCCTACATTTGTATAGTGACTTTGGATATAATTCACTTGGTTCCACATGTCCGTGTCATTATTTGATTGTAGGTACAAATGTGTCTCAAAATGCAAGTTCAACAAAGTTCAACTTTCGGTTCGTCGGCAGCCTGATGATGTTTCATTGGAAAGGCCATAACTCATCCATCCGGAGTGCAATCGAGGTCAATGAGCACTTGGTGGAAAGCTTATTTGATAGGCTTTCAAATAGATCTGGTCCCATACAATATCATGTCGGCAAGGTCTCCTAATCATCAAAATATTCTGTTGTTGTTTCTGTCAAAAGCTACGTCGTCGTCATGAGCTTGTTTTTCATCCTTGGGACCCTGGACCAAGTGGAAGCATGACCCAAGTAGATGGAGAACTCACCAAGGAAGCCCTTGGACGTCCTCCACCCTGGGCACTACTTTTGGAGGCCAGCAAGGGCGTCCAAGACAAGACGGAGGCCCAGCCCAATTCGAGTTCGAGTCTGCCTCGGCCTCTAGGACCAGCACAGATTAACATGGAAGCCCAAGACGCATACGGACTCTGTTTTCGACGTTCTACCCATGGTTGGAAAGATAATTTCATAAGGAAACCAATGGCATTGGTTTGAGGTCTAAATTCCTTCTGAGTCATCAGGAAACGTCGAAACAAGCCAGCATCCAGAATCTGTTCTAGTGCTGCACCACAGTTTTTGGTCCGTTGGGCCGTGTATCGTGTTTGAGCCCGTTAGGGGGGCGCATCCAGGGTGTGTGATGACCCTTAGGCATTATATTCAGTAGCCACTGCCCTCGTTAGGGTTTCGGTTTTGCTTTAGATCAATCTGTTATTGAACAGTCACCGTTATCGGTTTGTGAAACCCCACATTTGTGTGCTTAATCATATATCCGCAATTGTCACTTCAATCCTAGTTGCGTTTTATCTTGTTCTTGCTTGTGTTTTTCGATTCACAGCAGGGATTAGCCTTCTTGGCGAGGTCAACCGGATTGTGACACGGTTGATAACCAGAGGAGAAGTGGTGCTAAGGTAGCAGGGTTTGGGTCTTTGTGATCTGAAGCCGGATCGGTGTGTCGTGCTCCACCAAATCGATAGTTATCTTGAACTGACGGAAGATCGGGAACCTAGTTCACATCAATTGAGGCTTGTTTTTTTGTCTCTTTTATCTTATTGAAGTTTTGCTTGACCTCTATTTCTCCCTTATATCAACAAAGTAAATTTCTTCACCTTTCTCAAATATTTAAGCTAGATTGCTATCTCTCTCCCACCTTTAATTTGTCATCTAATCTCTAGAAAGAAACTATTAAAAGGGGTATTAGTAGCAAAGGAGGAGCTCGCTACAATTTTTATAATACCTAGAAAATATATTGATCTTAAATCAAGAAAATTAATTATGTGTTAACAAATTATGTCAATCTTGTATCAATATAAAGTTTTATATATCGATGATCAATCAAGAACGTTTGATTTAAGACAATAAACCTAGATGAACATTACTTATACAAGTCAAGACAATGATCGACTAGCAAATCTTATATATGTTTAATTACCAAATATCTACACTCAGATTTACTCTTTTTCATTGAACCTCATTTGCTTGTGTTGATATGCCCTTTAGTAACCAGCAAATTAACTAGCGTATCCTTTCTAACATAAGGTTTTCATGTTTTTTCTCCCTTTAAACATGGAGTGTATCATAGACATGATGAGTGCAAGGACAAGGGAGCGTACTCGTGCTATGGGATATGCCAAAATTTTCCTGGAAGTTTTCATTGCCAATGTCTGGCAGGAACCAATGGAAATTATTCTACAAAGGGGGATGCATTACAATCAAAAACTCCTTCACAGGTAACATGCATGATACTTATTACAAATTTTACATGTTTTCCTAACCAATTTACATCTAATCCTTAAGTATAAATCTAACTTGTTCTCCTTTACAAACAATATCTCTTTATCCTTTACAAACGAATGAATATACCTTACCATTACTATTTTCAGGATTAAGCATCACTATAGGAGTTGGAGGTGGCACAACTCTTTTGCTTCTAGCAGTCAGTGGACCCTTCATAATGCGTAAGATTAGACGACGAAAAATGAAAAATATGTTTTTTAAACAAAATCATGGGTTACTATTGCAACAATTGATATCACAAAATGCAAACAGCAGCGAAAGGATGATTATTACCTTAAGAGAGCTAGAGCTAGCTGCAAATAATTTTAATAGAGATTGTGTGGTTGGTGGTGAAGGGCATGGCATCGTATTCAAAGGGAATCTAGATGTACGTGTAGTGGCAATCAAGAAATCAAAGATTGTAGTGCAAAGACAAATCGATGAATTCCTAAATGAAGTTATAATTCTTTCTCAGGTGAACCATAGAAACGTGGTCAAGTTCTTAGGATGTTGCCTTGAGACAAAAGTTCCACTACTAGTTTATGAGTTCATTTCAAATCAAACCCTTTATCACCATCTTCATGTTGAAGGGCCAATATCAATATCATGGGATGACCGACTAAGGATCGCACTTGAAGTTGCTAAAGCTCTATCCTATCTGCACTCGGCTGCTTCAATGCCAATATTTCATAGAGATATCAAATCATCCAACATACTTCTTGATGGCAGTTTAACTGCAAAGGTATCAGACTTTGGAGCCTCTAGGTATATTCCCATTGCTCAAACAGGGATAACTACAGCTGTTCAAGGCACAATTGGTTACTTAGATCCCATGTACTATATCACTGGTCGACTTACTAGCAAGAGTGATGTCTTCAGTTTTGGTGTTCTTCTTATAGAACTGCTTACTAGAAAGAAACCATTTGTCCACAGGCCTGAATACTATGGCGGTCTTGTTTTACCTTTCACCACATTACTCACAGAAGGGAAACTCATTGACATACTGGATCAACAAGTACTTATGGAGGAGGAAAATGGAGAAGTTCAAGAAGTAGCTGTGCTAGCTATACTGTGTACTAAAATGAAAGGAGAAGATAGACCAACAATGAGGCATGTGGAGATGACACTTGAAAACTTTCTAGCTAAAAGGAAGCAGGTTCCATGACATAAAACACAAAGGAGATACGGCAATGATGGAAATGTGGCTCATTACATGTGCACCGAACGGGCTACTGAAGAAGCAAGCAGACAATACACCATGGAGGAAGAGATAATACTGTCATCGAGTTATCCCCGGTGATCTCGTCATCAATTTTGACCAGTGCTTCACATATACTATGTTGGTTTCTACTTTCGATAGTTGAGTTCATCAAATCTTTCTGTAGGCCGTCCTTGGTGTTCCACTTGCAAAAGGCCCCTCACTGTTGCAGGGCGTTTCTATGTTAACATAATCTTCTAAATAAGAAGGTTCAACGTGCATGTGCAATTTTTAAGTTTCTCATGCATATGCTGCCACACACAATGCACCACAGTTACAACCTTCCTGGGAAGATGTGATCAAAATCTTCCATGCTGACTCTTAAGCACAATTTACTGCAGGCAGCGACGAATCTAGTAAAATGGGTCACCGGGGTCAGCGTACAAAGAAGTAGTGTTTGATAGTATATATGATATATTTAGATGGGATCATGAACTACATAAGACCTTCAGTATAGAGGAATTCCAACAACCGTTGTGGTCGGCTGACCCCGATAGTTCACTGTAGATTCTCCCTGCAGGTGTAGTTTCAACCCATTTCGGTAATGCAGGTCGTTATATATATTTGGAACACCTGACGTCCGAGGAAATTTTTCTTCACGTACGTAATTTTTTTCTGTTTCTCAAGTCCAAGTAGCCACAGCTAATGGTCAACACATGATCAGTGAAACATCATGCTTGTCTTGCCCATATAAACTATTCAAGGTCATAGCTAAGTCTTGATCATAACCCTGTTGGACTCAATCTTCAGGACCGTCCCTGGTGCAAGGTGTGTCCACCTGCAAAAGGACGTCACTTTTGCGTTTCTATATGTTAGCATGCATATCTTCTAGTTAAAACGGGTGGCACTGAACATGCTGCCTAATAATCCAGAGTCTTACACTGCTATGCATGCAGGCAGCGCAGTCACGCAGGTAGTAGTTGTGCAGCCAGTGATGCCACCAACTTGCCAAAAGGGATGCCCTCCGGCCAAAGGATATGGAGGCGACGAGCGGTCCGCGCCGCTAAAATTAATTCATTTCTTTAGCATGTTTATTTCCACCGATAATTAATAATGCCATAGGAGAAAAGTTATTTCTGTAGCAGTATTCATCATACTCCTATCCATTTTCTCCTTGGACGAGGACTATGTATACGTACGCTATTCGATCTCTTTGTCTTGCTAATGATTGCAGCCACCCTCCTCGCGAAACATGGACGACGATGCAGCGATCAGTCAATCAATGCAAGCTGTTGATTCATTTACAGAATTTTGCAATGCTCCCGAATGCAAACTTGGCAAATCTCGTTGCGTTCGGAATTTACGCTGCAGCTTCCTGCATGTGTCATCCTCCACTTGCATAACCTTTCCTATTCATTTCAAGCCAGCGCACACATTCAACTGGGGCCTTGTTTACATTCTCAAGTTTGCTCCAAATTCTACTATGAAAAAAAAATTCCCTATCACATCAAAATGCCGATACATACGTGAAGTACTAAATGTAGATGAAATTAAAAACTAATTACACAGTTAAATTATACTTTATGAGACGAATATTTAGAGCTTAATTAGTCAACGATTGGACGAGTATTATTAAATACAAACGAAATGCTACGGTACGCTACAGTGTGAGAACCATAAATTTGGCACAACCCAATTCACGCAACTAAACATGGCCTAGTTCACACAGTATATGATGAGCTCGAAAAACGATGGACCTCAACCAGTTTATACTACTAATAATAGCAAATGTTGGTTGTCCTATTCGCTGAACACAGCCAGTGTACAGCTCCACAGCTCTATTGCAAAGCTGTGATGCGTGTGCATAGTACTAAACCACCCCCGTGGCCACGCAATCTTGAGGGTAAAGACTATGCTTATATTAATTCCACCAGGAACCCAGTCTCAATGCACCTTCTTTTGTTTCCTCAGAAGGCGTAAAGCCTTAAAGGTGCTTGCAATGGCGGGGCATGGTGTGCTCTGCTTCGGCCTGGGCACTTTTAACCCGCAAATTGCAAACCGAACCGAACTGAACCGAACCGAGCCGAGCGAATTGTCAGTTTTCATATCATCACACACGCCAGAAGCCAGGAAACAAAACTCGTCGACTCCAAGTCCCAACGGCCCACCATGGCCCACGCCCGCGCCTAAATGCCTGATCCCTACCCCTCCAGTCCCAGAAGCTCACTCCCGAACTTCTATCCACACAGGCGCAGCTGTGACACCAAAACCTAATCCTATTCCACCGGGCGACGGCGCGAGGGAGGGCTGAGGGCGGCGGCAGAGCAATGGTGCAAGCACGACGCAGGTGCGGCGACTGCACACAACACCGGCGCCACCAACCATATGACCGGGTGCCAGGATGTCCACTCTGGACGAGTCAAACAGAGGAGCAATGCGTTTTGGTGATGGATCAAAGGTGGAAATTCGCGGGATTGGTGCAGTCACAATCGCCGGGAAAAGCCAAGGTCATCGAGTACTCACAGAGTAATACTATGGTTAGTATTCTAGGATCATTCTAGGTGTAGATCAATGGGTGGTTTCATTTGCAATTAGGATAAATCGGGTAGAAGATCAAGGTGCCCCATCATGAGGCATGAATCAGAGAGAGAGGGAGGGAGATGGAGTAGAGAGGCATACCATCGTGATTCTAGGCCGCCATCACGTTCTTCGGTGGAGTCTGCGCACAGGCAGCGACGGTCGGGGAAGAGGAGTGGTGGCGGCGCGCAGTGGTAGCAGCGACGGTGAAGTCCGGTGGTGCTTCCCGACGCTCACAGCAGACCCTTGGGATCGGATTAGGGTTTCTAGGTGGGGATTGTGGCGGCTCAGACCAACCTCGTCCCTCAAGCCCCTGGCCCCCACCTCTTCTTTATAGTGCTGCGCGACAGGGGCCCACCAGCCATGTCATTGGGCTGGGCGTCCCCGATCAGGACGCGAGGTCAAGGCCCAGTCTGTCCGTTGGGTCAGTCTGGTGGGAGATCAACCTAACATTCTCCCCCTTGATCTCTCATCATTCTCTTCATTCTTCAATTTCATACTTCAAACTTCAATTCTAATCTTTCTTACTTCTGTCTCATTTCATTATAGATTAGTGCATTGAGCGTGTCTCATCGTGACAGCAATTGGTGCCATTAGACTAACAGCCACAACACACTTTCTCCGTTCTAAAATGAAACTCTCTTCTGGGCCCGTTATTGTCCGGAAATCATAGGCTATACCATAAACCCATGTCGACTGTGTGTCCTCTGAACACACTAGGTGGTAAGCCTTTAGTAAGCGGATCCGCAAGTTCTTTCTTATTACTTATATGTTCAATATCTTTAAAATAATTTCGGACTTTCTCCTTTACAACAAATACATTCATGTCAATGTGTTTGGCAACACACTTGACCCGTTGTCATAGGAGTAAGATACTTATTTAAATGGTTATTGCTATTGTCAACCATTATCTATTCCGGGTAAAGGTTCTCTTAACCATTTTGCCTGTCCTCTAAGCCTCATAACATATCATTGCATAACTTTGTTTCATTCATCATATCATAATTGTTTCTTTGGAGCTTTTCCACAATAAAGCTCGAACAACGAGTGTTAGTGATTGTGGATTTCACTACACATCTCGCTGAACTTTCATCTTTGTACCTACAACTATTTGAGAGTACTTGATCTTCATTATTCTACACGAGGCTATAAATCTTTTTCAAGACATTCTTTATTCCAATCCAGTGATTTATATCTGGACTCGACTTCTGCCAAAACATCCCGGATTCATGAACTATGTCAGGGTAAGTTCTTATTCAATTCATCAAGCTTCCAACAGCTGAAGCATATAGGACGTCCATTTGATCGATCTCATCTCAGTTCTTCAAAACATTTCAAGTTCTCAAATCTATTACCCTTGACTATAAGAACAGGCATAGGTTTTCTTTGTATGCATACTTTATTTCTTCAGAATCTTTTCTAAGTATGCCTTTATGATAGTTCTAATACCCCTCTTCTTCTCTCTCGATGAGTTTCAACTCGAAAGATTCTTCATGGAGATTCTCTCTATCAGTAGATTAACATCACTGCTAGTAAGCAAGATGTCATCAACATATAGAATTAGGAAGTGAATTTCCCATTCATAAACTTTGCATAAATGCAATTGTCCTCTATATTCTCTTCAAAACCCAAACTTTATTTGATTCATCAATTTTAAATATTTTCTAGAGGCTTGCTCTAATCCTCAAATTATTTCTTCAAGCAACATCCCTTATGTTTTTTTCCATCCATGACAAAAGCCCTTAGGTTATGCCACGTAAATTATTCATATAGATCCTTATTAAGGAATGTCATCTTTACATCTATCCGATGTGACTTTAAATCGTAATGTGTCATTAACATTCATCGTAATCAATTTATTCTCTTTGTGTGATTCTTTCATCACAAGTTGCACTATATATCTTTCATCGTTCCTTCTAGAGCCATGTTACGTCTTGTAGACCCATTACAGCCTACTGTTTTGGCTCCATTAGGAATTTCTTCTAAATCCCGAACATCATTGGTATTTATCGATTTCATTTCATCTATCTTTGTTTCTTGCCATTTGGATGAGTGAACGTCTCTCATGGCTTCTACAAAAAAGATGGGATCATCTTTTATTTGAATTTCTTTATCAACAATGACTTCATAGTCATCAAAACAATTATTTTCTCATTCTTTGAGACCTACTAGAGCCTCGTGGGACTTCTTTCATATGGGGCTGTTATTGCTCTTCATTGCCAAGAGGCAAATATCGCAAGATCCTTATTTACTTATTCATCTTCATAAAAGGAAAACAACAGGTGTTGTATATGTCATATAACATCAACAGGGATTGAGCAATTTATCGCTTTCAAAACATAGTAGTGGGCATTCAATCCCACTTCTATTCAATTCTTTAAGTACCTACATACCATGCTCCCCCAGATTACTCCATCCTTTATAAGGATGGTGTATCTTCAAATTTCTTATTTGGGTTTAATCTATCATAACTTCTTACGACACTTTGAGCACCGTTTTAGTATCTCTCACCGTGCTATCTTCCTATTAAAACCATAAAAAGGTTTAGGAATCTAGCTATTCTTTACTTAGGGGTATTATTATTATTGTGACTATTGTACTCCCTCAACGATCACATTCATCTTTTATAGATCACTCTTCTTCATATCATATTCGTCTTCATATCACATTTATCTCCTGTTCCTAATGTACATCATGCATCACATTGTTAAAATATAGGGGAGTATCTTTCTTGATTTTCTGTTTCTTTCTTGATTTTCTGTTTCTTGATTGATCTCACAAATCTCCCCTTTGAAATGTGGCAAGAACTTTTCTGCCATAATTTCAAAACTATTCAAAAATTCTTATAAATGAGAAAACTTTCACTACTTACTTCATCTGTATGACTATGTCATGCAAATAAAGTTACTTCATAAATTTTTTGGGAGTACACTTTCCTCATCCTACTTCAGAGTCATTCAGTACTTATGCAAGTCACACTTGCATGTTATTCTTGTCATTTGGTTCATATGCAACTTCCTTCTCCCGCATGCAGGATAAGTTCTGTCGATAAGTTCTGTCAAAAACTCCCTCGCCATGCGGGAGAATTCCCCATAAAAGGGATATCAAAGCCAGAATTGGCTCTTAGGGCATATTCAATTATTAAATTCAGAAATAAATTCAAATACTCTTTAACCATGCTTAATCTGATGTTGGTCAAATTAGTGTATAACTCATTACATTTCATATCATGACGACTAAAATTAAAAGTTACATGACATATTACATCTCTTATCATGGTTCATAGAAGGAGTACATAAAACACATTTATTAAACTACACTCTTATTGTTCATAAAAGTCATTCCTTAAACTAAACTCTCATTGTTCTATCTTCTTTTCTTAGATCAATGCACCTGAATCCTTTTCTTTCAATTCATCCTTTAAAGAGAACATTGCCCCTTATATGGTGGTTTTCTTTAATGTAAAACTTGCACTTTTCATCTTCTGAGTCATAAGTACCCAGCTCATTCTCTTTTCTGTCTTCAAAGGCAGTAAGTTCTTTATCTGAAAACATTCAACAATAATCATCGATAATGCTCATTAAAATTTAGAATCTTTACGTTGTATTCTACATCACCATTGGGCAGAAATAGAATAAAATAATATTATTCTATATTAATTCCACATCACCGTTAGTCAGAAATGGAATCAACATATGAAATTCAATTATCTTAATAAAACATATCTCCTCAAAAAAATTAAATTCTCCCGTTGGTTCGAATTTAATTAGAGGATAATCATCATTGTTGCAGCAGAAACATGAAAATACATTCTTTTTATTTCATGAGCATTTCTTTATCTTTAAATTTATTGTGATGCAAAATTTATCAGAGATTCAAACTTCAAATTCAAACTTACAATATTTTATCTTTCATATTCTAAATCACCGTTGGGCAGAACTAGAATAAAACATCATTCTTCTACATCAATTCTAAATCACCGTTGGGATAGAATCAATGCATATAAGTCATAAAACATATCATGATATTACTATTAAACAACTTTGCTCAGAAAATAACAATATCACAATTCACTGAATTCTATTAACCTCTCTTCAAATTAAATTCTCTCATTGGTTCGAATTCAGTTAGAAGAATCATCATCATTGCAGCAGAAACATGAAAAAATATCTTTCTAGTTCTTTAGTATTTCTTGATCATTGCTATTTCTTTGAGATTCTTTGAAGATCTGAACTTCAAAATTCAAAACTCATAAATGAACTTACAATATTGTTATCATCAACGTTGGTCAGAAAATAACAATATCATAATTTCTGTAAACATAAAACTGACTATTTCTCTAATTAAAATATTCCCGTTGGTTCCAACTTTAGTTGGAGAATGAACTTTTTCATCATTCACTCAATAACTTCAACTGCTCTCCAAATTAAATTCTCCTGTTGGTTCGAATTTAATGAGAAGACAATAATTCTTTTCTTTGCAGTGAAAAACATGAATAATATCGTTGGACAAAATTTGCACAGAAAAAAATCGTGCCAAAATTCGCTTCAAATTCATTCAAAAAATTCATTTCAAATCAATTTCTAGAAATGCATAAGCTTCACTATTCATTCATGGTCGAAAATCCATCTTTCCGGCTTGTTGGCCGAGGCGGCCCAGCAGTGCTGAGCGGCCCAGCAACGGTGGCTCAAAAATGGAAGCCCAGCGTCGTCAGCCCATCAAGGCCTCTTTTTTTTATGGATTCTAAAAATTCAAAAATTTATTCGAAAAGGTCACTGTTCCTATCGGGCCGGGGCAATTGATTTGGCCCAGCGTTCATTTCGGCCCGCGGCCTGTTCCAACGGCAGCGCGCGACGCGCTCCTGGCCAGGCGGCCCACGGAGGCCCAGCAGCTCCAGCCCGAACGACATGAGCCGTTGATCTTAGTTCATTTCAATCCAACGGTCGTCCGCCCTTCTCGGCTGGATAAAACCCGCCGAGGCCGGCCACCCCGAAACCGTAGCTTCATTCTTTCCTTCCCTTTTCTCTGTCACAACCGCAACGGCCGAGGTGAGGTGGTCGTCGACGGTGGCGAGTTACCGCCTCACCAGAGCTAGGCTCGCGCCGGCGGCTCCCCCAGGCCTTTGCTTCTTTCTTTGCCTTTCCCCTCCCCTTCCTCTCTCAGCGTCACATCCAGCAGCACCTGTCACCCATGGTGGCTATAGGAAGGAGATGGCGGCTCCACCGTGGCATCCCTCGCCGGCGCACACATGCGGCCGTAGCCGCGTGCGGCACCGTCGAGCGGCACCATGGTGGTGCCCTCTGGAGGCCCGCGCTTGTGCACGCGATGCGACGGGGCACCGGCGTGCCGGCGGCTCGGCCCTCTCTTCCCGCACAACGGCGGTTCTTTCTGTGCGCCGGCCATGGACATGACCCAGAGGCGTGGTTCCTCTCCTGCTCGACCACAATAGTGATGGTGGAGAAAGAACCAGGTTGGTCCTCCCCTTCTGACCGTCCAATTTCTTTAGGGTTAAGGTTTGGTTCCTATTCGTTTGATTCAATTTTGAATCTTCTTTCATTCTTTATTTCGATTTCTCTTTCACCGATCTGAGCACACGCTAGGAATCAACTAGCTCTGATACCATTGTTAGTATTCTAGGATCATTCTAGGTGTAGATCGATGGGTGGTTTCATTTGCAATTAGGATAAATCGGGTAGAAGATCAAGGTGCTCCATCATGAGGCATGAATCAGAGAGAGGGGCGAGATGGAGTAGAGAGGCATCCATCGTGATTCTGGGCTGCCATCACGTTCGTCAGTGGAGTCTGCGCACAGGCAGTGATGGTCGGGAAAGAGGAGTGGCGGCGGCGCGCAGTGGTAGCAGCGACGATGAAGTCTGGTGGTGCTTCCCATCGCTCACAGCAGACCCTTGGGATTGGATTAGGGTTTCTAGGTGGGGATTGTGGTGGCTCAGACCAACCTCGTCCCTCGAGCCCCTGGCCCCCACCTCTTCTTTATAGTGCTATGCGACAGGGGCCCACCATCCATGTCATTGGGCTGGGCATCCCCAATCAGGACACGAGGTCAAGGCCCAGTCTGTCCGTTGCGTCAGTCTGGTGGGAGATCAACCTAACAACTATATCCCAACTTTGAAGTATAATATTGTCAGCCTTGGATAATTGGAGGAGGCGGGGTGTTGTGTAGAGATGGACCATGGTGTCATGGAGGTGTTCAAGCGTCGACAGACGCTAGGTCAGAAGTGTGGTGTGATGATCAGGGCGGAGAGGAGAAATCGCTTGTACTTGATGAAGGTGCATCTTGCATCACCAGTGTGTCTGATGATGCGCATGGACGAGGAGGCATGGCGTTGGCATGCATGGTATGGGCATCTTAATTTTAGGTCTCTCAGGGAGCTTGGTGCAAAGGAGCTGGTGGACAGCATGCCTGTTGTTCGCTAGGTGGAGCAGGTCTGCGATGGCTGTGCCATGGGCAAGCAGCACCACACACCGTTTCCCCGTGCCTCGACGTACCGTGCCATGGCGGGACTGGAGCTGCTCCATGCTAACCTGTGTGGGTATGTCACAAGGTCTATGATCCTGTGAATGAGAAGCTAATGGTGTCACATGATGTGATCTTCGACGAAAAGAAGCAATGGAATTGGGGAGAAAGAGAATGGTGCTGCAACCTCTAAAACCGAAACTTTTAGAGTTCAGTGCTTCAAGGACACTGTTCATGGTCTAACAATAGGGACAGATGTTCATGATTCAGTTGGGGGTGCTACACCTGATTCAGAGGGCGATGCACCATTGACTCCTGATGCAATTCCATCCGCAGGGGGTGCTCTGGGCACTCCACCACACACACCACCTCACCAAATACAGTAGGCTCTGCTGCTCACCAATGGAGCAGTGGATTCAGAAGGGGTGCAGCTGCGATTCTAGACTATTCCTAATCTGCTTGAGTCGATAGATGAGGTTCATGACTTCGACTACATGGGGTTTGTCTGATTGTAGTAGAAGAGCCTAGGTCCATTGATGAGGCACTGTCTGAAGATTGTTGGAGACAGGCAATCCAGCTGGAGATGCAAGCAATTGAGGAGAACAGAACCTGGACTATTTGTGATCTACCAGCAAGATGCAAGGCCATTTGCCTGAAGTGGGTCTTTAAGATCAAAAAGGACCCTGAAGGGAACATTATCAAGTATAAAGCTCAATTGGTAGCTAAAGGCTATGCTCAATGTCAGGGAGTAGATTTTGAAGAAGTGTTTGCTCCAGTTGCCCAAATTGAGACTGTCAGAGTACTGTTGGCCTTAGCATCTTATGGTGGTTGGCAGATACACCACATGGATGTGAAGTCTGCATTCTTGAATGGTGATCTGACTGAGGTAGTCTATGTGCAGCAGCCTCCAGGGTTTGTTGTGGGCAAAAGTGACAAGGTGCGGAAGCTAAAGAAGGCATTGTATGGCTTGAGACAAGCACCTCGAGCATGGAATGCCAAGCTTGATAAGGAGTTGTTGGCTCTCAGTTTTGTCAGGAGCAAACTTGAGTATGCAATGTATAGAAGAAGCAACAAGAATTCTTTTCTTCTTGTGGGTGTTTATGTAGATGACTTGATCATCTCTGGTCCAAGTGTCCAAGAAATTCAGAAGTTTAAGTCAAAGATGATGAAGTTTAGTATGAGTGATCTAGGCCTCCTTAGTTACTATCTTGGGATAGAGGTTAAACAGGGAGATGGAGCAGTCACTTTGAGCCAAAGTGCATATGCACTGAAGATACTTGAGAGGGCAGGCATGCTAAACTGCAACTCTTGTGATACACCGATGGAATGTAGGCTCAAGCTCAGCAAGAAGAAAGAGAAAGAAGTTGTTGATACAATAGTTTATAGAAGCATAATTGGTAGCCTCAGGTATTTAGTCAATATAAGGCCTGATCTTGCCTATGCCGTGGGAGTGGTGACCAGGTACATGGAGGTGCCAGGGAAGGAGCAGTGGGCAGCTGTGAAGCATATCCTACGATACTTGAAGGGAACAGTGGGGTATGGGTACAAGTATGAGAAAGGCACTGAACTGAAACCCATACTGCTAGGGTATAGTGATAGTGACTATGCTGGCGATGTTGATGATAGGAAGAGCACTACAGGTGTGGTGTATTTTCTTGGCAACAGTGTGGTGACTTGGGCGTCTCAGAAGTAGATGATTGTTGCACTTTCTTCATGCGAAGCCAAGTATGTAGCAGTAGCAGCAGCGTGCCAAGGCGCTTGGTTGAGCCGATTGATAGCAATGTTGGGAACAAAGGAGGCGACAGTGAAATTGCTCATGGACAATATGTCAGCCATCGCACTCAGCAGGAATCTGGTGCATCACGACCACAGTAAGAATATAGATACTAAGTACCATTTCATTCATGAGTGCATCGAAGAAGGAAAAGTGGAGGTGGATCACGTTGGGACTGTAGGGCAGTTCGCCGATATCTTCACGAAATCGCTGGGGCGGATCAAGTTCATTGAACTCAGGAGCGCACCGGGCGTCGTCGACGTGCATCAGATTTAGGGGGTGTTTTGTTAACTAAATTGTTGCACGGGATAATGTAATCTTTAGTTTCTGTTTAGATCATGCATCAATTAGGTTAGAGGGCAGAGCGTGGACGAAGACATGCTTGATCACGACCCTGGCCCGGTCTCATTCGGTCGGTCTGTGCCATGGCGTGCATGGCGCACACTCATGTGTCATGGTGAAACGGCACAGGGCACTTTGTGTGGCATGGCGCGAGGAGCTAGGCTCAGGTTGTTAGCCTAGGATTGCATCAAGCATATGTGTATAATACATGAATAAAGGACCGGAGAGGCGGGTTGTTACGCCGCCAAAATATATCTCGTGTGTGCGTTTTCCATCGACTCGCTCTCGCTCTCGCCGTAGTCACCGCGCCGCCGCCGGCCATCGTTCTGGGCCTTGCCGGAGCGTTCTGCTCCAACATCCCAGGGTTAAGCCTTACCTAGGGTCTCGTCCTTGGCGTCGTGTAACTTTCACTAGAAATTTTAAAAAAAGAGTGTGCCGAGCGCTATTTATAGTGAGGACAGAGGAACGATGCCGATATAGGGGTAATGTAGTGCTTCTAAAAGCTTAAAAGAACGCCCATTGTTGTTCTTTGTTCACACGCTTCCATATACGCAAGACACACCTATCAAAAAAAATATGCAAGACAACATAAAGATGATGGTAGTTGTAACACCCTAGTGTTCAGCATGCATTATCTTGCATATCATGAGCATGATCATCTCATTTGCATAGTCATTTATTTACATGAAATGATAAAATGAAACTGTGCTTACCTTGATTTGAACTAGAGCTTTGTGATAGGTTGATTGTTTGAGGTTGAGTGTTAAATTAAGTTTGTAGATAAAATTATTTGGAGCAAAACTTATTTTGGGGTCATTTCATGAAAAGGTTTGGAAGTGGGTCAAAAATGTCAAAAACAATTTATAAAAATGATTTTCTTTTAATTTTAAATCCCCATTTTTGAAATTCAAATTCTAGGCAGAATTAGGCTTTGATGTTTAAAAGTGAAATGTTCTACTTATCAAAAGGAACATTTCATCTTTTACAAGTTTCTTCAATTCGGATTATTTTGGAAAATATGGGGTTAATCAAGTTCTGCACGAATCTTGGCGCAGTGGGACCCACCTACTAGTCTCTTCTTCTTCCCTCTCTTCTTCTTCCTCACGACGGTGTCGCGACCGACGCCGGCCACGCGACGTCCGTACACCAGGCGACGCCGCTGCCCGCTGTGTGGCCTCCTCATCCGAGCGCCGCTCGCACGCGCCACACGCCCGCACTCGGCCTGGCCCCACCGCTCGCCACTCGCCCTCCGCTCGGCCCAGCTCTGCCCGCATGCGCACCACGCGCTCGTCGATGCCTGATGCCGCGCTCCACCTGTCCGAGCCCGAGCGGCCGCTTCAAGCTGTCTCGACCGCGTCATTCTCTCCGTCCCTCTCTTCTCCATCGCCAGACGCTCCCTCGCCCCTCCGTTCCCTCACCAGAGCCCGAGCGCGTCGCGGAGTCCGCCATTGCCGCCGCCGCGAGCTCGCACGCCACCGCACCACACAACCTTGATACATTTTGCCCAGAGCTTGCCAGCAGCTTTGCCTCGACGCGAGCCACGTCCTGCGCACGATTCCTGCCCTCGAGCCCCAAGGTAGAGGTCGAATCGACCGTTCCCCTTTCGCCGGTCATGGCCGCCCGACCGCCGCGTGGTCTGTCGTGGCCAGCAACCCCTCTCTCCCTTAATTAGCTTGCGCATCATGACCGCCTGCTCGAGTAGCGTAGGTTGGTGTAGCTAATGGGACCGATTAGGGTTCGAGTCCGTCGGATTTTGGCCGTCCACCGTCGCGGGTAGGCGCCGCCGCTCGCCGGCGTGCAGCGCTGTCATCGTTTTGGTCGGTATCTCGTCTCTTTGACTAGCTAGTTTGAGTCACCTTGGTCTGCTGGAGCTGGTAGGCTAGTTCCCGCGCCCCGCCGTGGCCCGAGATGGCCGGCGCACCGCCGACCATCGCCGTCGTCCGCCGTCGCGCGTGGCCGCCGGTCAAAACTGCGCTAATAGCCTACATCTTGTACACCAATGCGTTCGCGCTGACGAGGTGAGCCTTTCGGTAGCCGTGGCTCGGCTGGAGACCTCGCCGTCGGCGAGGAATCCCGACGCCGACAACCATTCCCCGCCGCGTGGACCGCGGGCATCATTTGTGTTCTTTGTCGGACTTAATTGTAAAGTACCCAGACTCAGCGAGTTTCTTTTTAGGGCTCAGTTGTTTTTCGAAAAGTCCAGGGTTCCCGGTGCAAAACTGTTTTCTTTATCGGTTTTAAAGAAAATGAATTCCAGATTTTTGTAAAAGCTTTGAAAAATCATAACTTCCTCATTTTTAGTCCAAATGAGTTGGTTCAACTTGTAGTATTTTTTTTTGGGGAGATCTATGCATGAAAAATATGAAATATGGATTTTGTGATACTTTTCTGTATAGATTTATTTATCTCTATTAATTTCTTTTATCTTAGAAAATGCATAACTAATTCTCTGTTGCTCAGAAAAATGTGAGACCAAGTTTGTTAGTTTTCTTATGTCATGCTCTATCTGTGAAAAATGTTGTGAGGCTATGTCCTATGGAAAGTTTGCTCTGTCTAGTTAGGGGGCCTATTTCCATTAGATGATAAATAATTCATAATAAATAATATATAAAGAATTTGTGCATAAAACTTCTTGGAGGATGTTTTTATGTCAATTTAGAGCTAAAAATGTTCTGAGATCTGTTGTTTAACATTTTTCTATATACAAAGTATTTTATGCCCAGTGAATTGTGCTACCTTGTTATTTTTGTGTAGGATAAATTACTTACTGTTTTGACCTGAAATTTTTATGGTAGTCTACATTAGACATGCTTAAGCTCTTGTAATTTTTATAGAATTTTTTAAATAGACTAAAGTCATGTTGCAGTTCTACCCTAATTGCTTTTAATAAGTAATAATACTTTAAAGCTATCATTTCATGTGTGTAAAAATACTTTTTATGATATTTATGATGTGTATAATCTGTATGGGTTTTGGTTTAGTAGAAGGTAGTGTGAAAAACAATAGTCGTTTATAATTCCTTTTAATGTGTAAGTAAATTGTAATGCGAGACTTGTTTAAGAGTTGTCGGTAGAAGAGAATGCAGATGACATGTGCTTATCTTATATGTTTTAAAATCATATCATTTATCTTGGCTGAGGATTCATTCACCATTAGCATCAGCATTGTATTTCTATCTATACATGGTATTCATACGCACTATGCATCATACAGGATCGTCAGGGCTCGAAACGGTAGTTCCCGGAGTACAAGAAGAGGAAGGCCAGCAGGAAGCTTTGGTGCGGGAAGTAGCAACAGAAGAGGATCCCAAAGTTGATCTTCCAGAGTGTCTCGACCACCAGCCAAGCTCTTTCCTGAAAGCTAAGCCCCGGAGCATTCTCCCTGCGGTTTGCAAAATATCTAACTTGAGTCCTTTACTTGTTTGATGCATTAAGTTATAGGCGTTGTTTTATACCGTTGCTGCATTACTTATATTCCTTGCCACTGTATATCCTTCAACCCTGTTAGGTTCAGGTATGAATATTTGCTTAGCCCTGCTTTAACTAGATCGGTAGAAGTCGGGTGATTTCCTGTCATCCGCGAGTTATAGGTGGTGACTCAGAATGGTTGAATACATTGTTATCTTGGATAACCATGTGGAGATAATAAATCGAGACCGGGCGGGATTGGTGTTGAGACTGAACTAGAGGTTCGGTGAGGTTATCCTGTCTGTGTCGAACTAGGACCCCGTCCGTTGTACGTCCTCAAGTCATATTGAATTTATGCCTCATATTTAGCTGGAAGGATAAGTCGTTCCGACCGCGAAGCCTAATTTTGATTTGGGCCGGGAGTCGACCTGCTGTACGCATCGTATTGGTGAAGATGGGGGACCACGGGTTACGCGGAGAGTAAGTCCGAGGTCAAGGTCGTCCTGAATAAGGCAGCCGGGCGGTTCCTGGATACGATGGTACCTGTTGATCCCGCGCTTTTTCCGAATTGAATGTTGGTGATCTGTAGCTCACCGATCTGTAGCTCACCGTGGCTGGTGAGTGTGGTTTATGTGAGGAATACCCGCCAGCTGGTTAGTAATCGATTATAATCGCCATCGTTCCTGGACAGTGAACACTTGACTTGAGCAGCGGCATCGTAGTAATAACTTAAACAAGAGATGAGATGGTTGAGCTGTTGAGATTGAAAGATACTTAACCGGAATTGGTTACTATTCTTGTTGAATAATTATTACCATGCTTGTTTAGTACAGGTGCTAATTTAGCATGATAAGGTTAATCAGATTAAAATACAATGCTAGAGGTTATGATCAGTTCTTTCTTAACGCAAGCTTTTCCGCAACTGATGAGTCAGCTATCCTATTTATATAGCCTTGCATACTCCTTGGAGTCAATTTATTTTTAGTTTATGACGGGTACGTCTAGCTGAGTATATTCTCGTACTTAGGGTTTTATTTCTCATGTTTTTGCAGATAGTGAGATGTTTTATGGCTATTGTCAGCACTGCTTCTATCCCGCCTTGGGAGATGACTAGACTTTGGGCATGGTCACTCTTCTCTACTTAATGCTTTTGTTGGATGTCGATCAAGAACCTGGCATCGTATTTGAAATAAGTGTGTGTGGTATTTGAACTTAATTGCTTCCGTTTTATTTCAAAATTTGAACTTGGTTTGTAATAACTTATTTCGAACTTCGATGTTTTGAACTATGTACGTTGTGAATGGTGAACGCTAAACTATTACGATCTTGGTCGTGCTGGAAATGTTTGAAATCCTTCGAGATTTTGGTATGACTACCGGGTTTATTAGGTCTCAATCATGTAGTTTGCCGTCCTAATGGTGAATTATGTGTTTGTGCTCTAATAAATTGGTCGGTTTCTGTCACAGTAGTAACAGCAGCAGCGAGTAATAAAGCAGCTGTAGCACTTGCTGCTGTTCTCGTGACGCTGCTGATGCTCCCGCCGTTTTGTGGCGGCGCGGCACCAGCAGCTGCGACAACAGCCACCACTGGGTTGCTGGGCAGTAACTACTGCACCAGAAGCTGCGGCAACATGAGCATCCCTTACCCGTTCTGCATCGAGACCGGCTGCTACCATGACACCGGCTTCAACTTCACCTGCAAGCACTCCAAGCTATTCCTCGGCGACGGCTTGCAGGTGCTTGACATCTCCATTCCCAACGCCACGGTGCGTATCAGTGTCCGTCCGAATGTGATCTGTCATGACAGTACTATTATAGGGAATAGAACATGGGGAGTCGCCCTCACACAGCACATGTCATACCCGTACTTCCTGTCCGATTCGTACAATATGATATTATCAATGCCTACAATGCCCAATGAACTCGCTTCTTGGACTGCTATCAGCCCACTATTTAATATAGACGGTGAGAATTTCTACCATGGACTACTCTGTGTACAACGTACATATAGGCTACCCTTTCTACAACATCCAAATCCACAGGTTCCGTGCAAAAGTAGTAGATAGTGGTGGGTTGCGCACATTTGATCTGGGTTATGGTGTTGATTGTCGAACCAAATGGCGTCATAATGTTAATGACGAAGACGAACTGGTGCGGGTGATGCTAAGCTGGGTCATAGCTAATCATTCCTGTCCTATTTTTGCTGCAAATATGTGCCTAAGTACCCACAGCTCTTGCGAAGCCCTATCACCGCAGCCATTGTTTTCATGGGAGTTTAGTGTCAGTGGGTACACGTGCCAGTGCGACAATGGCTACCAAGGCAATCCTTATGTCGCTGACGGACCCGATGCATGCCAAGGTAACAAAGTATATGACGAATACAATCTGTAAACTTTATGGCTTCATGATATATATACCTTGCCTAAATCAATCTGTAAACTTAAATACCTAATTAATATTGTTCATGCATGTGCTTATTTAGATATTGATGAGTGCAATACTCTAGAGAACTACTCCTGCTACGGTGAATGCAAAAATACGCCCGGAAGTTTTCTTTGCCTGTGTCCTGATGGCTACAAGGGCAATCCTTCAATCCCAAATGGATGCATACAAAGGGAAAATATAGTCACAGGTTACACGCCTTACTTACTTGTCCATATTATTGCCATTGCTATATTATTACACGCCAATATTATTACACGCCAATATTCCCTGTTGGAGACTGTTAAGTCTGTTGTGAGATGAGACCACTATATTATATCTTATATCCATATAGTGGGCGAGGCAGGTAGCAGGAAGAGTGGTTCAGTGGTAGAATAATCACTGTTGGAGGAACAAAGCTAGACGCCCCCAACAAAATATATACTCCTGCTGTTATCATCGACGGAGTAAATATTATATAGTATAGTAGTGTAATGCCGACGAGGTGGTGGTAGCGTTGCCCGGCTGCACCCGCCACTGCGGGAACACCAGCCCCTGGTGCTACCTCCCAGGCTTCAACGTCACGAAACACGGTACAGGAGCATATACAAATCACGAATATAAGCAGCCAAGCAGGGGCCGAAAGCTGGACTTAATCCTCTCGTTAATTATTCCTGTTAAAAAGGCTATAAGCAGCATGTTGATCGTGCAACAACCACGGGAGTGCGATCGGTGCTGGTTGTTAGCTAAATTGTTGCAAACAATAATGTAATCTTTCGTTTGAGTCTAGCAATTGGTCAGGTTAGGGGCAGGGCGTGGTCAGTGACGCGCTTGATCATGACACGGCCCAAGTCAGTTCGGCCGAACCATGCCGTGGCGTGCACACGGCGTGGTGGCGCGCACCGCGGCAAAACACGCGCTGTTGCGCACTTTGCACGGCACGGGGTGGGGTCTTTTTAGAACTTCAACGGGGGGATTACTCCCCACCTGACTTTATTGACTTATAGCACGATTACACGGATGCTTACAGCAGGGCTGGAAAATTTTAAAAAATGGACTGATAGGACTATATTACATCTGTACTATGGTTGCGCACAATCGGTTATTTAGATCCAATGTACTACAACACGGGTCGGTTGACTGATAAGAGTGATGTGTACAGTTTTGGTGTTCTTCTTATTGAAATGATTACTAGAAAGAAGCCTGTCTGTCTATCGGTGTGGCGAAAATGGAGGGCTTGTTTTACATTTCAGGTTACTACAACACGGCCTACAATGAGGCAAGTTGAGATGACACTAGAAAACTTGAGAATCACCAAGAAGCATACTCGTCATAATATAGCAACCAAGAGATACAAAACAGATCAAATTGTTGATCCTTATATTTCAATTGAAGGACTCAATATGGAAGCAAGTAGACAATACACAATGGAAGAGGAAATGTTGTTGTCAGGCACCTGTCCACGATGAGTTCTTGTTCTAGCCTAACATTATTGTTCTCTTTTGAATATTATTATAGAACATGTAGCTGATAGTTCTTAGATCTTCAATCCTAATAAAATCGTTGTGAGCTTTTTGTATACTTGTTTTTTGATGTTTGTTGGTTAAGTGCAATTTATTTAGTCAATCATCATGATAAAATCACAAACAGGGGCAGCCGGCAGGCAACAATGTGCTGCCTTGCCACTCCACCCTATTCTCTATGGTCTCCTACTGTGGACCCGTCCTGTATTTCAGAACTGATGCCAAGAACTTGTACCAATGCAATTCAGGCTGGACATTCCAAATGTAGGCATCGTCAACCACGATCTATGGATGAGGAACGCACGGATTGCCCATACGACAGGCCACCAACCATCTTCCTCGTACATTTTTTTTAAATAGACTGGAAAGGGAGATAAAAACAAGAAGCAACCTTGGTTGCTTTAAGATCATCCGGCGACCCAAACCCAGTATTTAAATGTAGAAACAAGAAATCAAAATGGAGGAAGGCCGGCAGGACTTTACTGTTTGAGAGGCCTCTCTAAGAATGGCTCCCGTTTACACCATTTCCTTCTTCCATCCCTCTCAGCAGACTAAAGTCTTGCTAGAATGTGGCCAGGATTTGAAAACCAAGGTACTTCTATTCAAAAATTTCATGTGCATTACGATAAAATGTAAATAAAAAGTTATTTAAAATGGTTATAAATTAACCAAATTGCAATAGTATATTTAAAAGGTTCAAAACTTGCACAAATATCATACATAGAACAAGATCTTACATAAATAAGAGTCTGGTTTTCGTTCAAGGTAACCAAACAATCATTCAGTAACTGGTCACTCATAAAGTTCATGTTTATTAGTATTGACAAGTTCATATTTGATTTCTCGATGCCTCAAACTATCTGAAAAACGAAACAAAATTCATTCAATTATTATAGGCTCCACAGATGATGGATCCACAATTCCAAAGCCTTTACAATCCGATCTCTAATCTCAAATATCCACATTTCCTAAGGCTTATAACTACATAATGGGAGAAAGCAGTGGCGCATCAGTGGAGAAATGCACCAGGAGAGCTGGCCAGACAGAGGCCACCAGGGGACCGGGTCACGGGCGGACGGCCGCTGCTGCTGCGCGCCTGCGCTGGTCGTCGCTGCTCGCCGGCTGCCGCGCGCGCGCTTGGGATCTGGCGAGGGAAGCCACCGGGGTGGAGCTGGCGGCTGGCGTGGGGGGCCAGGCACCCAGGCTCCTGCCGCCTTACGGTGCCTCGGTCGCGCTCGCTCACGAGTCGGGAGCCGGGAGGGAAGGAAGACGACGGCTATGAGTTGCCTCGCTCGCACTCGCGCAGACAGAAGACCGGGAGAGACGAGCAATGGGCCAAATTTTCATGGGCTGCGCAGAGTACTTAAAACTTTTGGGCTAAATTCTAGGGTAGTCCCGGGCCTACCTGGACTACCCGCTGGGCCTACAAACTAGACACTAGAAAAATATAATGAACATTTTTATTTTTAATTTTTTTAAAAAAAAATTTACAAAAATAATCGGCCGTTTTAAAAAATGATAGAACTAGTCGTCCACAGTGGGCGTTTTTTAAAAAACGCCCACTGTCTGGGAGTTTTTTGTGACGTGGCAAACGGCCGGCCGGCGCCGGTGCCGGCGTTTGCGGGCGGCCACCTGGCGGCCAAAAAACGCCCACTGTGTGGGCGTTTTTTGGCGGCCAGGGGGCCGCCTGCAAAAGGGCCGGCCTGTTTTGCGGGCGGGCCCCGAGCAGTAAAAAAACGCCCACACAGTGGGCGTTTTTTCCTCCCCAGGGGGCCGCCTGCAAAACAGGCCAGGCCGGCCGCGCTCTTTTGCAGGCGGCCCCCTGGACGCCAAAAAACGCCCACACAGTGGGCGTTTTTTGGCCACCTAGGGGCCGCCTGCAAAACAGGCGAGGCCGGCCGTGCACTTTTGCAGGCGGCCCCCTGGCCGCCAAAAAACGCCCACACAGTGGGCGTTTTTTAGCCGCCAGCTATATATACCCAGCCCCCTTCAGATTTTCATTATATTCACTAAAATTTTTAGAAAAAAAGGGAGAAGAGAGGAGGGAGGAGAAGGAAGTAACGGCGAAGCCCTGCCAGTTTGAGACCTCGGCTTTTAAGTAAGTTTCTTATACATTACAGGTCTGTTGCTATGCATTAGTAAAATATAATGTGCACTAGAGTTGTTTAGTTTTTAGTTGACTCTGGGTAGATCTGTGAGTAGTATGTATATTAGATCTATAAATAATGATGTTTTTTTATGATTTAAATAATGGATTGCATGATTTGAAATGTGACGAATATCGTATTTTCTCTGAATAGATATGTCAACCAAAGTGATGTTTCGGTTGTTCCATGGTAGTGGCACTGTCAGATATGGGCCGTATGGTATAGATCTGTCTGAATTTGGGTCAACACTAAAGGGGATAGATAGGCCAGCAGAAAGAAATTTTCGGTCAGTGTGTAACTGGTTAATGAGGGTATTTCATATCAACCCAGAGGTGAACACAATAAAAGTAAATGTAGTAGTCAACCATGGCAACGAAGAATGCTTCTGGGAATTGATGTCGGTAGATTGCACCGAAACATGGAAATGGTACGTAGAAAATGCATTGCAGCGGGGCTGGGAACCCAGCATTTTCATGGAGGTGCACAATAAAGACAATGCAACCCTGCAAGATGTGGAGGGTACAAGCATGGTTAGGACTGATGCTGAAATAGAAGAGGGAAATGACCGTGCTGAACAAGGAGAAGAACAGGGACATGATGTGCAGCAACCAGAAAGAGAAGAAGAAACCAGTGAGCTGAGAGGCTTGGCAGATGAGGGCGAGAGGATCAACTCCATTGTTCAGGAAATGGAAAACAAAGATGCGGCGAATGAGGAAGTGGAGGGTTATGAATCTTCTAATGAGGAAGGATGCAATGTGAATCCGTGGCAGTGGTCTAATGAAGACTTCTCTAGACTTGCTATTTCAGAGGGATACCATGTTCCATGGGAGTATAAGGAGAATGAGGTAATCGAGGGAGCGATGTACGCAGAGAAGGAAGAATTGATGGAGGCAGTCAAGCTTTGGGCTGTATCACTGCAGAGGGAGTTCTGGGTAGCAAAGTCCACAAAGTGTGTATACGAAGTTAAGTGCATGAGATCCAGCGATGGTTGTCCGTGGAGGGTGCATGCATTCAAGGGAAAGTGGAAGGATTATTGGAAAGTGTCAATAGTCACCCAGCACAACTGTCACTTGGAAGGTGTACAGAAGTACCACAGAAACATGACATCTGCATTTATTGCTGCAGAGATGTATTCAGATGTTGTGCATAATCTGAGATATGAGCCAAGGTCAATAATAAGGCATATCGAAGATAAATTCAAATACACCATTTCATATGCTAAGGCGTGGAGGGCAAAACAGAAGATTATCGAGATGAGATTTGGCACATTCAAAGCCTCATATGATAATTTACCATCTCTTCTTCAATGCATAGCCGCCAGAAATCCAGGGACATGTACAGATCTTATAACATACCCAACCATGGAGAATGATCGTGCAGTATTGGTCTTGCAATGAGCTTTCTTTGCACTAGGTGCTTGCATCAGGGCTTTTGTGCATTGTCGTCCAGTACTTTGTATTGACGGGATATTTCTGACAGGTAAATACAGAGGTCAGATACTAACAGCAATTGCCGTTGATGGGAACAATCAAGTTCTACCACTGGCATTCGCTTTTGTGGAGAGCGAGAATACCAATAGTTGGTACTGGTTTCTCAAGCAGGTGAAGGTTAGCATTGTTGGTATGAGGCCTGGTGTATGCCTAATTCATGACCGTCACGCTGGCCTTCTTCGGGCAATTGAATATCTGAAGCACGGTGATGCAGAGATGGGATATGGTAAAGATTGGCCAGATGTTCAAAGTCGGTGGTGTATGCATCACATGGGTGCTAATTTTTACAAGCAGTTTAAGCGCAAGAGCTTGATGGATCTATTCAAGAGGCTGTGCGGACAGAATCAACAGAAAAAATTCAACGAGCTTTGAAGAAGGTTGGACGAGCTCACAACGAAGCATATGGAAGAACACTCAAGCCGATCAGCACCTGTTGGTGAGGATGGTCCAGAGTCCTTAGGACCACTGCCCACAGATGGTCCAAACATCAGAAGGAGATCGGCATCTGCTGTGAGAAATTTTTCGCACTGGATAGAGAATGAGCCTAAGGAGAAGTGGTCTTTGCTGCATGATGTCAGCAGAGCGCGGTTTGGTATTATGACAACTAATTTGGCTGAAGTTTACAACTGGGTGATGCGTGGTGTTAGAGACCTTCCCTTGGTTGCCATTGTTGAGTTCATCCTGCATGGAACATGCAGATATTTCAGAGACCGGTACCAAGTCGCTGCCCTATCAATGCAAGTGCGAGGTGTTTTCTTCGGACAAATGCTGACAAATTATCTGGAGGAAAAACGTAAGAAGGCAAAGGAGCATAGAGTTATAACTCAAGGTACTAGAGAGCACCGATTTGAAATCTTGTGTGCTGATAAGGCCAAGCGTGGAATATATAGAAGAAGAGTTGTGCAAGAATGCATACTTAGAGAGGATAGGTATTGCACATGCACGTGCCACAAGCCAAGACTCTACCACAAACCATGTTCCCATGTTATTGCAGCGAGCTCGGAGTGTAAAATACTTGATCGTACTTTTGTATCTCCCTATTTCACCAAGGAAGCCATATTGCATACATGGTCACATGAAATTTATGGTTTTGGCATAGCGGAGAATTTTACAGGTACAGTACCGCAACCTACCTATATTTCAGACCCAAGTAAGATCAGAGACAAGGCTGGGCGTCGGAAGACAAGACGTATTCGAAACGCCATGGATGAGTCCGAAGCAGGTGGAAGGTACACACATTGCAGCAAATGCGACAAGGAAGGACATACTTACAAGAAGTGCCCCAAGGACTCAGACATGGCCACAACAGCAGAAGCCCCGCCATCCGGATCCGGATTGGATGGTACCCCACCAACAGGAGAAGGGACAACTTCTAGGCCCACCAGGCCAAGGTGTGCACGCGTGCCTCGTGGTTCGGTCGTGTTGTGATGTGTAGAGAGCTTGGTTAAGATTATGTAATGTACGGTTTTTGCTTTGTTGTAACTGGAGTGAACAAACTTATTGTTTCAACCTATATTCCGGATGTAATGTTCATAATCTCAGTCTTGTATCTGAATATATTTCTGTTACATGTTGTATGTGCAGTCTTTATGTTTTAAATTCGATCATTTGTTGTTGTACCTTAAATTTATTGTTGTATACTTTTTCACTTTCTATTTGCATGTGTCATATGTGTTAACTGTGATATTGTCATGCAGGGATGGCGGACAACACACCGGAGCTGCTAGATCGAGGGATCGATCTGCAGCACCGCTCGTATCGTATTGCGGTGCAGAACGCCAATCTGCCCGTACTTCGACCGCGACCGTCCAGACGTCTACTTCCAGTGGACCCTCGGTTCTGTTCCAGGTATCCGTTGACTCTTTCAATTCTCCTAATTAAGTACACATGGCTTCTTAATAACATAAAATTTTTATGTGCAGGTTACGTGAGGTAGGCCTCCTCCCGTTGTGTCGTCTTATTGAGGCTGGAGCTGGTGAGGCCGATGAGACGAGGAGGTGGAGTTTTGATAGGTCTCTTCTAGCAGCCCTGGTTGACCGATGGAGGCTGGAGACACACACGTTCCACCTGCCGTGCGGGGAGGTCGCACCGACGCTTCAGGACGTTGCGTTCTTGCTTGGCCATCCCCTCGCTGGCGATGCCGTTGGGCCAGTCGACGGACTTCATGATTGGCGAGACGACATGATGGCCCGCTTCGGCCACGTACAGCGTCACCCTGCACTTCCAGCTTTGAGAAGCTTCCCTCCGTACACGACCATGGGTCCGTCGCAGCAGTGGCTCATGCAGTTTACCGTAAGGCCTAATTTAAAAGAATTTTATCAATTTACAGTTCTACTCAACTTTATTAACTATATCTTTTTCAGTCCGATCAGCTACACCCAGAGGCTAACGTGTACTCTGTGCAACGGAGCTTGGAGGCCTACTTGTTGTGGCTTTTTGGCTGGGTCATGTTCACCAGCAGCGCGGGACATGCCGTCGACAAGGTCATGATCCCCTACGCGCGCGCGATCGCTGATGCTGACGAGGGAGCAGTGCCACAGTGGAGCTGGGGATCTGCCGTACTGGCGGCGACGTACAGGGGGCTTTGCGAAGCGTGTACCAAGATAGAAGTAGGTTCTGTGCTCACTGGTTGCCCCCTCCTTCTACAGCTATGGGCAGCTGAATGGTTCACGATTGGTCGACCTGTGGTGGATCACACCGCCTACGAGGAGGACCTGTACTTGCAGCTTCCGCCCGAGGACTTCCCCACCATGGGTACAGTCTGGTGCCGTCGTCAGGTTCGTGTTCCTAGCTGACGTATATAGTTAATTCGTATCGTACCTTCTAACCCATTTATTGTTATATTTCAGCGACGATGGGCACATATGCAGGTCACGCGGTCGTACAACGAGTTTATGCTGGAGTTCGATAGGATACAGCCGACCGATGTGATCTGGGAGCCTTACAGCCAGGAGGCTATCCACGCATGAGCTCCCCTTGGGCTGTCCACGTTGTGCACACGTGACCAGGCCTTCTGGCTGACGCTCCGACCGATGGTGTTCGACATCTTCGTCAAACCGCACTGCCCAGGGCGTGTTTTGCACCAGTTCGGTCTCATGCAGCCGTCCCCCGTCCCTATCATCCATACCGTCCCTGCAGATGCTCATAGGTAAGTACTACTAACAACTGACTTTGAAAAATTAATCACAGTAGACATGTCTTACTCAAATTTATGTTCAAGCTGACTCGGAGGGGACAGGTTAGCGGCAACTTATGGGTTCCACGTCTGCAGCCATACGTGGACGATTGGTTGCTTGCCACAGAGGACGTCATTGATGAGTACCGCCCCCACACCGAGGACTCGTACATGATGTACCTCCGGTGGTACCAGCCTCGTACCCGCACACGTGTCACCTTTGTTCCTCCAGAGCAGCAGCCACACGTCGCCGCCGTGCGTGACACTTACCCTGTGCACCGTGATCAGGATTACTTCCGTGCGGTGAGTACTTGAATCTCTCATATATATCAGTACTTCATTACGTATATCTTTCATGTAACTTAAAACTGAAATTAGGTCGATGGTACGCAACTACTTTACACGGAGATGGACTCCGTGTGTCGCCGCTTGGAGGGTGGCTTGGCGTTGACAGTCGACGAGCAGCGCACCTCATACACGCGGATGCGTACGACGCTTAGATCCGTGATGAGGGCTCTCACTTGTTGGACCAACGACGCAGCGCCTCAAATTCCTGCACCGGCACCCACAGCACGTCCTCCTGCACCCCAGAACAGAGGTAACTCCGTGTACCCCACCTCGTCTACCTATGTTTTTCTAATATGGATGACTGTGTGACTTACGACGACACCTTTCACAGCGTTCACTATGCCGTACCTTCGTTCCTCCGGAGGGGGGTCCTCGGTGCACGGAGCAGAGGCATCCAGGCACTTCACTCATGCTCCACCCAGCTCGTCGGCCCATGGTGAGGGTTCCTCCGCTCAGGGAGCAGGCTGGGGAGCCTGGCCTTCGCCCCATG
>CM041643.1:43706104-43748421 GCA_023333625.1 Bothriochloa decipiens
ATTGAAATACATTTATACCTGCAAACAAATAGTGACATGTACATGTGGAACCAAGTGAGTTGCACCAAAAGTCACTATGCGAATGTAGAACCGGGGTCACCTTATCAATGGTTGTATCTGAGGGTTTCATGTCCTCATCAGTACGGGGCCTCCCAGCTGGGTGAACCTGATGCTAGATGAGCTTGCTGCTTCCCTCACCGCGCGGGCATCGTTGTTGGAGCCCCTGTCACCACTACGGATGACCCGGCTCTGCTTCGCGGCTGATCGGGCGCTCGGGGAGGCTGGTGCCGCGACAGTGGGCTCTCCACCGGCCACCACCGCCACTGAGATGCTGGGGGCCGGACACCGAGGACACGGTGGCGGCAGGCGTTGGGGTCTCCACTGCACCGTCGGTCCCTGCGCACGCTGCTGCCACAGGCCATCCGTTGGCTCCCCTTATGGAGACGCGGCTGGCCGCGACATCCGTAGGTACAGTGCTTCCGAACGACGACGTGCAGGCCTACAATGCCTCCACGCCGCCCCTCGCCGCCGCGGGGGGACAATTGCCTACGGAAGCATCTGTCACAGCATTCATCGATAACCTGACGCTGCCCATCGAGCCCCCTCTCATCGCGGGGCCGCCGAGGCTGCGGACCTCCTGTGTGGACGATGACAACTGGCGCGTGCGACGCAGTGAGTGATTGGCAGCTAAATCCGCCTACCGCGATCCGCAACCGGAGAGGCAGGCTCGCCGGGTTATGCTTACCAAGTGGGGCGAAATGCCGGCGAGCGAGGTCAACAACACTCCGGACCCGATGATTGCTGTGAGATTTTGCGAGACGTTCTTCGGCGACAACGTCCCGCCTTCTCGCAAGGAGGCCATGAGACACCTATTTCCGCAGCTCCGGAACCGTGCAGCGCGCTCCGCACCACGGCGGACTTAGGCGCTGCATTGGGTCCATCTCTTGTCGCACCATAGTTTAGTTAGTTAGTACAACCAGCTTGCTCCACCGTTTCAGCCGGTGATTTATGTAGTGTTCTTTCTTGTCGTGCTCTAAAGCATCTCGCCTACGAATGCGACAAGACGTGTATTAAACTCCTTTTTCCCTTAAAGCAACACGTGCATAAGGGCGTTTTCAAAAAAAAAGGAAACAGGTACTATAAAGTTATACCCAAGAACTGACGAAATTTGATTCTGACATCGCTATACTATACCTTAAATAGTTTTTTATCTACTCCCTCCGTCCCCATAATAAATAAGTTTCCAGAATTTTTTAGACAGATAAGGACATTGAAAAGAAGCATGTAACCTCATCTCATTTCTTTTTCTAGAGGACATCTATTGGATTGGCGTTTATAGTTTGCATGCACCCATGATTAGCTTCTCCATTAGGAGGTAGCTTAGTGTTCCATGTTTGTGTAGGATATTATTTATTTTGGGACAAATTCTGAATCTTACAAAGTTATTTATTTTGGGACCTAAAGAGTATCTAGATTGCTTTTGGATTCATTGTGTTTGCAAACATTTTCATAAATTTTACTACCCATCTCTAATTTACATGGCTCGGTTCTCCAATAATATGAACTTGTTCATATTTTCACCATGCTGTATCTTTTCAGACATTGACGAATGTGCTCATCCGGAGCTCCAATCATGTTACGGGGTTTGCATAAATATGCCTGGTACTTTCCATTGCCGATGTAAGCAAGGAACCTAAGGAGATCCATTCACAAAAGGAGGTTGCAGCTCCCTCTCAGGTGACATGCTGCCTATATATGTGTGTAAAACATCTGTAGTAACTTTTTTAATCTGTATATCTATACCCAAAACACATATACCTGATAAGTATAAGGTGCATATTAATCACATATTTCTATAGGCTGCAGTAGTTCGTAATAATCACTAACAAATTGTTTCTCTCTACTGAACATGCTTTCTAGCTAAATCCAAATTATATATAATAGATATTGCCTTACCATACATTTCAGTGTTGAAAATCGGGCTAGCTGTCGGTGGTGGCGCGGTTTTTTTTGCTTTTGGCAATTGGTGCGCCATTCATGGCACGTAAAATCAAGAAGCATAAGGTTAAAAAGACAAAACAAAGACTTTTAAGCAAAATCATGGGCTTCTACTCCAACAATTGGTATCACAGAACACGGATATTGGTGAAAGGATGATCATTACCTTGGGAGAGTTAGAAAAGGCTACAAACAATTTTGATCCATCTCATAAAGTTGGTGGTGGAGGGCATGGTATAGTCTATAAGGGACTTGTAGACCTGCAAGTTGTGGCCATTAAGAAATCAAAGATCATAGTACAAAAATAAATTGATGATTTCATTAATGACGTTACATTTCTTTCCCAAATCAACCATAGGAATATTGTCAAACTCCTTGGGTGTTGCTTAGAGTCAGAAGTTCCACTGTTGGTTTATGAGTTTATATCAAATGGCACGCTTGCTCATCATCTTCATGTTGAAGGAAACATATAAATCCCGTGGGATGATCGGATGAGGATTGCCCTTGAAACTTCCAAAGCTCTAGCATATCTACATTCAGCTGCTTCAACACCTGTATTTCATAGAGACATCAAGTCTTCTAATATACTTCTTGATGACAACTTAACAGCAAAGGTATCAGATTTTGGGGCTTCAAGGCACATCTCAATTGATCAAACTGGAGTAACTACGGCCATTCAAGGAACCATTGGTTACTTAGACCCAATGTATTATTATACATCCCGTCTAACAGATAAGAGTGATGTTTTCAATTTTGGTGTTCTTCTTATAGAATTACTTACTAGAAAGAGACCTACTATGCGGACTAGTGAGGGTGACAGCCTTGTTTCACATTTTGCATCACTAGTCACTGAAGGTGACCTAGTTGGCATAATAGATCCTCAAATCATGGAAGAGGCAGAGGTTGAAAAGGTTGAAGAAGTTGCCAAACTAGCAGCAATGTGTACAAAATTGAATGGAGAAGATCAGCCTACAATGAGGGAAGTTGAGATGACACTAGAAAACTTGAGAACCACGGAGAAGCATACTCATCATAATATAGCAACAAAGAGATATGAAAAGAATCAAACTGTTGCTCCTTATATTTCAGCTGAAGAACTTACTATGGAAGCAAGTATACAGTACACTGGAAGAAGAAATGACCTATCCACAATGAGTTCATGTTCTACCCTAACATTATTGTTCTCTTCTGAATATTATTATGGAACATGTAGCTGCTATAGTTCTTAGATCTTCAATCCTAATAAAATCATTGTGAGCTTTGTTTATTTGTTCTTTGATGTTTTTTGGTTAAATGCGTTTCGTTTATTCAATAATGATAAAATCACAACCAGGGGCAGCCGGCAGGCAACAAAGTGCTGTCTTGCCACTCCACCCTATTCTCTATGGTCACAACAAATCTTTTTTTTTTCTTATGGGAAGTCACAACAAATCGTTGTGAGCAACATGTCAGAATCAGAAGCAACTATTCGCTACGGTCACAACAAACTCGGACCAGACCGACCAGTTCCCAGGTCCAGTTTATATATGAAATCGTGTACTTCAGGCTGGATGTTCCAAATGTAGGCATCATCGACCGCAATCTGTGGATGGGAAAGAAACGCACAGATCGCCCAGACAACGAGCCACCAACCCAGCTTCCTCACATTTTTAAAACAAACTGGAAAGGGAGATAAAAACAAGAAGCAACTTATGCTTCAAGATCATCTGGTTACCCAAACCCAGTACTTAAACGGAGAAACAAGAAATCAAAATGGACGAAGGCCGGCAGGGCTACTGTTTGAGAGGCCTCTCTAAGAATGGCTGCAATTTACACCGTTCCCTTCTTCCATCCCTCTCAAGAGAAAAAAAAAAAAAAAAAAAAAAACCTACGCACATTAAAGTCTTGCAAGAGGCAACCAGACACTGCAAAAATAATTGCCTTATAAATACCAAGTCTCTGCTTATAAAGAGCAGAACAGATGGAATATAGGAAGCTCGCAGTGAAAAAAAAAATTGCTCCTGCCGCCTCCTGAATCAGTGAAACGTTTTTTGATATCCTGAATCAGTGAAACTAAGTACCTTGATGTACATCACATGGAGATGGGGTGAAAGCCATCCAAGACAAAGGCACAGATAAGGCAGACAAAGAGCAGAAAGTAATGTGGCATTATATTCTTGTGTATATTCATGTACAAGATACAACAGTCCCTATACAAGAAAATAGCTAGTTCTCTTGTTCAAATAATCAAATATATTCACAACGAAAAATAGCAGCCATGATGCATCAAATGTTATCAAGCCAGAGAGACTTCAAGAGAGGACTTTGCCAGCCATAGCAACCCAGGATCATTCCTTTTCAATACCAGGTAAGTCTCTGCACGCCCAATCTCATCTGAGATCACATCCTCGCAGAAACCAATCAATTCAAGAACCTCCATTGCAGCTGGTTTTGAAGAAAAACAGATTAAATAGTTAGTATAGAATACTTTTCAGGAATCTAGTAGGCAGTGGCAACTGTGGATCAAACAGTAATACCTTTAAAGTTTGCTAGGCTCCTTTGGAAATGTGGGTTGGACTGCAGATGTGGGAAATGGGAAGGATTTGTGAGAATTCGCTTTAGCAAATGAACGATGCATCATAATATGCAGGAACAATGAGAAATGAGAACAACCAAGTATACCTTACGCAATCTCTTATACTTAATATCATTTGGGTGCTCTATAACATTCTTGATAATCTTAAAGAGTGTTTGAATAGCACACTCTGCCTCTGCAGGTGTTGCTTGCAACCAGAGCATCTCAATGGTCTTCTGGAGTCGTGAACAGAGGGCTGCAACTGGTTCTTCAATCCTTTGCAGCTCATTGCTGTTTGAATCACCAACATGATCGTCAGGATCAGGTTCAGACTTCAAAACTGTGGAGTTGCCACTCCGTTCTGTTATCATTTCTGTCTCATCACCAGATTTTAAAACATCTTGACAATTAGTATTAGTATCATCAGGATCAGGTGCTTCACCATGCTTCCCATCCATGACCAACTCCTGGTTGACAATAGCATTTGACGAATCAGCAGGGTCAGATTCATACTTGAAAACCGCGATGCTGTTTGCCAGTTCACTATCCACTTCCACCTTGTTTCCAGATTCCGGAACAACTTCATTAGTACCATCATCAGGATCAGGTTCGCTATGGTGTCTTCCATCAAACCTTAGCTCCTGGTTCAGATTATTGACATTTGAGGAATCATCAGGATCAGGTTCTAGGCATCTATCAGAACTTCGCTTCTCAACATCATCAGGATCAGGCTCAGAGTAACCGACAGTAGGTTGTCCTGCCAATGATATCCCAGCTGCTGAATCCACATGCAGAGCATCATCTGGATCTGGCTCTACCTTCGCAGTTTCATGAAGAAAAATTTGAGGAAGATCATCAGGATTATATTCAATTTTAGTGCCAGTAGCATGATCCATCTTTGCAGATGCACTCAAAAAACGCTGGTAAGCAGCAGCCCCTGACAATGCACGAGCACTAGCAAGCGAACTTGACTCTCCACCTCCCCCGAGCCTGCGACCAGCAACAGTTGTCTCTGGTTCTAGAACAAATTCCTCTTCATACGAATCGAAGATTTTACGACCACTCAACATATGACCTGTAGACTTGGTCCAGTCCATGGAAGCAGCTTCCTCATTCAACTGCCAGAAGTTAAAGGCAAATATAAGACAGAATAAACTCAAATGTAAAGAGAGGGCAACTGAATGTGATGGGGGTATCTAGGAAACCTGCTTATTAAGAGCAAAAAAGTTCGCATCATGCTCAGAGTGAACCATATGTGCCTGCAATTGCAATATAGGGACAGCCTAAGATACAAAAGACCCAATGCAGTGAACAAAAGCTATGGAAATCTTCAGCGAAGCCAAAAATTACATACAAGCTCATGAAGTAGAGTTTTCTTGATACTTTCATACTTCCTGAATCCCTTCAAATCATCAGTCCGTAGGCGAAGAGATATCTCCTCTCCCATGTTCTGCATGAATAATAAGACCCACGGGTATATTTTCAGAAACTAATGTAGTAATGTGCTACTTTTTTATTATATATACACAAATTGTAACAGCTTATGTTCACCTTATTGAAACCTAAAATGCATTTCGGACTGACGCCCACATATCCAACAGGAGCCATCTCAGTCATGATTCCGACTCTCCATTTATGCTGAAAACAACAACAAAGTCAAATAAAAACAATGGAACTCTGTAATAAGCATAGGATTACTTCTTTGAGGCCATTACCTTTTTCATGATCGCAATTATACCAGGGTCACATGCAAGCATGTGCATTCGTTTCAGAGCTTCCGAAGGTGGAGGATTCAGCTGGCAGGGAAAAGGTAAGTAAACAGGTACAAAAGCTCAATAAGTCAAACAACCTGATTGCACATTCAAGGTCATAAAGATTAAAAATATGTGTTCTTGTACTAGCATGTTCTAGACAAAGTTCTACAACCAAAACCATTTTATTGTTGACACTATAAAGCAATTAGCACTTTTTCTCAACTGAGCCCTTACAAGCGGTCCTAGACACAACTTTGAGCAAAATTACAATGATGTAGCTCCTTAAACCATTGCCGATAGTTAAAGTGCATACTGCTCAAATGAACCTATTGAGGGAGGTGAAGAGTGTACATAATTCAAGTTTCAAGCCAGACACTGTAAAGGAAAACTGGAACATCTGCAGGGCACTAGGCACTACAAAGCAGGTGGGAGCAGGGGGTTTGACTAACCTCAATCCCAGGTAAGTGAAGTGTCCGAAAATCACAGAAGATGTATTGTCCCTGAGGAAGTTTGAGTGAAATCTGTGGCCTGCCTGATGATCTTTGCCTAAGGCGCTGTTCTTCTTCCTCAAATCCAATTATACGTTGGTCAGGTCTTTTGCCATTGTCAGATACCTCATCAATTTCATCATCATAAACTCCCATCATTCGGATAGGTTTTCCCTGTATCAAGAAAAAAAAATTCAGTCACAATGGTTTCATCCACGAGCTGCTGTCGTTACAAAATACACTAACAAGCGACATGCCAATCAGTATGTGTATGGCGAGCGCTATCCACACCATACCTCACTAATATCCGCTTCATTCAGTGTCAATCTCGAATGCAGATCCAAAAATGGTGTGATCAGCTTGGAGCCTTTGTTTGTAGATTGCGGAACAATGAGCTTCAACGTCTCTGGCTTAACACTAGTCAAGTCCTGCAGCAGTTGCCCAAACTCTTTCACCGTACAGCTTGGATCCGCATCCACATCGAGCTGTCTGCCCCTCCAGGTGACTGAAATCCGAGCTATTCTGCTATCTTCCATCTTGTTCCTGATACAGGACCCACCTTATGCTATCTATCCCTCGGATTACCCAAAAGAATGTGATAGTGCTACTGATCAGGTTATCTGTCTGGCAAGGAAGAAAGCTAGGGAATTAGTCATGCAAAAAAAGAGAGCTCCAAACCTGAAGCGCATCTAATCTAGTCGGACTAATAAACATCATCTATTCATCTAGTCAATCATCATCATGGACCAAAATGAGCAATCCAGCCTTATACTATCTAACAAATTACCCATGATCCAAACTATAGCCAAATAACTAAATCTAGCCCCAATAATCTAGTAGGACTAATGAACATCATCTATTCAATCATCATCATGAACCAAAATGAGCAATCCAGTTTTACATCTAACAAATTACCCTTGAGCCAAACTATAGCCAAACAACTAAATGAGTCCCAATCGCAACTATATAAGAACAAAAATGGCGGAATTCGCCTCCCCAGGAACGAGAACCACCATCCGGCCACAGAAACAGCCGCTGATTTGATTTTAACAATCCAATCGAGCGAATCGAGTTTGCGGGTGGGCGGATTGAGCGCCCGCCGTCGTGTACGCACCTAGACAGACGCTCGCTTGCCGTCGTCAAACACGTGAACTAGCCGGCGGAGGAAGGCGTGACCGCGTCGGCGTCGCCGGCCTGTGGGGAACGAAATATTTGTAGGCCACGGCCCACGGGAACGTTCGAGAACGCACGCGGCGGCGATGGCGGTGACGGCAGGCCGGCAGGCGGCAGCTAGCCAGCTACCCCTGCGGTGCGTACGACTGACGAGTCGTGACGGAGAAGGGTTGGTCTTTGAAGCGGTTCAGCACGCCGTTCGTGTTCCGTTCGGTCGATCTGCGTCACGGCTGACGGACTCAATCTTTACGCCTGCGACTGTCTGGAAATCTGAAAGTACGCCTTCTCCGCTTGTTTGTGTAATTTTAATAAGAGGCGGCGTAGAACTGAAGTTGCGGTTTATCTCTTGCCATTAGTCTACTTGTACTACAGTTAGTTAAGCCCTAGATAATTCAAATGGGTGTCGAGTGAACACACTTGCTTTGCTCCACTCTAGTAGTTGATGCTGGCAACCACCATTATAGTGTGGGTTGAGGGGATGTGAATGGTTTGGGGCGTATAGAAGATGCAAGAGGAGGTTAAAATGCTAGTCCATTTGTTCCAAATTATATAAAAAGGGTTGTACTGTTTTACATTTTTGAATGGATGGAGGAATATAGAGTGTGTTTGGAACTTCCGCCAAGTTAACTTCCCTCATCTCATCTAGATGGCACCGACTCCGAGATTTGGCTCTTCTCATGGTAGCAAATGAAATTTTGCTAGTATAGAAATCGAGATAGCTAAAGGGTAGAATCCAACAGGCTTGTTCAATCTGTTTTCTTGATGGACCAAGGAAAACAGTATCTAGCAAAAGTTCCAAGTTGAACTATAGCCTTGACTCTAAAGTGATATTGGCTTACTTTAGAGCGATTCTAATTTGCCTTTCGGAACTTCAACATTCATATCTCTATTTATTTAAGAGAACCATCCATGAATGTAATCTTGAGTACTCTCTATTATCTTCGTATACCCTTCGTGCTTCTGGCGGACTCTCTGAATTTTGTTTTCATACTTTCTTGGCTTGTTATAAAATTTATAGAGTGATATAGTTGTAAGGTTGGTTTTGAAAAGTGGGAAAGGTAAAGGATGGTTTAGATAGCCTAATGAAACTTTTTTTTAACTTGTTCTTCGAAATCTTGTCTTGTGATACAATTTGATACATCATGGTTTCATGGAGATTCATGAAGATTCACTTATTTCCGTTGAGACTAGGGGCCATCGCTCCTCAAGCTACTAGCCGAAGCAATGTCAGTTCTCTGGCCCCGTAACGACACGCTGCACCCGGGCGATGTCCAGCGCTGCTTTCCCGTTGAGCTTGTTGCTCTGCTGATGCTCCATGTAGTCTCTATACCTGACGCCCCGGAACTGCACGCCCTGCCCGTCAGCCGTCAGCTCCGGGACCGGCTCAACGACGGTGTCCAGGCACGGCGAGATCATGCTCACCACGGACATTCTCTCGCACTTGCCGCCGACCACCGCGCGGTGCAGAACGCCCTTGTACCTCCCGTTGCTCACTATCTGCACACGCACAGACCGGCACAGTGACACATCAAGAACTCGTGAAACTAACCGAAGCGAGATGAGCGCGCCGCGCCCGGCGGCAGGTTCGTTATCATGCTACTACCTCCATCTGGTCGCCGGCGATGACGAAGAACGCGCCGGGGAGGGGAGTGGCAAGGAGCCACCGCCCGCCGTGGTGGACCTGGAGCCCGTCGACGCCGTTCTGAAAGATCAGGGTGAGGAAGCCGTGGTCGGAGTGCGCCGGCATCCCCAGAGCCACCCCCACGTCGTCGCCGCCCGGACCGGTGCACGGTGGGTAGCGGTTGGCGACGAGGATCTGGAAGCAAGACTCGAGGCGCATGGCCTCGGCGACGCGGCCGCCAGCAAGGCCCAGGCTTTCGGAGACGGCCGTGGCCAGCGACAGCAGCAGGCGCCGCGTCGTCGAAGCGTACTCCGTCGCGACCTCCCTCAGCCTCGCTGGCGTCGCGGGGCAGTGGAGCTCCGGGTGCGCGAACATCTTGAAGTAGTCCCTCCAGTACCGCGCGCCGTCGACGGCGGCGTAGAAGCCCGAGCCGACGCGTACCGGCGCCATCGGCCCGGCCGATAGGTACGCCGCCTTGTCCTCGGACGGTGAGCTGAACAGCTCCTCGCACGCCTCCATGAACGCTTCTTTGAGATCCTCGGGCACCCCGTGGTTGACCATCTTCCGTTCCATGTCGTGCCAGACCGGGAGAGTCCGTTACAGAATTGACACGGGGATCTTGTACTACGTGTAGCTAGCAAGAGGAACAACAGGCATGGTAACTGGACTTGCATACCATGAAGAAGCCCCAGTCCTGGCACGCCTGGCCGACGTCCCGGACCGCCTGCGCCCGTTGCTCAGAGGCGCTGTTGACGAGGGCGTCGAAGTCGACGATAGGGATCATGCCGGTGCCGGCGTCGGGAGCAGCGTGCTCTGTGCACGGATCCGTGGAGTGGTTGTCATACTCTATCTATTTTTAAGATAAAAATAAAATATATAAATAGTTTTATATGTGTCCCAGGAACAGTCGCACATATAAGAAAAACAAATTACAAAGAGTATTGCGTATAAACAATAAAAACCAGAATATCTTTATTGCGAAAGCTTTCTACAGAGACACGTTAACTGGTGAACACCAAGCCTAGTACTCATCGCGATAGCTCTCATTCCAACCTTCATCTGTTATCCGTCCGGGATTTTCCAAAAATTAAAAATAAAGCAAGCGTAAGTACATAACCGTACTCAATAAGTATAACATGGGTTAATGAGGCTCAATTAAGCTAATATTTTTTGACTGCAATTAGCTTTTATAAGTTAATCATTTTGAGGCATAGCATCAAGGTAGCAAGTGTTTTCCAAAACCATCATGATCAATGTAACATAAATGAATAGTAAACATAACAGTATAAGAATAAACATTTTAACATGTTAAGAGAGATCATCATTAATATAAAAATTCTAAGGCCGCTCGTGTCCTTGAGTAAGGCTAGTATACCAGTTTATTAAACTCTGCGCAGAGGTGTACACTTTCAGCGTGAGTCATGATTTACCCTTTCGCCCGAGGCGGCCAACCTCTTAGCCCACTACCAAGGAAGGCCGGTAAGGTTCACTATGAAGCCTTTCAAAGGTTCGTCTAACATGTTAGGGCCGCTGAGGTTTCTGTGCCCTACGAATGTAGTATCCCCCTTCTGATGGCACACAACCGCAGCCTATACATATGCAGACAGGGGTCCAACTACACCCAACCCGAAACATACCCCTCTTGCACCAAAAAGAGAACCGCTAACAAGCTAGAAAAGGTCCTTATACTGAGTTAAAGCCAGAGCCATATAGCCCTCACAGCTGTACTGTAAATCCCGGAGGTTCTGTTACAGATTAGCCCTCAGGTTGTTAAAAGTCATTATTACTGTTCATGACATAATTACTCATCAAGCCCCAAGATTATAATATTCATTAACCACTAGCATCATAGCTACCCAATGCAACCCAAAAGGTTCAAGGAATCAGGACATCAAAGCTACTTATAATCTCTAGGTCATCAAACGAACACATGCATATGTATTGTTATTTATAGTAAATAGGTAACAAGGAAGATCCATGCTATACTTGCCTTAATTCATAAAGTCTTGCTGGTCCTGCTGATCCTCAAAGTAGCCTTGCTCAATAAAACCCTCACCGTCTGAACTCGATATTAATAATCAACACCAGACAATCCAAACGAGCATACATACACGAAGCAAACAAAGAGTTATTAGAGGAATAGTACACCAATGTCATCAAAACAGAATAAAATATTTATAAAATTATTCTACTCGCTGCTATGATCACATAGACGTCAAGTTCACCGAAAACAGAGTTATAACGGCGAAGATATGAATTTTCAAAGATTTCCTATATACAAATAAATACATTAAATATAGACTAAAAATATAAAGTTTCCAAAATACTTAAACAGTAGCACCACTGCGTAGATTATGAAATTATGAATCTAACAGAATTTGAACGGACCAAATCGGAGTTAAAACGTAAAAGATGTAAGCTTTTGAAAATAATGGTAAAACTGCAAATAGAGGAAAACGTATTTTGAAACTGTAAATAGAAAATACATTTTCCAGTGAAGGAAACGTATTTTGGAAGCTGTTATAAGGAAAATACGCTTTTCAGTGGATAAATCGTATTATGAATCTGTAAAACAGGAAATACGCTTTCCAGTAGGGAAAACGTATTCTGACGAAGGCGCTAAGGGCTCTTAACAGATTAGACAGAAAGCCGAGGGGTTTTCTGTAAGAATGCCACGCGAAGGGTTACTGGCTGTTTCTAGCCGTCCGATTCAAAATGGACGGTCCGGACCGATCGGGGCAAACGGCCTCGCCAGGGACGACACCCGACACAGCGACGGCCATCGCCGGCGGTGAGCAAGGCTCGCCGGCGTTCACGAAGACCACGATTCCGGCCACGAGAACGAGCGTGGCCGGTACCATTCGAAAGCAGAGCTCACGTCGCGCTCACCTGTGTAGAAGATGGAGGCCGAGAGGTGACAAGGACGGCGGCCAATTGCAAGCTTTCGCGGCCGGCGGCAATGGCGGCTAGGGTTTCGCGTTGCTCTGCTTGCGCCAGGCGAAGGCGGCTGGCTTAGGGTTTCGAGTGGAGTCTGCGGACGCGATTTAATTACTTAAATAGCCCAGGTTCAAGGGTGCGAGCGACCGAGCGGCGGCGCGGGCGGGTGGTGCGGTCAGGTTCGGCGTCCGACTTGGGGCCAAGTCGGAGGAGGGAGAAGACGGTGCGGGCTCCATTTGTCAGCCAAACGCAGGGAAGGACGCGGACGCGCGGTGCGGCTGCGTCTTGATGGGCTGGCGGCCTACGGCCCAAGATGAGAGGGCGAGTGCGCGCGACTGCTGCTGGGCCAGGGAGGCGAAACGGGCCAGCGCGGCAGCGGGAAGGGAGTAGGCCAAGCGGGGAGGCGAAGCAGGCCGGTCGGGACGTTCGGGCCAAAAGCCAGGAAGAAGAGGGGAGGGAATGTAACACCTCTGGTGTTATATTAATTAAAACATGCCATGTCATCATATGCACTTCAAAGCATTCATGCTTAAGTCAACCTTAATGTGCATTAACTAAAACAAGTTTACATTTCATAGGTTGATTGTGTTTCTAGAATGTTTTGTCACATGAAATAATAAAACCCTATTTTTGAATGTCATCACAAATGCTTAGTTTATACTCTATGTACTTGAGGTGTAAACTGTATTTACACTAATGTCAAGCATAGTGTATAAGTCTAAATCGAACCCTAAAAATGATTTTCATATTTGAAATTGAATTTGGATTCCAAAGCTTATTTCTAAGTCTGGCAATTTAAATTTAAATTCAAATTAGAAACGCTATAAAAGGTTTTTCAAAAGTCAACTTGGTCAACCAAGGGTGTCATTGGGTCAATGAACTAAAAATGTCCTTGTATGATATTTGTGATCATTAATAACCAACCAATTAAGTTAGAAACCAAATCGAATTTGAATTCAATTTCAAAAACCCTTTATTTCAAAACCTAGTTTTACCCCCTTTTCTCTAATTCAAAATCTATAAAGAATTTGGAGATACTCTAAAAATATAGTTTGTAGATCTTGACAAGAGCTACAAAGTTGGTATATAAAGTTTTTCAAGTTTCCAAAAGAAATTTCAAATGAATTTGAAAATACAGTTTACCAGCATTTGTCCCCTTTTGATTTTAAAACTATAATTCAAAAATTATGGATAATTTTGGGAAATTTTGTATATGAAAAAGGTTTGGTTTAGAAATTTAAACATTTCATAGTTTTTAAGATTTTCAAGTTTTATTGAAAAATCAAAAGTAATTTCAAATGTTTGTTTCTAGGGTTTTATCTCCTTTTTGAATTTGAATTCAAATTCCAAAATCTAGATAGAATTTGAGGATGCCAGTTAAAGCAAAAGTGTAGCTCTTGAAAAGTTATGCAAATGATATTTTTAGAAATTTTCAAGTTCTTATATAAATTTTGGAGTAATTTGTATTTTTGAAACGAATGGCATTTCTGTAATTTCTGCGAATAGTACCGAAACCTATCGTTGGCCGCCATCGCCGGCTTCTCAACGCACGTCGCCGTCCACCGCCGCACCTGCTCGACCGCCAGCGCTCTCCTAGATGCGCGAAGGTTCATCTTCGTCGTGCCGCCCGTCCAGACGTCGCCTCCGTCCTATAAATAGGCCCGCCGTGGCCGAGTTCTTCTTCTTTTTCTCCCCGCCGCCGTCGCCGACGACCTCGCTCCGCCGCTCGAATTCACCGCCGTCGCTCCATCTCTGTCCGATTGCTCTTGCCAATAGCTCCGCCACATCCTCACGGTCATTTTGAGCCAGTTCGTGCTCGCTCTCCTCGCCCGAGCTGCCCGCGCGCCGTCGTCTTCTCCACGGCCGGTCGCCGAGCCGCCGCGAGAGTTTTCGCCGCCGACCGCCGCACAGGGTGAATATATATCACCTTTAACCTCGCTACCATACTCTCCATGCTATCCTACATCTTATGCGCACCTTGGCCGGCTTGATGGTCCACAGGAACGCCGGTGACGCCGACCTTGCCATCGGAGCGCTGCCGCCGCCATCACTGCCGACATACGTAGCTCGACCCAGCCGCTCCGAGCCTCCATTAACGTGCACATCAGCGCTGTGGTGAGCTCCTGCATCTGTCTGCGCGATCAATTTCATCAATCCCGTGTCGTAACTGCCGGCCACCGTAGCTCGCCGCCGGCGCAACGTTGCCAGTGCCGCCGCACGCATAGCCGCCGCTGCTGGAATTTCCGTTTAGCTTCATATAGTTGCCAAATGAGTTTGCCTGAGTGCGCTGCGTGTGTTCGTGTGGTCGTTGTCATCGGAAACAGCTCCAGTGAGCTTCGCCACCATGCCCTAGCTCCGTCGCGCCGCCATGGCCGCCGGCGTGGGTGCCGCCGCCGCTCCGCCGCGCCGTTAGCTACCTTGTTCGACTCCCCGTGCCAAGCTGAGTCCAGTGGACCAAGTCCGGTCGCGACCTCGCCGACGGCGAGTAATCGCCGGTCAACCGTCGGCGGGCCGTCGGTCAGCGCGGGAGTACTGTGCCGATTTTTTCTATTTTCAGAAAATGATTTAAATGCTATTTTCTTTGAAAAATCATAGTAATTCATATATAGCTCCAAAAATTCTAAAAATTTTTGTGAGTGTTCTTTATGATGTCATCTACCTAGAAAAAATATGAAATGTCAAATTTGAGTACTTTTTGCATATGTTAAAATTAGCCCTTTTAATTAAAAATGGACCTTCAATGATTTTTAATAAATAAAATAATTGGCTTTTAATTCTAAAATTTGTTTTGCCATCTAATTAGGATAAGAGCTTTCTAAAATAAAAATTTGGGCTTAATTTGATAACTTTAATTTTTATGCCTTTATTAATGCTTTTAAATAATTAATTAATCTCTTTATTTGAGTTTAATCATTATAGGATTTGTTTGACTTTGGGATTGATTGATGACCTTGGGTCATTAACCCTAATGACTTTTGGTACTTTAAATAATTGTTTGCGCTTACCTTAATCATGTCATTAGGGCTTAATTAACGTTATTTTATGTGTTTAATTAATTTCTTAAATGGCGTAGTTAACCCTAATAAGCTGGATAAGCAAAGTTTTGTTGGCTTGCAACTTTATCGTGAAGAAAAATTGTACTCGATCCCTTAATCTGATCATGCATCCATCGAGCATCATGTTTACTATTCCATCATGTTAAAGCACATTATTTATCGAATAGCTTCCGTTAACAGAGAGTTAACGTTGTCGCCTAGATCCGAAGGAAGAGCAGATTCAGGAATCGGGAGTTGATCCAGAGTTTGAGACCGTCTACCCCGAACATCAAGGCAAGCCCCGGATGCATTCAAACCCTATTCTATTTATAAAAGTTTTATCGCTTCAGCTATGATATGTTGCATTAGGTAATAGGAGTTGAGTGAAACCCACCAATTGCATTACCTGTCTTATTTCCTCATTCCTTGTTACCTACTTTGGAAGTTAAGTAGTAACGCTTAGCCCTGCTTAATTAGTTAAGTGTTCAAAGGCAAAAGAATGAAAAAGATGAGATTGGTTTTCTTGTTGGAATCTTGATGATAGTTAATAAATTGAGTCTGGACGGCTAACTTGCACTGGGAATGGAGTCCCTCTGTAGTGTTTCCGTCTGTTGATGCCCTAGGTCCCGTCCGTTGGTGAACTGATGATATCGAGAATTTAGAAATCCACATGCATGAAGTGATATACGGATGGTTGGAGCCGTGTATATCATGGAGTGACCTATCGTGGGGCCAGAGATCCCATATGTGTCATATTATGTTTTACTGTGGGGTTTAAGTTCCCACATATCTCGGTATGCTGGGCCGCAGAGTTCACGTGTATCATGTGGTGATATATGGTTGCAGTTGTTATCCTGGTATATCGGTTCATCTGGGGTGCATCGGAGTTAAAGTCTCCGGTATTCCAGTGACCTAGGTCCCAGCTGGGTATGAAAATGGATTCGAATCGTCGTTGCTTCTCGGAGAAGAAGACTCAATCGGTGTTTATCATCGTAGTAACAACTTGAACAAAGATTAAGGTTTAATAATGAAGTTGGTTGTTAATTGGAGTTAGTCCAAGCAAAATTTTTCTTTTTGTTAAGTTTTTTCATAAAATTGCTTATCTCTTACAAGCCTTACCTTATCCCTCTAGCCTGCATTTCTTGAGTCTCCACCCCTCTTTTTCGTCAGGTCAGTCTTGTTGGGTACTTTTATACTCAGAGTTTGTTAAACCCTTGTTGCAGGTGAGCCTCATGGGCAGGAGTGCTTTGCATCCTGCTGCATGACAGTCGTCGAGGAAAGCGACAACGAGTAAGGTGTTTAGCTCGTGGGCAGAGCTTTCCATTTGGTTTTGTAATAAAGTTATCTACTGCTACCCCACTACTATTATGGTTTGTACAATCTAAATTTATGAGTGTAAATATTTGAAACTCAAAGGTTTATAAACTTATGTTATTGTAAGTCTTCCACTGTTTTACTCCGATGTGTATTATTTATATCAAACTGTTATAATACTGCAATGTCTCTCTATAACGATGGATCCTGCTCGGAGAATTGTGGATGATTCAGGATTTAACCGACAGACTTTTTAAGTCGTATGAAACACAATCATGATTATTTAGAGTTTGTTTAGACAATAATCATGCGTGTGGGCCATATGATTTAGAAGGTTCTGCCATAGGGAAGAAAATGACTTTTTCTTTTATTTGAAACCTCTTTTTCAAAAGCAAATTCAAATGTATTTTGAATTCTAATTCAAATTCAAACACCACACAAGAAAAATATGCACCAGCATGAATGCTCAAGCATGTTTGTACCATGATCCAACTTCATTTTCATAAAAATATTTATTTTGCTTAAAGTATTTATTGACCAAAATGAAATTAAATCATTTTGATAATTTTTTTAACATGAAAAAAATCTAGGGTGTTACAATTCTACCCCCCTTAAGAGAATCTCCTCCTCGAGATTGGATTTTTGCTTACTCAAACAACTGCAGATAAGCTGCCCTTAGTGCCTCCTCTGTTTCCCAAGTTGCCTCAGCCTCTGAGTAACGATTCCACTGCACCTTGCACATCTTGGTAACCCAGCTTCAGATAACCTTTTCAGCTGTATCCAAGATCTTTACTGGAAACTCTTCATATGTGAGATCATTCTTAACAGTAAGTTCTTCTAAAGGCAAGTGTTCCTTCTTAGGTATACGCAAACACTTCTTAAGTTGAGACATATGGAACACATCATGCACAATAGCTAAACTCTCAGGCAACTCTAACTGATAAGCCACTTCTCCACATCTCTTTAAAACTTTAATTAGGCCAACATACCGTGGTGCAAGTTTCCCTTTCTGGTTAAACCTCTTTACGCTTCTCATAGGAGACTCCTTCAAATACACATAATCACCTTCCTTGAATGCCAATTCTCTTCTCTGGGTATCTACATAACTCTTCTGGCGAGATTATGCTACCCTCAAGTTTTCCCTAATCACCCGTACCTGTTCTTCTGCGGTTCTCAGGACATCTGTCCCAAACAATTGACTTTCCCCAGTCTAATTCCAAAACAAAGGCATTCTGCACTTACGCCCATACAGAGCTTCAAATGGTGCCATCTTGAGACTCTGTTGATAACTATTGTTGTATGAGAACTCTGCATAGCACAAATTCTTATCCCAACTTGTACCATACTGCAATGCACAAGCTCTCAAAATGTCCTCTAAAACCTAATTAAGTCTCTCAGTCTGACCATCAGTCTGTGGGTGATATGCGGTACTAAAGTTCAACTTTGTTCCCAAGGCACTATGCATGGCTTTCCAAAAGTGAGATGCGAACTGAGTACCTCTATCAGACATAATCCTCTTTGGTACCCCATGAAAACAAACAATCTTTTTCATATACAGTTCAGCTAACTTTGGGCCATTGTACTTTGTCTTAACTGGCAAAAAGTGAGCAACCTTGGTCAATCGATCCACTATTACCCAAATAGAATCAAAACTTTTCTGGGTACGAGGTAAACCTGTTATAAAGTCCATACCGACCTCATTCCACTTCCATTTGGATATCTTCATTGGCTACAATAATCCAGCTGACCTTTGATGTTCTGCTTTCACACGTTGACAAGTATCACATATAGCAACGTACTCTGCCACCTCCTTCTTCAGACTGATCCACCAATACTTTTCCTTGAGATCCATGTACATCTTAGTACTTCCAGGATGGATGGAGTAAGCTGACTCGTGCGCCTCTCGCAGAATTGCCTGATGAAGAGCGTTTACCTTCGAAACACATATCCGGTTGCCATACCACAAGGTACCCTCTTCATCAATGCGAAATCCAGGTGCTTTCCCTTCTGCTAAATTTTTCATTATATACTTTAGATCCTCATCTTCTAGCTGACCCTTGCGAATTTCTTCCTCTAAGGTAGGTGTCACTTCTATCTCCATAGCATTAGTAACAAGAGTAAGGTTCAAATAAGCAAACTCTGCACACAACTGATCAGATTCAGGTGTCGCCCGAAGCTCGTTAGTATGCTTCTTTCTACTAAGTGCATCGGTCACGACATTTGCCTTCCCAAGATGGTAATACATATCAAAATCATAATCATTTAACAATTCCAACCAACGGCGTTGTCTCATGTTCAGGTCAGACTGAGTGAAGATATACTTCAAGCTCTTATGGTCAGTGAAGATATAGTCTTGTGCCCAATCAGGTAGTGTCACCAAATCTTCAGAGCATGAACCACAGCTGCTAGTTCTAGATCATGAGTAGGATAATTAAGCTCATGTTTCCTCAACTGCCTCAAAGCATAAGCTACAACTCTACCTTCTTGCATAAGAACACACCCCAAACCCAAACGAGATGCATGACAATAGACAGAGAACTTCTTGCTTAGGTCTGGCAATACCAACACTGGAGAGGTTGTCAACCTCTTCTTGAATTCTTCGAAACTAGCTTGGCACTTGTCGGACCACACAAACTTGTCATTCTTCTCTAGTAAGGCTGTCAATGGCTTCGCAATCTTCGAGAATCCTTCAATGAATCTCCTATAATAACCAGCCAAGCCAAGAAAACTGTGAATTTCGCTAACATCTGTAGGTGGCTTCCTATCCAACACATCTTTCACCTTGCTTGGATCAACTGCTATCCCACCATTAGAAACAACATGGCCAAGGAAAGAGACTTCCTCCAACCAGAATTCACACTTGCTCTTCTTCGTATAAAGTTTGTGCTCTCTAAGCTTCTACAAGACTAACCTCAAGTGTTCTGCATGTTCTTCCTTGTTCTTTGAGAATACCAAGATATCATCAATAAAAACCACCATGAACTTATCCAGATACTCCATAAACACCTTGTTCATCAGGTACATGAAGTAGGCAGGTGCATTGGTCAACCCAAAAGACATAACTGTATACTCATACAACCCATACATGGTAGTAAATGCCGTCTTTGGTATATCTGAACTCTGAATCTTCAACTGATGATATCCAGAACGTAGATCAATCTTGGAGAACACACAGGCACCTCTCAATTGATCAAACAAATCATCAATCCTTGGCAATGGGTACTTGTTCTTGATGGTAACCTCATTGAGAGAGCGATAGTCAACACACATTCGCTGTGTTCCATCCTTCTTATCAACAAAGATCACAGGGGAACCCCAAGGTGCTGCACTATGATGAATGAAACCCTTCTCTTCCAATTCCTTTAACTGTTTCTTAAGTTCTTCTAATTCATTAACCCCCATTCTATATGGTCGTTTAGCTATGGGTGCAGTGCTAGGTAATAACTCAATAATAAATTTAATGTCACGGTCAGGTGGCACACCTGGCAATTCATCGGGAAACACATCTGGGAATTCCTCCACCACATGATTCTGAGGATATGCATTGTCATCAAGCCGATTCAGTGTAGCTGTAGGTGGTGCTTGCACTCTGACATCAACACTAATTCTATCTCCTTTTGGGGTAGTCAGGTCTACAACCCTCTCTTTACACTTTATCACAGCTTGGTGAGCTTCCATCCAATCCAACCCTAGAATTAAATCAATACTAGATGCATTCAATACTACAGGATTTGCTAAAAAGTCTACCCCCCTTAAGTGAAGGTTAGATAAGGGGCAGTAGTAAGAAGCTGGTATAGCACCCCCCGGTGAATTTACTACCACTTGGTTCTTCATGGCTACAACTGGTATGCTATGCTTTCTAACAAATGCTTGCGAGACAAAGGAGTGCGAAGCTCCAGAATAAAAAATTATAGTAGCAGAGATAGAGTCGATGTTGAACGTACCCAGCATAACCTCTGGTGCTTCCTGAGCTGTCTTAGTGGACACATGATGAACTTTCCCATACTATGGAGGCCTCTGATTGCTATTCTGCCGCTGAGGGGTTTGCTGATTTATCTTATTATCTGGACAGTTGAATGACATATGCCCTTCCTTTCCACATACAAAACACCTTGTAGGCATATTGGGACCACCATTCTTCAGAGGAGTGTTATTAGGAGCAGTGAGATGTGGAGTCTGGTTGTTATTGGGACACTACAGATAATGTGAGCGTTGATTCCCATTCCAATTCTGCTGATTCTGCCCCTGATTCCTCTGACTGACTGGCCCTTGGAACTTCTGCCTCAAACCTTGGTGGAAGTTAGAACGGAAATGTGAGCTACTTCCAGAGCCCTGTCCATTCATCTTGCTCTTCTTATCCTGTGCCAGATGTTCATTATCTAGCACAATAGCACTGTTCACTAACTCCTCAAAAGTATCATACTTGTTGCTCTTCAGTTGCAACCTGAGTTCATAGTAAATGCCATTGAGGAAATGACACCGCTTATCAACGTCCCTTAGAACTTCATGGGGAGCATAGCGAGCCAACTTCTCGAACTTAGCACGATACTCACTCATGATCATAGAGCCTATTTTGAGACTCCTGAACTCCTCTGCCTTCTGTTCTATTAGACCTTTAGGAATATGGCAACCCAAGAAATCCTTTTTCAACCTCTTCCAGGTAAGAGCAAGAGCATTGTTAGGGCGTGCAGCTTGGTATGACTCCCACCAGGTCTGAGTAGCTCCCTGAAGTTGCCCCGAAGCATACAACACTTTCTCATTATCATTGCACTATTCAAGATTCAACTGCTTCTCCACAGCACGCAGCCAGTTGTCAGCATCCAAGGGATTGGTAGTATGAGTAAACACAGGAGGATGAACTTACATAAAGTCCTTGCATTTATCCCTTGGTGGCTGAGCATGTGGTAGCCCTCCAGCTTGCATGGTCTGCACAAACTGGGTCATAGTTTGTATCAACTGCATTTGTGCCTCCCTCATTTTCTCATTGGTAACATGTCCATCACCATAGCCTCTAGCATGATTACCTCTTCCACCCCAAGCAGCCATCTGTATTCCAACAAAATCAAAGCTTAGAGATATTCATGATACAAATCACTTATATATTAATAAGGATTGCAAAACTAAAAATTTTTGGGCGAGCTTCAATTTCTGTAATACAGGAAAACTGTCATAACTCAAGATCCAGGTATCAAAAAAAGATGTTCTATACATGGTTGGAAAGGTTAAGAAATTCTCTACATCTTTTGTTCAGACTATATTACCAGATTCGGTCATCTAAACTATCAAATTAACTCAATAACAGAAACTATTTAAAAATTTCAGACAACACTGTACATCAGGTTGCGACATACATAACTTCAGAATTGTTAGATAAAGAAGTCTAGTTGTACCCAAAAAATTTCATAAGAATTGGATAAACCAATTTCGAGATATAACCAAAATATCACAGGTTGCTTAGAAAACAGCAAGAATGGAGACAGGATAAACCAACCCAAACTTAATTTATTCAAACTTTAACCTTAATATTCTTAACTAAGGAACTTGCGGACATGCCCACAAAGCTCCAGCAATCACACAAAAATTCAAATCATCCATATTACATAATCATAAATCATCAAGCACTCAAAGTTCACACACACTAGAATGACATGATTAACACTTGACTCACGATACTATTAACGTGCCTATTACATAAGGGTTTTCAAGCTAAGGTCAAAGCTCGTGGTTCAGCCATTCATAGACCTTTGGTTGCCTAGTCATGGCCCTGAGCCTATCAATTTCTTTTTGCTTCTCTTTAAGCTTCTGCGCCAGATGCTCCACTGTGCTTACCATGTGTTGATGCGTGAGCATCATGTCGCAAGCGAAGTGTGCCAATTCTTGGGACTCAGGTGGCAAATCTTGAGGATTCATCATGATCCATCCATCCTCCCTACTGTAGTCAGCGCGAGGCAAATAGCGAAACTCATCATCCCGCATATGTCCAAAGCGATGACCACGGAGAGAAATCCAGGTTGTAAAAGCAGCACCCTCAATGCAATCCTCTTGAGTTGTACTAGGTCCAGGATGCTCAAAAATCATCTCTATGTTGTAGGAATTTGGCATCACCCCTGGCGAACATATAGCCACATTTGTATCCCAGTAAGTACCTTCCAACGGATGGGTATGATGGAAACAAGTGTACTGCACAGTGGGATCCCAATCAGCATAGTAGTCCCGAAGAAGCTTCATGAGTCATATATGCGATCTGGTGTGACACTCCGGTACGCGAGAGATCTTCACAGTCCATCCCATAGGAGCGTGCGGTCCACCTCCTCCACCAGAACCACCAGTAGACGACGGTGGAGATTGACCACCATCTTGAGCTACTTCCTCCTCTTCTTCTTCAGTAACCTCCATTGGTTCTTCCTCTTCAACTTGAGGTGATATAGGCACTGGGGTTAGTGATGGCAGAACATCTTCCCTAGACTCCAGGTGGTGGAACAGAGCACGATATGCAACAGCTGTCATGCGACGAGTATAAGGAGGCATCTACAAGATTTAGACATAGGTTAGAGTGGAGTCAAGATTTTCACAATAGAGTAAGTATAAGAGCATAAAACTTGAGTAAATAACAAGGTTAAAGTTAAGAAGCATAAAACTAGTGAAGCAAGGAGACTAAGAACGATCATTCTACCTAGGCTAGCGTCCTACAGTTAACATGGCTCTGATACTAATTTGTCACACTCCATTTTTAAGGATAAAAATAGAATATATAAATAGCCTTATATGCGCCCCAGGAATAGTCGCACATATAAGAAGATAAATTACAAAGAGTATCATCACCTTGTTTATTCCATAGCGAACTAATATTCATTACAGAGTATTGCGTATAAACAATAAAAACCAAAATATCTTTATAACGGAAGCTTCCCACAGAGACACGTCAACTGGTGAACACCAAGCCTAGTACTCATCACGATAGCTCTCATTCCAACCTTCATCTGTTACCCGTCCGGAATTTTCCAAAAATTGAAAATAAAGCAAGCGTAAGTACACAACCGTACTCAACAAGCATAACATGGGTTAATGAGGCTCAATTAAGCTGACATTATTTGACTGCAATTAGCTTTTATAAGTTAATCATTTTGAGGCATAGCATCAAGGTAGCAAGTGTTTCCCAAAACCATCATGATCAATGTAACATAAATGAATAGTAAACATAACAGTATAAGAATGAATATTTTAACATGTTAAGAGAGATCATCATTAATGTAAAGATTTCAAAGCCGCTCGTGTCCTTGAGCAAGGCTAGTATACCAGTTTATTAAACTCTACGCAGAGGTGTACACTTTCACTGTGAGTCATGATTTACCCTTTCACCCGAGGCGGCCAACCTCTTAGCCCACTACCAAGGAAGACCAGCAGGGTTCACTATAAATCCTTTCAAAGGTTCGTCTAACATGTTAGGGCCATTGAGGTTTCTGTGCCCTACGAATGTAGTATCCCCCCTTCTGATGGCACACAACCGTAGCCTATACACATGCAGACAGGGGTCCAACTACACCCAACCCGAAACACACCCCTCTTGCACCAAAAAGGGAACCGCTAACATGCTAGAAAAGGTCCTCATACTGAGCTAAAGCCAGAGTCATATAGCCCTCACAGCTGTACTGTAAATCCCGGAGGTTCTGTTACAGATTAGCCCTCAGGTTGTTAAAAGTCATTATTACTGTTCATGACACAATTACTCATCAAGCCCCAAAATCATGATATTCATTAAGCACTAGCATCATAGCTATCCAATGCAACCCAAAAGGTTCAAGGAATTAGGACATCAAAGCTAGTTATAATCTCTAGGTCATCAAACGAACACATGCATATGTATTGTTATTTATAGTGAATAGGTAACAAGAAAGATCCATGCTATACTTGCCTTGATTCACAAAGTGCTGGTCCTGCTGATCCTCAAAGTAGCATTGCTCAACAAAACCCTCACCGTCTGAACTCGACATTAACAATCAACACCAGACAATCCAAACGAGCATACATACACGAAGCAAACAAAGAGTTATTAGAGGAATAGTATACTAATGTCATCAAAATAGAATAAAATATTTATAAAACTATTCTACTCGCTGCTACGATCACACAGACGTCAAGTTCACCGAAAACGGAGTTATAACGGCGAAGATATGAATTTTTAAAGATTTCCTATATACAAATAAATACATTAAATATAGACTAAAAATATAAAGTTTCTAAAATACTTAAATAGTAGCACCACTGCATAGATTATGAAATTATGAATCTAACGGATTTTGAACGGACCAAATCGGAGTTAAAACGCAAAAGATATAAGCTTTTGAAAATAATGGCAAAACTTTAAATAGAGAAAAACGTATTTTGAAGCTGTAAATAGAAAATACGTTTTCCAGTGAAGGAAACGTATTCTGAAAGCTGTTACAAGAAAAATACGCTTTCCAGTGGACAAATCGTATTATGAATCTGTTAAACAGGAAATACGCTTCCAAGTAGGAAAAACGTATTCTGACGAAGGCGTTAAGGGCTCTTAACAGATTAGACAGAAAGCCAAGGGGTTTTCTATAAGAATGCCACGTGAAGGGTTACGGGCTGTTTCTGGCCGTCTGATTCAAAATGGACGGTCCGGACCGATCGTGGCAAACGGCCTCGCCGGGGACGACACCCGACACGGCGGCGGCCATCGCCGGCGGTGAGCAGGGCTCGCCGGCGTTCACGAAGACCACGATTCTGGCCACGAGAATGAGCGCGGTCGGTACCATTCGAAAGCGGAGCTCACGCCGCGCTCACCTACGTAGAAGATGGAGGCCGAGAGGTGACGAGGACGGCGGCCAATTGCAAGCTTTGGCGGCCGGCGGCAATGGCGGCTAGGGTTCCGCGTTGCTCTGCTTGCGCCAGGCGAAGGCGGCTGGCTTAGGGTTTCGGGTGGAGTCTGCGGACACGATTTAATTGCTTAAATAGCCCAGGGTCAAGGGTGCGAACGACCGAGCGACGGCACGGATGGGTGGCGCGGTCGGGTTCGGCGTCCGAGTCGGGGCCGAGTCGGAGGAGGGAGAAGACGGTGCGGGCTCCACTTGTTAGCCAAACGGAGGGAAGGACGCGGACGCGCGGTGCGGCTGCGTCTTGATGGGCTGGCGGCCTGCGGCCCAAGATGAGAGGGCGAGTGCGCGCGGCTGCGGCTGGGCCGGGGAGGCGAAACGGGCTAGCGCGGCAGCGAGAAGGGAGCAGGCCGAGCGGGGAGGCGAAGCAGGCCGGTCGGGCCGTTCGGGCCAAAAGCCAGGAAGAAGAGGGGAGGGAAGAAAATGACTTTTTCTTTTATTTGAAACCTCTTTTTCAAAGGCAAATTCAAATGTATTTTGAATTCTAATTCTAATTCAAACACCACGCAAGAAAAATATGCACCAGCATGAATGCTCAAGCATGTTTCTACCATGATCCAACTTTATTTTCATAAAAACATTTATTTTGTCTAAAGTATTTATTAACCAAAATGAAATTAAATCATTTTGACAATTTTTTTAACATGAAAATAAAATCTAGGGTGTTACAGTGGTAAGCCGGAACTCCGACCATGGATACTGGCAATGCAGGGACGATTAGGAGACGTACGAGTCTGGAGCAAGCAGGGCAAGCCAGTGGCCCTGCGTTTGTTTGCCGAGTTGCCGTGGCGCCACCGTGTTCTTTCACTGAGAAAACGTATGCAACGTGTACTTTTCTCAAGATATTTTCGCCGTGCAGGAGTACCGTATGTCTTCAGTCAATCAGTCATCAGAGAAGAAGGGTTTTTGTCGTTCTGCGCCAACTAAAACAAGAAACCGTTCCACGGTGGTGCATGTCCAAGAAAAAGAAAAAAAAGAATTATATAAGTATATGCGGGTTATTTGGTTGATGGTTTGTACACCTAATAAGCCGGCTAATATCGTTTTATTGTGAGAGAGAAAAACAGTGTAACGTGGCCGATAAGTTGGACTATAATAAGTTTAAGCAAACATTCAATTGTTTGAGAGGTTCGCAAATAGATAGAACAGATAGGAATGTCAAACGATATTTTTACAAGTTTATTATAAAAGAAGGGGAAAATCCACACCTACATTTTACATTTATTCCATTAATCACTAGCTAAATAGCTAGCTAGCACTTAACAAAGAGATTTATCTACCTATAGTTATAAGTGTATTTAATTTTTTTTATTTCATAGCAAGAGTAATGTAAAGCATCACGCAAAATGTACTTTAAAGACATCATCCGTAAACCCTCATGGCTATTAAGATCAAACTAAGAATAAAATCTCAGGTAGGTGATTCTCTCCGTCGCGTCGACTTATCAAAAAAAAAATGTTATTGAATGGACACAGTAACCCATTGTATGCCTAGTCACCGCATATGCATGACCTGTTTGGTTGGAAGCCTAGAGGATTTGCATACTAAAATGTGATGCCTGCCGATTGCTTGAAAACTTGATGACTTTTTCCTGGACAGGCAGCTACGAAGAAGATCCTTTTGGATGGAGGTCCCTCGAGAATGTTAATGAGAGAGAGATTCATAAAAAAAATATAAAATTATTCCTAATAACCAAACATCTTTACCAAGGAGGCAGCGACACAACCATTGGAGAGGAGGCACCGTCATGGGTGAGGATGGGTGGCGACTCACATGCCGAGAATAGAGAGTCGAGCATGAGGATGACGCACAAGCCGAGGGCGGTATCACGCATGGCTACCGTGGGATCGAGCTCGAGGGTGACAACATAGGCGAAGCTTAAGCTCAATGAGCATGAGGTGACAGTAGACAATGGAGGTGGCTTTGTGCGTGTGGAGAAGAAAGCACAAGGAGGAAGAAAGAAATACAATGAATGACACGTGCCCTACTACTCACTACTCCGACACCTCATTTGTCATTTCACGCCCAAAATTAAAACAAGAAAATAGGGATGAACCCACAACCAAACCAACAAAACCAAACATGAAATGATACTTATCCCCTAAAAAGCAGTAATATATTAGATGAAACCCATCCCACGAAGTTCGATGACCAAATACAAACTTAAGACTGATTGTATATGTTTGCGTTCTGCGCCTTCGAATACAATAAAAGAGATCAAAGGCCCACGGCGTCCCTGGAGTTGCAAGATGTGGATTCCTGGACATCATCATGCATGACTTATGAATGATGATGAAATGAAAGTCTTTCATCTAGAAGGAGTTGCACGGTAAAACAGGATTAGATCACCTACATTATGTGTGTATATAGTGTTGTACTATGCAAGTAAAATAAAAAATATATACGTCGTGTTACCATTGTTTCCAATAAGCGTGACCCTTAAAACCAGTGATTTATGTATTGGTGTGTTTGCTTGTGGTGTTTTAAGGCAATCTGCCATAGTGCACAACAAGCCATGTAATCATACTAACTTGTCTTAGAGCAAAACGTGCAGAGCATAGTTTTGAAAAAAGAACATTACCCCATGTGCTCAACATTTATTATATTAAAAAGAAAAAGAAAAATTGCATAAACTACTGTACTAGTAGCTCATATTTTTCATGCCACTAATAACTTGGGATAATAATGGGATCCTTTTCCGTTGGGCGTTGGCTGTTGAGCATCAACCTGGTCCTCCAACGGAGAAGGGACAACAGGGTACAGATTCCGTCGCTTCCCGTACCAAGCAAAGGATCCTTCTTTCGCTTTTCCCCTTTCTTATCAGAGCATCCACCCAATTGCTCCGTTTCTTTAGAAAAAAAAGAGAGGTAAATCCCCCTTGTCAGTACTCTTTTTTCTTACCATGTCTGTATTATAACAAACTGCTGAAGGTTAATACCAAAATGATGGCAAAAATTAGGATTACTTTTGTAATTGTAACGAGAAGTTCAGCTATCTGATTCTGATCTCAGAAGCTTGAAGCCTCAGATCTGAACACTCCCTGTTCCGTTTTAGGGCCCCTTTGGTTCACAGGGGAAATGGAGGAAAAGTGGAGGAATACTGTTCACGGAGGATTGTTTCCTATGGAGCTCTTTGGTTCGCAGGGAAAGCAAAGGAACAAATCCTCCGGATCGCATTCCTACGGCCTAGTTTTGCAGGAAAGGAAACATGAGCTCGGAGCTCGAAGCGTCGCGCGCGTCGCTTGCTCGTCTTCTGGCTCGCTAGTATCCCCACAGCGGTCAATCGAAACAAAACTCTTCCCCATCGTGGCACGCGACGGCAGCCCCATCACCGGATCACGCGACGGTGGCCCCATCCTCGGCCACCACCACTCGAAGCCAGAGGAGGAGGAGGAAGCCTACCTCACAGGAACCCCAAGCCAGCGCGGGTTGGGACACGGGCGTCGGGAGGAGCTCGCCGACTTCCTGCGCGCCGCTGCACCAAGCCGGCCAGATCCGGTTGCTGCCGCCCGGCCACAGGCAGCCGCCGGCGTTGACCATCATCCCATGGTGCGGGTACAGGGGCAGAGTGCACACGGCCGCGCCGCCGGCGCCGGTGTCAGTCAGCGTGGGGCGAGGCGGGGGCGGCGGCGCCCGCGTTGCCAGTGTCTGGGAAGGAACGGGTGAAGGTCGAGGAAGTGGCGCCTCGCGGAGGCGAGCTTGGGCCCGACCCAGGGCAAGGAGCAATGCGCGGCACAGCGCCAACGAGGTCTGGCTAGCTTGCGCACCGCCGCACATGCTCCCACATGAGGTCTGGAAGAGGATAAGATCCCCGTTTGTGCGGTGATGGCTGGTGGGCTCCACTATGTGCGGTGATGGCTAGTGGAGAGGACCGTGTATTTGTATGGATTGAACTGTGTACAGAGTCCAGATTCCTATGTTTCACCCACGTTACCAAAGGCACTCCAAAATACTATTCACGAAAGATTGTTTTCTACAAGAACGAAGGAGCATGCCACCTCAAATCCTATATTTTTCCTATTCCTATCCTTGGACAATCCTAGGTGCCAAAGGAGCCCTTACCGTTGCCGGGACGGTTTTGTACAGAAAAAGCCTGCAGCACATCCCTGGACAAGGGGACAGGACCAGTTTCAGAAGGTTCCTTGCAAATTGCACAGCCGGAGGAGGACCGGGTCTGCATCTGCTACGATGGAGTACAGGAAGTGTACAATTTCCTTGTTGGTAACAACTCTGCAAAATTTGGATGGTTTCATTAAAAAAAGTACAATTTCCTCAAAGATATACTAGGGGGTGTTTAGATTGTGGTATTTTTTGAACTCGATAAATAGTACCACTTTCGTCTTATTTGACAAATATTGTCCGATCGTGGACCAACTAGGCTCAAAAGATTCATCTCGTGATTTTGAACTAAACTGTGTAATTAGTTATTTTTTTTACCTACATTTAATACTCCATGCAAGCAGCTAAATATTGATATGATGGAGAGAGAGTGAAAAAATTGTAACTTTTGGAGGGAACTAAACCAGGCCCTAGACTCTTTCCCAAATCCAATCCAAATCCAAAGGAAAAAAGGTACTGTACTCAGATCATAGCCATCACAAGAGCTCGTAGATGGACGACGTGCCAACCCCTGCCCGTTATTTAAAACGGTTATAATAATAAATAATAAATCAAGGTAATCATGCTCCAAAACCCCCAATCTAGAACCTTCCCACCCTCTAAAAAATACCCAAGCACAATCCGCACCGCCCACTGACACGCGGGACAGGGGAGGAGTCCGGCCCCACCACGTTTGGGCCTGCGCGACTTCGGGCCCAACGGCAAGTCAGTCAACCCCACCACCCCCGCTCCCCCGCGCTCCGGTGTCTGGTAGAACATTCGAGAACCCCCTCGTCTCCCAAATAAATCCCCACCGCTCCGCACCCTCCCAGGTCCCATCGCGTCCCACGCCTGCCTGCCTCCCACAAACGAAACCCTCGCCTCGTGCTCCACCTCTTCCTCTAGCCGCCGCCGCCGCCTCCGAGCGTTTGGGGGAGAAGGTCTTCCGGCCATGGCCTCGGAGACGGAGACGTTCGCCTTCCAGGCGGAGATCAACCAGCTGCTCTCGCTCATCATCAACACCTTCTACTCCAACAAGGAGATCTTCCTCCGGGAGCTCATCTCCAACTCGTCCGATGTGAGTTTCACACCGCCACCCCCGACGACCCTCCTCCCTTTGCGCTTTCTAGAACTGGACTAGATAGACTAGATCTGTGCGCTAAACCCTAGCGCCGTCGGGTAGATGGATAGATAGATCGGGGGGGGGGGGGCTTTGCGGTCTTACGCTGCTTGTTGACTTGATTTGAATCTGGTGGGGATGGCTTATGTAGGGTTTTGCACTGTTGCGGGCGGCGGTTTTTAAATCCCCCACTTGTTGGATAAGACGCCGGCCATAAATCTAGATGGATCTGTTTTCTAGCCCGTGTCTAGTTAGTATTATTATTATCTGCATGTTCTGTTACTACTTTCATTGATCTGTATGTTTTAGTATTAGTTGATCGATCGTTATTATCCATGAAAGGAAGCTTATTCTAAATACATGCTAGGGATGATTAGGTCAGTGGCATCAGTAAATTGTCTGCACAACTCGTGTTTATTTAAATTCAATACTGTGCTAGAGAATCTGCAATGGGTGCTAGGTGGTTATCTAATATGACATAATATACTTGCTGAAGCTGTGCACGTTTCCCTCATTTAGCAATTATTTAAGTTTAGCAATTATTTAAATTGAATACTGTGCTAGTCTAGAATCTGCACTGGGTGCTGGGTAGTTACAAAACAGTATACCATCATATACCTGCTTTAGCTGCACGATTCCCTGACTTAATTTCTGTCCTAGTGCTACACCTGCATGATTAATCAAGTTAGTGCATCTTATGCCTCATTGCCTTTTATTGTTTGCCCTTATGGGATGGTGTATGAATCAGACAGCTAAACTTGTTCCTCTCTTGTTTTCAAACAGGCCTTGGACAAGATCAGGTTCGAGAGCTTGACAGACAAGAGCAAGCTCGATGCCCAGCCGGAGCTGTTCATCCACATTGTCCCTGACAAGGCCAACAACACGTTGACCATCATTGACAGCGGCATTGGCATGACCAAGTCGGACCTTGTGAACAACCTTGGTACCATTGCCCGGTCTGGCACCAAGGAGTTCATGGAGGCGCTGGCCGCTGGTGCTGATGTGTCCATGATTGGACAGTTCGGTGTTGGTTTCTACTCAGCCTACCTTGTCGCTGAGAGGGTTGTTGTGACCACCAAGCACAACGATGATGAGCAGTATGTGTGGGAGTCTCAGGCTGGTGGCTCCTTCACTGTCACACGTGATACCTCTGGGGAGCAACTTGGCAGGGGTACAAAGATGACCCTCTACCTCAAGGATGATCAGGTATAGCAGAAATTCACTTGTTCATGTTTTTGCATGTTAATGCTAGTTCCTATTGTCATGCAGCTGTGGTTGGATGTTTAATGTGTTACTTTTGTGGCACTTTGCCATTGCTTTTGCACATTGCTATAGTAGTTTTGTTGAAATCACATGGTTTTGTTGAAATCACATGGTTATTATGTGGAAATTGTTCTGATCTTCTTGGTTGATGAAATATAGAAATCTGGATTGGTAAATGCGGATAGTAAAAGTGATAAGTTCATACCATTTACTTCATTGCCTTGATTGGTTCATCCTAGGAATATCAGTAACTTGCTTACTGTCTGTTCTGTTAAATGATATAGTTCCCTTGATTAATTTGATTATTAGGGAAATGTTTGTTTTTATTTTAAATCTGCTGTGCAGTATTCTTCCTTAGTGTGGATATATACAGATTTAAGTTGAATGAATGATGTGCACAGATTTAACTGTCTTTTTGAGTTGTTTAACTGAACATTCTGTGCACTGATGTTAAAATATGGATTTACAGTTTTGCTGTTGTACATCTAGAAGAGTTTGTGAATGCATGTTTAGATATGTGCTAGTTTTTTTTTCATTTGGCTAGTAATAAGTCTGTACTCATCCTTACAATTTTGCTGTTATTTTCCTCAGTTGGAGTACCTTGAGGAGCGCCGCCTTAAGGACCTGATCAAGAAGCACTCAGAGTTCATCAGCTACCCAATCTCTCTCTGGATTGAGAAGACCACTGAGAAGGAAATTTCTGATGATGAAGATGAGGAGGATAAGAAGGATGAGGAGGGCAAGGTTGAGGATGTTGACGAGGAGAAGGAAGAGAAGGAGAAGAAAAAGAAGAAGATCAAGGAGGTTTCTCATGAGTGGCAGTTGGTCAACAAGCAGAAGCCAATCTGGATGAGGAAGCCTGAGGAGATCACTAAGGAAGAGTATGCTGCCTTCTACAAGAGCTTGACCAATGACTGGGAGGAGCACCTTGCCGTGAAGCACTTCTCTGTTGAGGGTCAGCTCGAGTTCAAGGCTGTCCTCTTTGTGCCAAAGAGGGCCCCCTTCGACCTCTTTGACACCAGGAAGAAGCTGAACAACATCAAGCTCTATGTGCGCCGTGTCTTCATCATGGACAACTGTGAGGAGCTGATCCCAGAGTGGCTGAGCTTTGTCAAGGGCATTGTTGACTCTGAGGACCTTCCCCTCAACATCTCCCGTGAGACCCTCCAGCAGAACAAGATTCTCAAGGTCATCAGGAAGAACCTTGTCAAGAAGTGCATTGAGCTGTTCTTTGAGATTGCTGAGAACAAGGAGGACTACAACAAGTTCTATGAGGCCTTCTCCAAGAACCTCAAGCTTGGCATCCACGAGGACTCCACCAACAGGACCAAGATTGCTGAGCTCCTGAGGTACCACTCCACCAAGAGCGGAGATGAGCTGACCAGCTTGAAGGACTATGTGACCAGGATGAAGGAGGGCCAGAATGACATCTACTACATCACTGGTGAGAGCAAGAAGGCTGTGGAGAACTCTCCCTTCCTTGAGAAGCTGAAGAAGAAGGGCTATGAGGTTATCTACATGGTGGATGCCATCGATGAGTATGCTATTGGCCAGCTCAAGGAGTTTGAGGGCAAGAAGCTTGTCTCTGCTACCAAGGAGGGCCTGAAGCTGGATGAGAGCGAGGACGAGAAGAAGAAAAAGGAGGAGCTCAAGGAGAAGTTCGAGGGCCTCTGCAAGGTGATCAAGGAGGTGCTGGGTGACAAGGTGGAGAAGGTGGTGGTCTCTGACCGTGTGGTGGACTCCCCCTGCTGCCTTGTCACAGGTGAGTACGGCTGGACCGCCAACATGGAGAGGATCATGAAGGCCCAGGCGCTCAGGGACTCCAGCATGTCTGGCTACATGTCCTCCAAGAAGACGATGGAGATCAACCCGGAGAACGCCATCATGGAGGAGCTGCGCAAGCGTGCGGAGGCTGACAAGAACGACAAGTCTGTCAAGGACCTTGTCATGCTGCTGTTCGAGACGGCCCTCCTCACCTCCGGCTTCAGCCTTGACGATCCCAACACCTTCGGCAGCCGCATCCACCGCATGCTCAAGCTGGGCCTGAGCATCGATGAGGACGAGGCCCCTGAGGCTGACACCGACATGCCCCCTCTGGAGGACGACGCCGGCGAGAGCAAGATGGAGGAGGTCGACTAAGCCCGTGCTTTTCTTCCTGGCGGAAGATCGAGTTGTTAGCGTAGCTAATCTGGTTATCTTGTCTGAACATCGGTTATCGTTTTGCTTGGTGTGGTTTACATTTGCTATCCTGCAATGTATGGGGCTAAGGTCCGTGTGGGTTATCGAACTAAGTATGTTAATTGTTGGTATAATAGTGCTGCTATTATCCGTTTATCCTGCAGTCTTTTTTGGCTTCTCGTTTTTTGTATCTGCTAGCTGCTCATCGCAGCAGTGGTAAAAGCTCACATTCACATGTGAACAGAACCATCCTCACACATTCAAATGTGAACTAGAACGTCCCTGGGTCCATGCCTTGTTAGTTGGGCAAAGCATGTGTAGGGGAAATGCCTCCATGCCTTGTTAGTTGGGCAAAGCGTGTGCACAGGAAATGCCCTCACGGGATGCAGGAAGTTTTAGCAAGTTAACAACAGGGATAATATCTTAAGCTCATAGGAGATATATAGCCTAGTAAATAAAGAGATATATAGCCTATAGTAAATAAAGAGATATTTATCCAAATTGCTTCCAAAACATCATGGATTAGTAAGGTTACCAGAACGAATGTTGCTCTATGCAGTATGGTTTTCAGGCAACTAGTTAGAACTGTTCGCCAAGCAAGAACTCAAAGTCAGACCTATCCTGTTGCATTGAGCTGGATGCCCCACCTGATATTGTGAGGTTTACTTCCAAGGATACGTAAAATGTCGCAATCTCACAGGATTTGTGTGCAACTTTATGTGTACAACTTTATGAAATATAGTTACTAGATCCCAGACCTTTTTTTTGTGAACCTACTACATGGCATAGTTGATGTTCGAGGCATAAAAAAGAATTGGCAAAAACCAAACGTTGCCAGAAATTTGGAGGAAAAGTCTGACTCGCAACAATTAGCCCTCAGGAAAGATGCAGCAATTTTTACTGTGAGAGGGACGTTTTTTTTTTCTAAAAAAATAATAAACTTAGTAGTAATCACAAGTCAATAAGGTCTGATGTTTAGAACAAACCCAGTGTCCTATTCAGAGAAAAGGGGAAGGAAGAGGGTTTACCAACATCATACTTAATATCACGCAAAACACATGTGGTCCAGTTTCTCAAAACTTCTAGGCACCATCGTAAGAAACATATGTTGCTTCCTATTCAGAGAAGCATCCTGAGCAAGCTATACGTTTTTTTTTGGTGACCGGTAGCAAGCCATACATTTGAATTGGAAATGTGCCAGGCTCCTGATTAGACATAATAGATGGACATGTAGCCTATTAGTCGAATCACGACAAATTTGAAAACATCATATCAAGAATGAACTGTAATGGGCTGTCTTGAGAGATGAGATTACTTGGAGAAGGTAGGACGTCCTGAATGAAATGCTGGAGATGAAAGCAATCATATTCCCTGAGGAAATCATAAGGACCCTTGCATATGCACGCTTACACGGTGGCATTTGTTGTTATCGCCTTATTGGTCCATGCTTTTTAAGAACTGAAACATTGTTGAGGACAATACAGACAGACACAGTTAAAAAAATACAGACAGATGTTCTGTGGTAGGAGAAACGAGAAAGACAAAATCTTCTGCGTTTGTACGATGTAGGATACGATGATTAACAGCTCTGATACTACAACTGCTTCTCTGAATAACTGCTTCATTAACAGAAATGTCCAAGTCCCAACAACTTATTGGGGTTTATACTCTTACGTGGTATGCACAACAATTGCTGGTAAAGAATGTGATCCAATAACCAATAAGATGTTAAAGCCTCTCCAACTGCAAGAACTCAAACAAAATATATTGAGCCGGATGATCGATCTAATTTCCTGATATTATACTTCAGCATAAAACCCCTTGCCTTTGGGCCATCAGCACATTTGCCAGCAGCGTGTAAATGTCAGATATCAGAACATGGCAGCCAGGCTGCTTTCTATTCTGTAATAGGTGCATATGAGAAATCTGGGTGTGTGGTGGTGTGTGTTTGAAAGAGCCCGCTCTTACCCCCTTTCTTTCAATTCTTCTTAATCCAACGACACACAGCTCTCCCGCGTGTTTGAGGAATAAAAGGGTTGCTTTGTATTGAGGTTGAGGATCCTGCTCTGCACTCTTTCAGCTACATCAAGTCTCTTATGCACTCGACAAGCACCTAGAAGCGCAACCAGAAGCTTGACATCTGGGGCCATTGGCATGCCCGAAATCAGCTCCTCTGCCTCATCAAGCAGCCCTGCTCGCCCAAGTAAGTCAACCATGCAACCATAGTGCTTGAGCCCCGGCTGCACACCACAAGCAGATGACATGCTCTGAAAGAATTGCCGACCCTCATCAACCAGCCCAGCATGGGCACAGGCTATGAGCACACTGACGAATGTTATGTCATCTGGCTTTTCTTCTGACATTTTCATCTGCTCAAACACATCAATGCATCGCCGAGCATCACCGTTTACTGCCAGCCCAGTCATGAGCGCATTCCAGGCGGAGACATTCTTCCGGTCCAAGGAATGGAAAATTTTGGTAGCCACGTCTGTTCTCCCACACTTGGCATACATGTCTATGAGAGCAGCACCAAGATTGTACTCATTGTCGAGCACCATCTTGTGCTTGTTAATGAAGACGTGAGCCCACCTCCCTTCCTCAAGAGCAGTTAAATGTGCGCACGCTGAGAGCACGCTCACCATTGTCACCTCATTAGGCCGGATATCGCCATGGCTCTGCATTGTCCGGAATAGCTCAAGGGTTTGTGCATACCGTCCAGCCTGTGCATACCCAGAAATCATGCAAGTCCAAGAAACGACATCCTTCTCCGGCATCACATCAAACAACTCCCTCGCACCATCCATCTCTCCATTCATGGCATACCCCCGGATCATTGCATTCCATGACACAAGATTTCTGTCCGGCATCTCATCAAACATTTTCCTCGCCAGCGGCAACAGCCCATGTCTTGCAAACCCCGTCACCATCAAGTTCCATGTGACGACGTTCCTCCCAATGGCTGGCATCCGATCAAACATCTCCCTCGCTACATCCAGCTCCCCAGCAGCCGCATAAGCTCCCACCATCGCGCTCCAGGATACGCCATTCCTATGAGGCATTTCGTCAAACACCCGCCTGGCATTCCCAATCTCGCCGCACTTTATGTAGCCACCAAGCACTGTGTTCCAGGACACCACGTCGGCGATCTCCGCGCACGACTCGAACACGCCCCGCATCGACGCCGTGTCGCGGAACGCAGCGTACATCGCCAGCAGCGAATTGACGACGAAGATTTCGGCCAAGAACCCGCGCCGCGCAGCCTGGGCGTGCACCTGCGCGCCCGTGCGCGGGAAAGAGGGGAGCCGGGAGGCGGACTTGATCAGCGAGGGGAAGGTGAAGTGATCGGGGAGGTATCCGGACCGGAGGAGGGAGGAGAATGCGGCGAAGGAGAGGCGCGGGGAGTTGGACACGGCGCAGGCGCGGATGAGCAAGTTGTGGAGGAAGGTGGCGGAGGAGGGGAAGGGCGGGAAGTAGAGGCTGGAGAGGGCGGCTGCGAGGTTTGGGTGCCAAGGAAGGTGGGGTATGATGCGGCGGAGGTGGTCCGGGCTCCGGCGAATCTCGCCGTCGACCAGGAGGCGGCCGAGCAGCGGGAGGAGGCGAGGTGGCGCCGGCATTACCCTTTTCGCAGAGGACGGGGACTGTCCGAGTGTGTTCGTTCGAATATTTGAAAGCTTAATATTATCTCGATCGGCATCGGACGGCTGAGATCACGGTACAGAACTAAGATTATAAAGAATCCCATACATTTGAAAATGATGAAGTGGCCAGACGAGTTCATAAGTTTAAAAGAAGGTTTTTGAATGTGACTTAGTCAGAATCATTCAAAATCAATTTTTAACTGATCGGTGAGGCAGCGACCAATCAAATTCAAATTTAAATTTGATCAACAAATCCAAAATTAATTTGAAGTTGACGGGTGAAAGCGACAGAAATACAAGAGGCATTGCTTCTTCCTTTCCTGTCTTCTCCTTCCTCCCTCCTTCCATAAAAATGGAGGCACTGAAGGGGTACTCAAATGCGCAGGAGAAGGTAGGGCAAAATCCACTCTGCTAAAAAGGCACAACATAATTGTAGCAACAAAAGGAACAATGCAGCTCAGCATGGAACAATAATCCTGGATATATCTATAATAGCAGGGCAAAATCGTCCGGAAAATAGGAGCAAGATATAACTGATTTACATGCTGAAGCATTTCAACTATAAGTGTAAGCCACTTATCCCGTTTGACAATGACAACAGACATTCCGCTGGGAGGGTTTGGTCTATTAATATTGCGGGAGGAAGGTGAAATAATTCATACTTATTTACTATGTTAGATGGATACTAAATTCTGTCCCCAGCCCCAATTATGTTCAAGTTCTCTATGTTTGCAACTGACAAGCCCCAGTTCAGAGTTTGATCGCCTTCGCTTTCATGTTGGCCATGCCGTCTAGCACACTTGGTGGAACTGTATCTTCCGCCATAGTTGATCTATTGTGTGTCTTCCTCCTTGCGTAGGTGTAAGCGAATTGACGAGACTCTTCAGCTTCAGTAACAGGCTTGGTGGGAGGTGGCTCTAGCTTCACGCCTTCATGGTGCTTGCGCATGGTTTCCACTGGCTCCGAGACATTGCTATGAGGTGGGTATATCCTAGTGCCAAGGCTCAACATCTCTGAGATACTGTCAGCATTTCTTGAACTGGAGTATCCATTCATTTGATGACCATCCCTGACTCTTGCATATGGATCAGGAGAACTTTGATGGACTATGATGTTCTGACCACCGAAGTTCTTCAGAAGGTCTTTCATGTGGGCGCATTCTCTGGTGTCGTATGCTTCACTGGGATATGCTAAACTATGGTTAGCTGCTGGTTGATAGAAACCTTTCAGCATCATGGGAGGGTAAACTGCATTGTGCTCCTCTGGAACTGTCATTTGGACTCCAAGTGGGATCTTGCCCATCAGTGCATAAGGTTCCAGTGTACCCTGCCATTGTAAGGGAGTAAGTTGTGATCTAGCAGACGTGCCATCGATTCTGTTGATGCGAGAATATGAATTCACAGGAAAACCATGAACATCATGTGCAAAAACAAGAGGCGGAGTGCAAAATCTGGAGCTCTGTGTTCCTGGCTGATCAGCTCGAACCAGTCCAGGTCTATGATGTGTCCCTTGACTGCCATCAATAACAGAAGCACAGCCAGTCCTTATTTTCAGCACACCTTTTGGTAGTTTACTACAATTTTGCCTGGGGTCGCTGAGAGGACAGAAGGTTTGAGTTTCCAACGAGTTCATTTCTGCTGATTTGGCTACATGGGATGTTTCATTATGTCTGGTTGAATAATGAGTGCTCAGTGGGCCATCCGTAAGTTTGGCTCGTTTCATTGGCGAAGAAACAGTGGCAATTTCATCCTTGATAGTAACTGGTGGAGTGATACTTCTACGACTCACACATGGGAAACGCTTCTCATAGATCTGGTTGCACGAGATGGGAACCTTCTCTCCAAGACTAGCACTGGTATCAGAACTCTTCAACAGATTGTTCATGGATGCAAACTTAGCAACCATACCATTGTGGTACCACTTGAGAAAATGGTAATGTCTTCGCCTTTGAAGCATCATCAGTATCTCCCTTGGCTGAGAAACTTGCAGAGAATAAAGCCCACCATTCAATCCAAGGAAAAAGCTTCTAAGTGGACTTCCAAAGAACATAGCATTGCCACTGAACAGTTCTTTCATGGTTGTAACGTAGTCTTGTTGCTCCATGTCCGGGAGGTAGGCTGCAAGATGGAGTCTATCATCTTCCGTCAGGCATGAATTCCATGTCTCCAAAGAAAGAACCTCTGTCAAGCCATGCAGATCATAAAGCCCATAGGGGATATTGCACATCTGACCTCTGGACGATGCAAGCTCACAATCCACCTCTGCATGTTCAGAGCCAAGAGATTCAGGATCAGGAAAACTCTGAAGAAGCATTCTGTCCTCTCCTGTAAGGTCCTCGTCTCCACAACTGTAACCACTGGTCGCTGCAGGCTCACGACTTGCTATCTTAACAATCCCCATTGGCCGAAAAGAGGTGGTCCAGTACTCCAATTAGATCAGATGTAGTCAAAGTAGAGGATAGTGTGCAGAGTTTTGAGCATCATGCCACGTTATCCAATAGAAGATTCCTGATAGAGAACACATGAAAAGCAAGGTCTCTAAGCACAGATGTAGTCGAGCAGCATATTTCACAGAATGACATGTAACATGTTATTGTCAGTGCCTACCAACAAGTAATGCATTTGAGAACCAAAACTGAAAGACTGATCACATGGCAGCATTACTATTTTATCTAGGAACATATGTAACACATGGCAGCATTTTATTTGTGAGCAAAATTCTCATAGGGTAACTGAGCTAAAATTATGCACAAACAGTTCCACTAGGGAGACCAATGTATCATCACCACATCAACACGCTGTAAGAGTAATAACATCATCCGTCAGGTTTAAGTGTAACAGAAGGCAGTCTTGATCTCCTAGTACTAGAGGAAGGAACCAAACCAACCAACACCCATTCTACATTTCTATGTGAATTTTCACAATGAAACAGGAGTCGCTGAATTTCTGCTGGGCTAAAATTATGCACAATCGGTTTCAATAGGGAGTGGCAATGTAGCATCACAACTACGTCAATGCATTGCATCGGGTTTTAAGTTTCACAAAATGCAGTCCGATCTCCTAAGCAGCCAACCAACTGAATCGGTAGCACAACTTGGCACCCAATCTAAGCGAATTCTCACACCTAAACGAAACCTCGGTGAATTTCTACTGCAGACATCCGTCCACAAAGCACGGCAAATCAGAATCACCACAATCAGTGAGTGAATCAGGCATGCCAGTTCCGCAGTAAGCAAAAACCTAACAACAGTTCCGGCGAGGGCGAGCCGCCCGCAGGTCCGGTCGGGACAAGCAAAGGGCCAGCGCGGCCGACACCGTACGGCTCTACCTCTACCTCCCTCGAACTGAAGCCTACTTACTACCAGCAGCCGGATGCACAACCGATCGATCGATCGATCGATGACTAGGCGGCGCCTGGGGATCGACAAGGACGGGCGGGGCGGGGATAGGGAGGGTGCTCACCGTGCTAGGGATCGGATCGGGGCGGCGTCGAGTCGACGAGGCGAGGAAACGCGGGCGGGCGCCGGGCGGCGAAGAATCCAGGATGGATTGGGGAATGGGGGCGGAGTGGTGAGGCTGAGGCTGAGGCGAGGCGATGGCCAGGGGAGGTAGAGGCTGTGCTTGTGCTACTGTGCCGCCGCGCCGTTGCTGTAGCTGTAGCGGTGCAGTGCGTTGCTTGCCAAATTGATGGCTCGCCAGTTCCCCTGCTGCTGCCACTGTGTCCGCGGCTTCTGCGCGAAACCCACGCGGACCTGCACCTGCGGGCGCAGCGCAGCGCACGGCCGAAAGCGCGAGGATTTAGTGAGTGGTGCCACCTGCCGCCTGCCGTCCTCTTGGCTCCACCTCCGCGCACCGTGCACGCAGACGCAGCAGCTACTATAGCTAGCGCGCCTAGCGCAGCGGCAGCCGCAGCTTTGCCGGCAAGTGCATCAGCAGCGGCTGCTTTTTCTCTTTCGGTGTCGTTGCCATTCCTTGCTTGCCTCCAGCAGGATTCTTTGCGTCGCCGCCGTCTACTAGTTGACGAGACGAGAACAACATCATCTGCGGTTTTTAGAGCTTTGATTGATGAGCTAGGATAGGAATCGCACTTGTAGCAGCAGCAGCATATTTTCCTCTTCTTTTTCTTGGCCAGTTCCTTTCGAGTTGCGACTGGAGTACAGAATCAAGCTGCCATTTTTTTCTTCTCTTGTTGTTACGGGAGTAGTAATTAAGCTAGCATTTGCTTTGCGAGTGGTTAACCAGGTGTGCTAG
>CM041643.1:43753741-43797210 GCA_023333625.1 Bothriochloa decipiens
TTCCCTTCTAACTTTCAAGTTTTTACACTCTCTCTCCATCACATCAATTTTTACACTCTTGTATAGAGCATTAAATATAGGTAAAAAATAACTAATTATACAATTTAGTTATAAATCACGAGACGAATTATTTAATCCTAGTTAGGCTATGATTGAATAATATTTTTCAAATATAAACAAAAGTGCTATAGAAATTTCGATGTAACTTTTTTACAAGCTAAACAAGCCCTTAGAAATTTCAACGGAGGTGTACCGTACTGACTTGACTTGATTTGACTTGACTTGACTTGCTAGTTGCATGACAAGTAGAGCCTTGTTTAGATCCTTTAAAATTTAAAATTTTTTAACTCTCTTTTATCATATTAATTTTTAACCACTTATCTAGAGCATTAAATATAGGTAAAATAAATTATTAATTATATAGTTTTGTTATATTAATTTTTAGCCACTTGCATGTACCCATTATGTCCTTTCACAAAGTCATTGGAAAACAAAGAAGGAATAAGATGTTGGACTATCCCTCCACATGGAGATGATTTTTGTCTCGCTACAGCGTTGTAAAGTGTCTGAGCTGACCCACCTATAGTTACGACACTTCATATGACTTGTTTTATAGTTGAGTGAGTTTAATACATACATAAACCCTCAAGAGTTAGGGGGCTTAACTATATTTAATTTATGGTAAAAAAAAATCAAAGAACTTGGCACTGTGTCAAACATGTCTTAAGCGTTTGTTTTCTCATTTCTGACCAGAGGATTTCTGTGCACAAGCAAGTCAATGGAATCCTTGCCACAACATATCCTGGCGTATCTGTGCACAAGCAAAGGCCATCACCACCTGTCAATTCTCATCACTTTTCCACATCCACAAAATATATATGAACACCCCCGTTTGGCAGCTCTCACTTTCTTTTCATCCACAATGACGCTGGAAGACTCCAAACAAAAGATGTTTAAAAGTTGAAACGTGAAGAAAAGTCACACAGCTTTCAGAAGCATGGCGCCAGGTTAACCTACTGTCATCATATTGTGTGAAGGAAAGGAAATGAAGAAAAATCCATGCAGTGTGACCTCGGCCATGTTTAGATTCCAAAAGTTATAATTTTTTCACTCTCTCTCCGTCACATCAATATTTAGCCACTTGCATGGAGCATTAAATATAGGTAAAAAATAACTAATTACATAGTTTAGTTCAAAATCACGAGATGAATCTTTTAAACCTAGTTGGTCCACGATCGGACAATATTTATCAAATAAGACGAAAGTGGTACTATTCATCGGGTTTATTTTTTCCCACAATCTAAACGTGGCCCTAACCTAAGACCTTTAAGGCAGCCAAATGGGCCTGCTTGCTATGCAATTTGGCTATCCTAAACGTCATCGTTTAATCACAAGAGCCCAGAGGGAGTAGTATTTGAACTTTAATCTTTTATATATCATGGTTAATATTTGTCCGTTGGCTCAGTTTAACATTAGAGAGGAGAGGTAATCTAAATAAAACCTGTCAAGTGGTACAGAATAATAGGCATCCTTTTGGCACTGAATCATGGTGTTTCCTTCATGCAGACCCAACATTATCCATCAGTGCTTGAATCTTGATACTACTGTGTGCGTATTAATGTACTATCGTGATTGCAACAGTACGCATGGATGTGCCATGCATAATGATGGAGGATCTGATCATTCTGTCAACTGCTAATCCAATACTAGTTGCTATCTTAGGCCTTGTTTAGTTGACTCAAAAAGGTTAAAAATTTCTCTCTCTCTTCATCATATCAAATGTTGTGTCGTATACATGGAGCATTAAATATTAATAAAATAAATAACTAATTGCACAGATTAGTTGTAAATCACGAGATGAATTGTTTGAGCCTAGTTAGGCCATGATTAAACAATATTTGTCAAATATAAATAAAATGCTACAGTTCTTAGTAGGAATACAATGTAGAAATCGAAGCAAAGGAAAAAAAACCTGGTAACAATATATACTACTACCCGATCGAAGAAAGTGTCATATATACTTTAAAAACGAAATTGGATCTGGAGTTTATTAGTTGAAAAGAAAAGAAGAGAGTGTGTATGAAACTGATTGTTTATTGGCCAAAATTTGGTTGTCAAAACTTGGACAAACCAAGATGTTGGCTGCCGTTTGATTTGCCACCAAAATTTATAAATTTCTCATTTTGCCATGTTAAACCTATGGTAAATATTTTTATCTAGGTTTTAGCAACTTTTGCTTGGCAAGCCTTTTGTCATGGTAAATTTTGGTAATCAACCAAACAAATCTTTAAATTCAAATCGTCACCACTACTCTACAACCTTTAACAATAGAGTTAGCTAGCTATGGGTCCTTCCATGGTTTCACCCGCCCGAATTGTGCCGTACCATGATCCTCGAAAACCACCCATTTTTATAATACTAATCCAAAGGTTAGACACGTCTAACTAAATTTTTGACTCGACAGAAGTGCTTGACGACCCATGTGTCAGCAAGAATAGGATAACACTGTGATCCTACAGCGAGCTGAATATAAGCCACATATATACTTTATTTCGTCCAAAAAAACAAATTTTTGAACTTGTCCTAAGTCGAACATGTTTATGTTTAGCTGTTTTTTAAGAAAGATCAAGCAACAATGTTTATGACACCAAATTCCAATTATTAATTAATTAATACATCATATGATATTTTTTCACAATATATGTTTGTTTGATTCTTTTACATGTTATGTTTTTTATAAAGTCAATCAAACTTGAAATAATTTGACTTAATAGATATCTCTACAAGTTAGTTCATTTATTTTGACATCTATGGAGAAAAATTTGACTAATTTGAATTATTAGATACAAAGATAGAAAATTGCACTTTTGCCCACACAAACCCTATATAGGCTGAGTCTATTTATTAGATACAAAGAGCTAATTGCTAGCTAGCTAAAAATTAGATAAATTAGCATCTAAATAGGAGAGCTAATATATAGGTTAAATTGTTAATCGAGTTTTGAACTAGTTTTTAGCCAACCAACAAGCTAACCATAGCAAATCGATCTGAAAAATTTTTAGACTCAACTAATATCAGATAGGCCCATAGTTACAGTTTTTGCTCTTGAAGATTGCCCGGCGTTGTTGTGGGGGGGGGGGGGGGGGGGTGTGCTTGAGATGAGTTACTCTCTCGCCACCCTCCGCTAAATAAATTCAGTGAGAGGGAGCGGCAGAGCGCCGCGGCCACAAGGTAGCTAAACCATCGAGAGCTAGAACGACCTCCCGCCATCGGCGCCGGTGACGTACACGTAGTAATTAACGTACGGGCCAGAGTGGTGGTGGGCCGCCGTCGCCGTGGGCGGCGAGTTCGCCGCCGCATTAATAATTTACTGCCTGGACCCTCTCTCGATCCTGCACGTTGCTCCCACATGCAGGTCGATCCATCAGGCCGTGCGTTGCCGTGGCGCCGGCATTGCTTGTTGTCTGCGACAGCAAAGATCGCTCAGGTTGACTCCAAAAGCAAGGAACTTCGTTTTATCATTTTCTGACCAGAGGAACACACAGCCTGATGAAATCCTTGCCACAACACATCCTGGTATCCTTGCACAAGCAGGTCAACACAAAAGGATCTGAAAGGGCCCTCACCACTCGCCAATTCTCATCACTTCTCCACAAAATATGAACACCTGGCCACTCTCGCTTTCTTTTAATCCACAATGACGCCTTCTTTTCATCCACAGTGTGACGCCCGAAGACTCAAAAAAAATGTTTAAAAATTGAAACGTGAAGAAAAGTCACAAAGCTTTCAGAGCATGGCGCTAGGTGGTGACCTACTCTTGTGTCCTGTCGTCCATTGTGTGAAATGAAGGAAAGGAAATGCAGAAGAATGTGCATGGAATGTACTCCGTATTCATGCGTGGTACCCACCATATGTAGCAGATATGCAGTGTGACCTAACCTAAGACGTTTAAGACACAGCCAAATGGGCCTGTTGGCTATGCAATTTGGCTATCCTAAATGTCATCATTAAATCACCGCAGTGTCACACTCCACTTTTAAAGATAAAAGTAGAATACATAAATAGCCTTATATGCGCCTCAGGAATGTCGCACCTATAGGATGACAAATTACAAAGAGTATCATCACCCTGTTTATTACGTAACGTACCAATATTTATTACAAAGTATTGCACATAAACAATAAATAACTAAGATATCTTTATCGCGGAAGCTCCACATAGGGACACGTCAACTGGTGAACACCAAGCCTAGTACTTATCACGATAGCTTTCATTCCAACCTTCATCTGTTACCTATCCAGGATTTTCTAAAATTGAAAGTAAAGCAAGCGTAAGTACACAACCGTACTCAACAAGCATAACATGGGTTAATGAGGCTCAAATAAGCTGACACGGTTTGACTGCATTTAGCTTTTATACATTAATCTTATTGAGACATAGCATCAAGGTAGTGATAATTCTCATATACTCATGATCAAAATAACATTAACCAGTGTGTAGCAATAACGACATTAAGATGAACATATTAATAATTTGAGAACCATTATCTTTTATAAATATGTCAAGGCCGCTCTAACCGAAGGGTACGGACAATATATTGATTTAAACTCTGATCAGAGGTGTACACTTTCACTGTGAGTCATGTTTTGTAACTAAGTGGACTTATAACTTTCAAACCACCACAAAATATATAAAGCCTCCTATAGGTTCTCCTAACCAATCAGAGATGCGGAAATACGTTGTGTGTCGAAACCCCCTTCCAATATGGCACAATCCTTCCCGGCTATACTCATAAGGACAGAGGCAGTCCTATACCCCAACTTCCAGACCACTAACCAGCTAGAAAAGGGCCTACAAGTGACTAGAGCCAAAGCCATATAGCCCTTGCAGCTGTACGGATTCTTCATGATAAATCACTTACAGACAAGAGTCCATGTTTGTTAAAAGTCATCGTTTTCGTTGATAACATAACACACGTCAAGTTATAAGATCATGACCATTAGAGCACTAGCATCATAACTACCTAATACAATCCAAAAGGTTCAAGGAATCAGGATAGCAAAGCTAGTTATAAACTCTAGGTCATCAAAGACACATGTAAATGAATTGTTATTTACAGTGAATAGGTAACAAGGATGATCCATGCTATACTTGCCTTCATTCACAAAGTCGTGCTGATCTTGTTGATCCTCAAAGTAGCCATGCTCAGCAAAAACCTCACCGTCTGAACTCGACATTAACAATCAACACCAGACAATCCAATCGAGCATACATACACGAAGCAAACAAAGAGTTATTAGAGGAACAGTACATCAATCTCATCAAAACAGAATAAAAAGTTTATAAAACTATTCTACTCGCTTCTACAATCACACAGACATCAAGTTCACCGAAAATGGAGTTATAACGGCGAAGATATGAATTTTCAAAGATTTCTTGTAGATAAATAAATACTTTAAATATAAACTAAAAATAGAAAGTTTTCAAAATATTTCAGTAGTAGCACCACTGTATAGATTATAAAATTATGAATCTAACAAAATTTGAACGGACCAAATCGGAGTTAAAACGTGAAAGATATAAGCCTTTGAACGTAATGCCAAAACTGTAAATAGATAAAAGCGTATTCTGAAACTGAAAAGAGGAAATACGTTTTTCTGAGAAGAAAACGTATTCTGTAAGCTGTTACAAGAAAAATACGCTTTCCAGTGGACAAAGCGTATTATGGATCTGTTAAACAGAAAATACGCTTCCTAGTGGGGAAGAAGCATCCTGATGAAGCGCCAAGGGCTCTTAATAGATTAAGCAAAAACCAAGGGGGTTTTTGGTAAAACTACCACGCGAAGGGGTACGGGCTGTTTCTGGCCGTCCGATTCAAAACCGACGGCGCAGATCGATCAAGGCGAGCGGCCTCACCGGGGACGACGGCCGACACGACGGCAGACATGGCCGGCGACGGGAAAAGCTCGCCGCGTTCACAAAGACCGTGATTCCGGCCACCATTAGCAACGAGACCGGTACCATTTGAATGGGGAGCTCACGCCGCGCTCACCTGTGGAGAAGATGGAGACCGAGAGGCGACGGGGTCGGCGAGGAGCTCGGAGAGGCGGACGGCGGCCAACTGCATACAGTGAGGGCACGGGTTAGATGAAATTGCACCAGAAGGTTGGCACCAACGTGCGCAGGAGATCGAGGCGGAGCTTGCCGGCCAGTCAATGACGTAGAAGACCCGAGGATTGCGGCTAATTTCTTGCTCCAACAGAATTTGGCGGCGGCTAGGGTTTCGGCGTTGGTGCTCCACGAAGCAAGGCGAGGTGGCTCGCTTTAGGGTTCGGGTAGGGGCCGCGGACACGCGAATTAACTCCTTATATAACCCCGAGGGCAAGGGTGCGACCGAGCGAGGGCGGCACGGGGTCGGAGTCGGGCTCGAGCTTGCGGCCGAGTCGGAGGTGAACGACGACGGTGCGGGCTCCACCTGTCAGCGACAAAGAGAGGGAAGCAGACGCGGTCGGACGGCGCTGACGCCTTGATGGGCCATGGCCTCGGCCCAAGAAAAAGGCGACGGCGCGCGGTGCTGCTGCTATGGCCTTGCTGGGCCGGGGAGGTAGCGGGCCAGCGCGGAAGGTAAGCAAGCCGAGAGCGGAGGCAGAGCAGGTCGGTCGGGCCGTTCGGGCCAAAAGCCAGGAAGAGAAAAGAGAGGGAAAAGAAATGATCTATCTTTTATTTGAAACCTTTCCAAATGCAAATTCAAATAAATTTTAAAATCAAATTCAAAATCAAACACCACACAAGAAAAATATGCACCAGCATGAATGCTCAAGCATGTTTCTACCATGATTCAACTTTATTTTCATAAAAACATTTATTTTGCTTAAATTATTTATTCTCCAAAATCATTTTGCCTATTTTGGAAAATTTGAAAAACCTAGGGTGTTACACGCAGAGAGTAGTTATTTGAACTTTTCATCTTTTTTTATCATGGTTAATATTTGTCCGTTGGCTTTGGCTCAGTTTAACACTAGGGAGGAGAGGTACTCTCTAAATAAAACTGGTTTAAGTGAAATACAGAATACTAATAGGCCGGCGGCATCCTTTTGGCACTGAATCATGGTGTTTCCTTCATGCAGACCCAGCATTATTCATGATTGCGACAGCACACATGCATGGATGGCTCCGGCCATACATGATGATAATGGAGGATCTGCTCATTCTGCAAACCTGCTAATCCCTCCTATACACCTATACTACGCGCTAAGTCGCTATCTTAACAGGATAGAAAGTAGAAATCATAGCAAAAAAAAAAAAAGATCTTACTAGCACTATATAGTACTGCCCAAAAAATAGTGCTATACTCTGCCATTTACTTAAAACTATGAATGTCTAAGAGACTGATTGTTTGATGGACAAAATTTGGTTGTCAAAACATGGACATACAAAATTTTGGTTGTCGTTTGGTTTGCTACCAAAATTTATCAATTTATCATTTCTGCCATGCTGAATATAAAATATTTATGTCTAAGTTGTAGCAACTGCTTGCCAAGTCTTTTATAATGATAAATTTTAGTAGTCAACCAAAAGGTCTGTAAATTTATCAACACTCCACTATGTACAACCTCTAACGACAGAGTTAGCTATGGATCCTTCCATGGTTCCACCTGTCCTAAGTGTGTCGGCAAGAATATGAGCTCACCAATGTTAGACAGTGAGTGCATGGTGCCACGTATATACTTCATTTCGTCCAAAAAAATCAACTTCTAAACTTGTCCTAATAAGTTAGACATGTTTATGTTTGGCCGTTTTTTTCCTAAAAATATCAAGCATCAATGTTTATGACACCAAATTCCTGTTATTAATTAGTTAATACATCATACAAAGATGTATTTTCCACAATATTTTGCTTGATGTTATAGGCATGTTGTTATGTTTTTATAAAGACTATCAAATTTGAAATACTTTGACTGAAAAAGTAACTCTAGAAATTAACTTATTTTGAGATCTAAAGAGTAAAGTTTGATTAAACTCTAAATTGATAGTTTAAAAGATATAGCTTTAGAAGTTAATTTATTTTGGGGGTCTATGGGGTAGAAAAATAGAATTGCACTTTTTCCCTCACAACTCCTATACGGGGTCCGTTTGATACAAGAGCTAGCTAAAATTACTTCTAGTGATCTAAACAAGAGGGCTAATAAGTGGGCTAATTTGTTAGCCAAGTCTTGAACTAGTTGTTAGCCAACTAGCTAGCTAATCATAGCTATTTTTTTAGATTAAGGAACACATGTATTCTGGTCACGGTCAATAGACCTGAGACTGCTAAGCAGATTAACCTCAACTCCAGATTACTCCTAACCAAACGACATTTGTAGTGTCTGAACACCACGCAAAGGATACAGTACATCCACGACTGCAAAAGCAGATAAACCTCACTCCAAACTGCTACAAACCAGAGAACACTCAGAACTGACCAATCATAGCTAATTTGAACTAATATTTAGAGTCAACTAATAACTAGTATATGGTTTTTGCTCTTGAAGATTGCCCGGCGCGTGTGGGGGTGCTTGAGTTACTCTCCTCATCCTCACCATCCGCGACATAAATCCAGTGAGAGCGAGCGGCAGAGCGCGGCGGCCACAAGCTAGCTAAACGATCGAGAGCGAGAACGACCTCCCGCCATCGGCGCCGGTGACGTACACGTAGTAACGTACGGGACGGGGTGGTGGTGGGCCGCCGTCGCCGTGGGCGGCGAGTTCGCCGCCGCATTTACTGCCTGGACCTTCAGTTCGGTGCGTTCACTTTTTGTTTTGGTGGTGGCCTGCGCACGCGCGCGATGAGCATGAGCATTTACTTAAAACGGCGATGACGATCGAGGCGAGAGGAACAGGATCGATCCATCGATCGATCTCAGTGAGATTGGCTTGGAAATGCAGCAAGCGACGATGTTCCCTTGCTGACAAGGCACAGGTAGGCAGGCAGCTTGCATTGGTGGGTGTTGTTGTCCCCGCAGACGTGCCCACATGTCATCTAAAGGAAGTAATAGACGATGCCACGCCGCGGCCTCACGCTATCCACGTCATCGGAATTATTTTGATCCATTCGATCTGGGAATCAACGGTCTACGTTTCTCCTCTCATGCTGAATATATATCAATTGAAACCCTAGCTCCACCTTCCAAATCCACTCCTCCTTCCTCACCCTCTCTCAGCAGCGGCGGCCGAGGGCGCCGCAGCCCCCAGGCAACGGAGGCCCGAGGCGCGGCGACGGCGGCGCGGTGAGACGGCGGCGTGGCGGAGCGGCGGCACCCCGGCCAGGCGGCGCGGCCAGCTGCGGGCGCGGCGGCGGCGGCTCCCAGGATAGGCCGCTCCCCATCACGGCGGCCCTGGCATGGTGGTGCGGTGGCACGGCACCCAGGCGCGGTGGCGCTCCGCGTGCCGGCGGCCACAGCTGTGGGCACGCCCTGACGGCCGACGCAGGCACCAGCGAGTGCACCCGACTCTCCAGCGTGTTGGCACGGAGCCCCGAGGCTGCAACCCGGTGCGGCGGCGCCTTGCGTGGAGGTGACCACAATTGCGGGCACGCCCAGCGGTGGCCCCAGGCGCAGACGAGAACAGCAGGTTCTCCAGCTCCCTCCTCTTCTCTCGCTACTCCTGGCTCGGGCGCGGGGCGAGGTCTTGCTCATCTTCTCCGCTCAGTCATGCAGGTGAGGCTCCATACTGCTCCTTCCCCTTGTCCTCTTCCTGCTCCACACCACATGGCGTTCCTCACCTGTGTCCTTTCCTCCTCGATTTTGGGACATTTGAGTTGAATCCTCTCCGAATATTTCAGGGGATTGAGGGATTTGAGTTAAATCCTCTCCGGTTTTGGGGGATACGAGCTGAATCCTCTTCGATGGGGTTATTAGAAGACGAAGACAACATGCAGGCAATAGAGTGCTCGTTTTGAGGCCTGTGTGCTGCGTGAACGGGCGGCACACTGGCTGCAGATCGGCATATATCCTTGTGCATCTGTCTCTTTCACGGTAACATGTCTACGCCCCTTTCTGTATGCATGTGCATTTGTTTTGATTTCATCTATAATTTGTTTATATTTGGAATTGGTAGTTATCGTGATGAAAAGAATATGGCAAGTTTTGTTTAGTACGTGGTGAGAAAAGATATGAACCGATGATTAGTTCTGTTGAGGTCCTGAACAATCAATTCTTGTGAGGAAAGATATAAGTTGATGAGCTTCTTGTACTTTTGTCCATTCTGTAATTTTCCATGTATATGCTTAGATGCTCCTAGAACATGATCAAGTGATGATCTATAATAATGAGCTATTTTGTACTATATAATGTACTTTGTTCATCGACTGGGGCTCAATTTGTTTATTATAGGTATTTGATTTGGTTCGGTGGGGCATGGCCAGTTAGTATGAGGTTCAGGCATGTGCGTGCACTCTCATCTAATTTTATTTGTAGCATGCAACAGAGACAAAAGTATGTTATTCAGCCCACACATTTGAATCCGCATGTACACATTTCTGATGTTGAATCTCACACCAATGGATCTCGCTGAAATATGAAACATGAGGTAAAATTGTAGATAACCGCACATGGTACAGTTTTATTTCGGGTGAGAGTTACACATTTGCAATGCTAAATTTGTCACTAATGGATTTGACTGAGACCAGAGGTCAAAGTATAGTGAACTGCACATACAACTATTTTATTCCAGATGAGAGATTAAATTGATGATCTGGTTCTTGTTTGCATTCTAAGGCTAACAATTTTTGCCATGGCTGGTACCAATGACCTTCCTCAGATGAGAACATAGGAAGGCATATCTATTGTGAATTGTCATTTTCCTATATTTTATCACTATCTGAACACACCTTTTTGTTTGACTATAGGAAACCATATTTCTCTTCAAAGTGAAGCAGCGTGTTAGCAACTTAGGGGCAAGGCTAGAGAAGATGAGCCTGTCAATCCCTCCACGACTCCCATCAGAATGGTGTCCCATCTGAATGGTGTCAAAAAAATTATCAGGTAATGCTTTTGGATTTTTGGAGGATTATGCCTACTGATTTTCCTTCAGTTTTGTTGTGTTGTTGTCCATACACTCCAAACACCTCTACGTTGTACTCTCAGCAACTCTGCATCCCTTAGGCTCTCCCTTTTGCTACATATAAAATAAAAGAAAATGTCTAAGTTGATAGCTTCAGTAATCTATAGATAAACTCTTGAAAGATTCTAATCCACATGGGTCCATTGTGAATTTTAGCCATGGCCACGCACTCTTGAAAGATTCTAATCCATATGGGTCCATTGTGAATTTTAGCCATGGCCACGCAAGGGGTTCCTTTCTATGCAGTGTTAGATTGCACTTATTTTCGATGGCTGCCACCAATAGTGAAGATGATGCTTTTTCTCCTGCTGGAGCCAAGATGCAACATTTGGTCATGCCTAATGTATATGATGAGAAGACCTTTGTTTCAATAAAGGATTTAGAACCTTTTTTTTTCCAAAATGTATAATAAGAGGACAACCCTGTTTATCAAGAGCAGTAACCAGTAGAAGAACTAGGCAGGTTTTATTAGTTATTTGGTTCCAAAAGATATGTCAATGGTTATGCCTATACATATATTTCCTATGAATAATTGTTGCTAAATATATCTGCAATGTTCAACATTGTGTATGCACCGGTTTTTAAATAATTTATTGTGCACTTGCAGGTTATGTGTGCTGGGCTGTTGAAGAGACGAGATGCTTCAAGGTAATTTCAAATATAGCGGTTAGTTTTTGTCATGCCTATACTTATTCACACATTCTTTCCCCTGTCATCATGTCAGACACCGATTGGATTCTCCCTAGCATTCTCTACTTGGATGTAAATGTAATTTCTCCTTTTCTACATTTTACCTATCTTGTTGACCCATACAAATTATACATATCATCATTTTATTTGCTTAAACATCATGCTCTAACACTAGCCATGTGAGCCTAACTATGATGATTTTTTAATGTATTGTGGAGATATCCAGGCACAAATCTGTAGTTTTACATAAAATTGAATCAGATTGTACAGCTTGTTCCAAGTGATCTGCTAATTGATACAATTGTCCAATGTACGTATTCTTGATCAATTCTTTAACAAACAAATCTTGAAGCACATTTTAGATGGATGACTACAGTTACTGTATGTGTTGATATTATAATTTTATTTATAGTTTCCCCTAAATTTTCTACTACTTTAGCTTTCCACCTTGCAAGATAAGCGCTCATCTGACTTTTATTTATGCTAACCTGTAATAATAATTGGCTTTGAGCATGGTTTGTTTAATGATCTCAGTGACCATGGGTGTAGGATCTGTGACTGACATTGTCGGTAGCCTGAAGGTCCTTTTCAGCCCTTTAAAAGCTCTAAGATTATAGTCATGTACAATATGTAAAATTTTCTCTACGTGCCTTTCAAAGTATAATACTACAGAAACTTTCAAAGTACAATACTAATGTGTAGAATCTAAATTTTTACATATGGACAAGCTTTGAAAATTAACCAGTGCAGCCTGTTTTACTGCCTGCTAGGGAAGACGACTTCAGTGCAGGTAACCAATTGGACGCCCCTGCCCAAGAGACACCTGAATATTTTTTTTCTTCCAGTTCTGAAATGAATGTGGTTTTAAAGTCTTTTTGTTTTGGAAGAGGTTAGTCTGCCAAATTTAAGTTCATGACATGACATGGGTGCCGAAATTTTCTCTTTTGCAAGTGATCCTTATGGAGGCCTTAACAACGTTGCAGTAACAAGTTTAATGTGCCTAATTATTGACATATTTCATTTGTATGAGAGGTAGGCATTAGTGAAAAGTCTGGAACTTCTTTTTTGCCGGTTGAGTTATATGCCCTCTTTTTTTTTTCTTCAGGTTTAATTATATGCCCTCTTTTATTTATGCTCCATATGTGTAAAGGAAACATTCTCATGCAAATGTTGGTCATCTGCTAATTTGCAACAACACCCACAATAAATGGAATTCTGATCAACTGAATGAACACCCTGTAACATATGCAAATTTGATGTAGTAGGTTGCTGAAGAATCAGGATGGGACGGGGTACTGGATCCAGTGCTGCTCCAGTTGTTGCCTAGATATCAAAGGAAGCTGATTATCTTACCGTGTTGTTGCTGTTATACAGTATATAGTCACCTGTCTACATAACTCATTGAATAGGATTGGATGATTCATGGTGTGAAATGACGCGTCGTCGCATTTTTTTGTGGCTTCATGCATGAGAGACAATGAAATTATTTAGAAAACTTGCTGTTCCCGGTGGGTACCGGAATTCTTGCCCCCGTGGGGGTTCGAACGCCGGTCGGCAGCTCCACCACCCGGAGTGTCACCTGTGCAATGCAAACACGCGCGTGTGCTAATTCAGTCCCCGGCCGGGTTAGCATATTAGCTAATGATGAAGATGAAAGCAGGTGAGAAGATTATTATGAGAAGAAATTGCAACTAGCAGCATACTCACTGGAAGGAGTCCCACCGAAGCTGGCGGCGAATCCGATACCTGATCCGTACTCATTTGCAGCAGCACCCAGGGCTCTTTGCATGCATCAGCCAGATTAATTTGACTGATGCAATCTTTTTGCACCACCTGGCCGGATTGATGCTGATGCAAGAACATTGAGCAAGCGAGCTCTATCATCTTGCAGGCCCGCGGCGATGACCACAACCTGCCCTGCCGGCTGCCCATGTTTGCCGGAGGACTGGCTGATCGGCCGGCTGGCCATCCACCGCAACTAATTGCAGCACAGTTGGTGGCCATGTGCACAGCGAGGCAACAAAGGACACGGACACGCAACGAGAGACGGCAGTGGCATGCGAATAATGCAGCGGATGGTCGAGACGAGAAGCCAGCCAGGCCAGGCCAGTCGCCGCGGGCGTCCGTGCCACTGCCTAGCCTCGCGTTGCCACCTTGGATCGCGGTTTCAGTTGAGAACGAGCGAGACGACATGCGTGTACACCCTCTCGGATTCTGCCCACATGCAGCACGATCCATCAGGCCCTTGCTTGACCGCGACGGCAAGATCACATCGACCAGGTTGATCTCCAAAAGGATGGAACGTTTCCGTGAACGCGGTATACCAAGTACAGTACGTAGATATCTTGTGGTTGGCCAGGAAGATATCCCCATGACTAATAATAATAATAATAATTCGTCTACGTGGTTTACCTGAAAAATGGAGTGCTATATATGGTCAACGAAATTTGTCCTACGTACTGTACTTTGATGAGTGGCCAAGTCAACTCAAGCACCCCGGCCGCGTATTCCAAAGTTTGACACCTCAGCTGAACTGGATTTGGGAGCCCACAGATTCATCAACACCTAGCTTTCTGACTTTTAAATAGCAAGCACATCTCACTATTGACTTGGCTCTTTCAGAAACAAGGAAAAAAAAAAAATACAACAATAGAGCCATGGATATACACAGCTGTGTCCCTCCATGCAGGAAAGAGAACTCCAATAAAAAGAGGGAAAGAGATGGCTCCTATAAAAATAGGGATAGAGATAACTCCTATATAAATATAAAAATAGGAAGAGATAATAACTTCTACAAAAAAGGGAAAGAAATAACTATTTTTTATGAACTAAACAAGACAGATATAACTAGTAGTATAAGTGTAGCCATCCCTGGCATCACTGCCCTGCCCATGTAATGCGGATTAGTGAACACTGTGGTGCTCGTCAACATAATAAACTATACGGCTTAAAAGGAGCATTATCAGGCATGCACTTGCGCCGATGAGGACAAAGGGGAGCCCATAAGGTAATCACTCGTCCCTGTGCTGACAAAAAGGCTATGACAAGGAGAATAAGTGTATAGTGGGAAAATCTCAATCCCAGAATCCAAAGAGGAGATGCACCAAAAAGTTTCCCTTGTGTCAAAAGTGGTTTGACAAAGATGAGTGGATTGGACTGTTACTACTTGTGTATATTATGCAATTTTTAAGCGCAACTACATTATATTTGCATTGAGTCATTGGCTCTACAATTTTCATGTAACGACAATTATTTAGAAGTTCATCAGTGATACTGATACAACAGTCAAAATCCAACGTGTCCATCATGTGGCAGGTTGAATTAGTGCTATCAAATAGATCTGACCGACTTTTGAACAGGATACTACTTCAGTTTCTAAGATTCTTTGACACTTTCAAATACAAAAAAATAAAAACAAAATAATGTAGTTTTTGTACGACTTGTACCCATCAGTGTGTTTTAAGACGACAGGTGCACACGCTTTGTTGTGGCTACCTTTTCTTGCCTTTCCCATATTAATTATTTTGGTGCTAGTATTTGCATTGGTTTACTGTTCCTTGCATATCAGCATATTGCACTGTTAAAGCTTAAAATCACGAAGCTATTCAAATGTACAGAGCCAAATTATGCGATCCAAAACCAGGTTTGGATCAAAACAAGTACAAACAAACATAAAGTGTTTAAACCTTCCAAAATGAGCATATTTAAAAAAAAAAATCTAAGAAGGCATATAGCTTAGGAATAGAATACCGGTGAATGTGAATTAAAAAAATATCTTCACCATTATGACACATGGAAAAAAACATTGTAACTTCAAAGAGACCTTATCTTGGAGTAAAATTTTCCCCATTTCCCCATCATAGGATTCCATCACCCTCAAGGAGAGGAGAGCATCATCATGATAATAAATAATCAATTAAACCAACACCCAACCAAACCCTAATTAAAAACCAAAATAACATTTGTTTAAGCACAGACCTCCATGTAACAAGACCATACACAATCCAGATGATACAAATCTCCACAAGACCTGCAAATTGTAAGCATCATCAAAACCCTACAGACAGCCACATCACAGTTTGCAGCCAGCGGACACAACAATCAGTTACCACTCCCACCCTGTCTGTGCTCCACGGTGTTGCCTCCCTCCCATTGGCCGCCATGGGCTCCTGCCTCTCCTCCGAGGCCACCGCCGCCGGCGACGGGCCGGCGGCGTGGCGGAAGAGGCGCCGCGGCGGGAGCCGGGAGGGCGCTGCCGGCGCCGGCGCTGGCGCCGGCGGAGGCAAGAAGCTGCCCGGAGGAGGGGCGGAGATGACGGAGGACGAGCTCGCGCGGGTCCCCGGGAGGATGTGCGGCAGCGGCGCCAGCGCGGTGGCGTGCCTGCACACGCAGCAGGGGCGGAAGGGCACCAACCAAGACGCCATGGTCGTGTGGGAGGTGAGCTCGTAATCTGCCGCCGCTTCTCTTGCCGGGGGGTGATTCGTTCCGGTGGACAGCGGCCGCTGCTCGGTCCGTTTGTGATCCTTGGTCCCCAAAACACCGCCTTTTTCTCGGTTTTTCGCATGATTTTGATTGTCGAAAATGATCGTGCTTATACTAGTATACAAAATCCAAAGTGTTCTTCTGAGGGTAAATGGGTAATGGCTTGGTTGGGTTTCGGTTGGGGACATATTTTGATATTCAGTTTCGTTTTGACTTCGATGGGGAGAATCCGGAGAAGCGTCTGTATGTAAAAAATTGTAATTTCTGAAGTTAGGAGCGGTTTAGCTTTAGGACGCAGAATAAACTCTTCTGTGAGGTGTTCTTTGCAGTGAAATAGTGATTTAGAGAGATTCGGATCTATAGCTGTTGTTTGAATTGGAGGAATTTTTTTTTATGGTTTGGTTTTTATTCGCTCCCTGTTACACCACGGACGACGGGACGGCTTTATTCCAAATGTGCGGTGTTTCCTGTAGACTAATCGAGCTTTTTATCTGAAAATGATAAGTTTTCGGAGGAGTTGAAAATTACCGGCATAAATTTGTCTGATGGTTTCTCAAAAGCAAAAAGGAATCGATTTCTCAAAAAAAAAAAAAAAGGAATGGTCGAAGGGGGGCATGAGTGATTGGGGTATTGGAGCATTGTTCATTTACCGGCTTTGCTTTTGGTTCTAAACTTTGTTTGCAGTTTATGCCAGGCGAGATTCCTTTCTGTGATCCTTTGGCTTAACTTTTGTACCTTTCTCTATACTGATCTCTTTTTATTCGACGAATGGTATCATGTTGCTGCTTTCTTGAACCAGATGTGCTTGTGCTGTCAAGCAATTGGTTGGGCCTAAGTGTAGCTGTCTTATTCCATTTTTTAAGATCCATCATAACCAATTCATTAATTTCTCTTTAGTTTCATTGGCAAGCAACTGGTAAGAAAAAACGATTCTATTGCACATTAGGTTGTGATCCTTATCTCATAAGTTGAGTATAGCAGTGAGGGAGCGTGAAATTGACCTATGGATGGCCTCACATTTTTTAGACCTAGCTAACATATGTAAGGTTACTATCTTGTGAGTATATTTGTGAGTATATTAAAGAATATCTGTACACTTTATTTTAGCACAAGTCAAAGAAGTAAAGCCAGTCTCTAAGTTGCATTGCGAATCGTGTTCTTCAGATGACAATAAAAAGACTTTATGCCTATAGATTCTCATAATGGGGCTATTGATTGCTAATATTCAAGGCAAAAAGGTACTTGTCATTTTTTAGTATTGCTGAAACTTGGAGGTCGGTGATGGGCTTTTGTTTGTTGAGGTTTCAGTTTTACTCTTCAATAAAATTTCTCATTTTTTGTTTTACATATAATGCCCATTGTGTACCGGAGTTCATGTTTTCTATTGATCTTTGAACATTTCACAGTACTAGTGTGGCAGTGTTGCAGGTCAATTGCCTGCTGATAGGATTTTTCTTAATCTAGTATCGGAATATTTCATAGTTCAAAGATAGCCAATTGCAGTGTGAAACAGACCTACTCAGTTTATATCATCGTGTGTCATCATTCCTAAGTTTGCTAGTTCCATTCCATGGACTGATTGGATGTCCATGTGATGATTTCTTTTCCTTTTTCTTTGCTTAGCTGCTGATCTCCATAGTTCTTTTTGATGTTTTTCTTTTAATACTGCAAAACTATTGGACAGATAAGATGCAACCAGAAGAGTTTATTGTTCTGTCAAAGTGTCAATCATCTCATTACTTTTCACTGACATTACTACCTGATTGGACTATTGTATACAAAATTTATAGCGCAATAAATGCTATTACTTGACTATTGTATGCAATTGTTTCTTTGTCACTGCAGAGTTTTAATTCAAATGACAGCATCTTCTGTGGTGTGTTCGATGGCCATGGGCCATATGGTCATTTTGTTGCCAAGAAAGTTAGAGATTCACTTCCTGTCAAGTTGTGCACACAATGGCAAACTAGTGCTAATGGGGGCTGTAGTCCTCATCAAAATGGAAGCATCTCTGGAAGTATCAACTCCGAAGAAGCAGGTTCTAATGTTGATGATGAATGGGGTGATGGTGATGACTCTGAAAAGCTTCCTGAGATGTTTCTTCCACTTAAGAAATCTTACCTAAAAGCTTTCAAATTGATGGACAAGGAACTCAAGCTGCATCCCACAGTTGACTGTTTCTGCAGTGGATCTACGGCAGTAACATTGGTGAAACAGGTGATTAATACTTCAAAACTTGCCTTGTTGTTTGCACATACCGAAGCTTTTGAGAAAAGTGGTAGAAGTACAACTAAATTACTGAATGAGCTGGACATGTTTTTGTTAGGGATTGGACCTTGTAATTGGAAACCTTGGGGACTCGAGAGCAATTATGGGGACAAGAGACGACTCTAACAATCTAACTGCTCTGCAACTCACAGTTGATTTGAAGCCTAACCTTCCCAGTACGTTCAGTTCTCACTTTGATAATTTCGTTGGCCCTGAAGACCATCTTAATCTACATATTTGATCTTTCTTTCCTTTCTGTCCTCAAGGTGCCTTTGATCGGACTATGATGCTAAGATACTTGTCTAGATTGATGTTTCCTTTGGGTTGGCGAAATATATAATCTTTATTTCTTATTTTCTAGGGGAAGCTGCGAGGATACAACAATGTAAAGGACGAGTTTTTGCTCTTCAGGATGAGCCAGAAGTTGCCAGAGTATGGTTGCCAAATAATGACTCTCCTGGATTGGCAATGGCAAGAGCTTTTGGAGACTTCTGCCTTAAAGATTATGGTTTAATATCTGTTCCACAGATATCATATCGCCGCCTCACCGAAAAGGATGAATTTATAATACTAGCGACCGATGGGGTATGCTAATCATCTTAGATTCTTAAAATGCTTCTTGATCTAGGAACTCACCAGTCAACACATTGTGTCTTCAATTTCCAGTCCCTGCTTGGGTAGCTATCTTTTTAGCACCTTCACAGGGAAAAGTTTTACAGAGTATATCTGCATCAACTGTCTCATATTCATAAAGCTCAATGCATGTAGGTATGGGATGTTCTCTCAAATAAGGAGGCTGTTGATATCGTAGCATCAGCCCCATCTCAGGCAACGGCAGCCAGGGCTCTTGTTGACTGTGCTGTCAGATCGTGGAGGTTGAAGTTCCCAACATCCAAGAGTGACGACTGTGCTGTTGTCTGCTTATTCTTGGATCATGAGAAGTCAGCTGACTTGGTTCAACAAAGCGAACCAAAGAGTGACGACTGTGTGGAGAAAGCAGAACCCACTGGGGCGGAGGTTTGCACACAGGATGCCAGTGCAGAGGTCGACGCAGAGATTGCAGATGCTAGTGTACATGTATCCAATGCAGAGCACAGTGCCGAGGCCACATTGCAACACTCCACAACATTAAGGGACGTCGACGAGATTGTACCGGTCGACGAACCTCCCATCCTGAAGGAGCCTGAAAGGTGTGGGTCTGCTCGCAGCCTGGCAGATTGCATATTGACAAATGAGGAAGAGGAATGGTCTGCGCTCGACGGCGTGACGCGGGTGAATTCCCTCCTGAACCTCCCCAGAATACTGTCTGGCGACAAGAGATCAACCAGCTGGAGGAAGCGGCGTTGAGGTAGCTCCCCTAGAATTCTTCGCCAAGTTCAGGTGGGGGTTCTTGCAGAGGCGAGGCTCAACCCAGTACTGGCATTTTTGGCCAGGGGATTGTAAAATCCTTCAGTCTCTGGGAATTTGTTCTAGCTGATTTTTAGGCTTCCGCAGATTGTTTTGACGGCAGGCGTGGGCATTCCAGTTTGTTTGTTCATTCTTGTGCTTTTTGCCAGGAGGTGTTACATGACTGGGCTTCTCTGTGTCCGTTTGTGCATAAGAAAGTTTTTTGTTCTGTGAGAAGCTTCTTTTGTAAAACATGCAGTGCCTCCTAACATTGGATGGGATGCTCGCCCTGCCGCCTGAGACTGTATTAAAAGTTTAAAACAAAGACCAATCCAGTACTATGTGTATTATTATTAGGTCATCGTTTTGTGTTCACCTTATTTGGTTTGTAGTTTGCCTATCGAAGTTAGACTATTCTGAACACTTATTGTTGAATCATTTTTGTGTGTGTGTATGACATAAAGAATAGGTTATAAATCTCAAATGTATCCTGGAGAAAAAGCCCATTTACAGATGTGCCCGTAGAAAGATTGGCTCCCTAAAAAATGCAATCAAGGAGTTCAGAATTTCCGAAAAAAAAAAGTTCAGAATTTCCCAAAAAAAAATCGCTAAAGTAGCCTGCTATCAGACTACAGGCCTAGGGTGGGACACGAACTGGCAACAACCATATATACATTTTTCTCAAAAACAAGAACATAAAAACAACCATATATACATGTAAAAAAAAAAAATCCAGCCCCAACCAAAGACGACCTCCTCCCCTCGTTGCTGCCAGTCTGCCACAGGTGCCGTATCGCCCACGGCCTTAGGAGAGTTTTTCTTGGACGACCCGCTTAAGAGTCCGGAATCTGCTAAAACAAAACTTGAGAGTCGGGAATAGATGGAAAGAGAGTTCTGGTTAGGTTTTGAACTAAATATAAATAGAGTTTTTTTCTTATTAGAAAACAAAATTGAGTTGATTTGTCTACAAAAATAATAATATAAGATTTGTTTGTCAAGGAGTCCAAATCCAATTCTGTAAGCAGTCCAGAGTCCAGACCTGATTTTATCGCCGGGAGCCCATGAGGCCATGACTATAAGCAGCAGCTCTCCCACCAATCCTTCTCTCTATCCTGCGCCGGAGCTCCCTCTCCTGCCCCTGCCCTAGCCGCCGCCTTCCTCCCCTCCGCGCCAGCAGCTGCAGCGCCCCCACCGCCGGTGAAGATGGAGGTGAAGCCGGTGAATCCTCGTGTGTTCCTCGACATCACCATCGGCGGCATCAAGCAGGAACGGATCGAGATCGATCTGTACGCGAACGAGGTCCCCCTGGCGGCGGAAAACTTCCGCGCCCTCTGCACCAAGGATCACCCGGTCTCCTTCAAGGGCTCCATCTTCCACCGCATCAGTCCTGACTTCTATTGCGAAGGCGGCATGTTGAAGACAAGCGACGGCACCCGCTTCAAGTCCATCTATGGCGACGAGTTCCCCGACGTAGAGAGGTCGGGACGAAGGCATAGGGCGTTTGACCTCATCACGGCCAATCCGCTCCCCAAGATTCCAGTGAAGCACACCGGTCCCTACCCCTACTCCTGCGGATCGGAGTTCTACATCTGCTTGACTTCGGCCCCCACTTTTGACAATGACCACGTCGTCTTTGGCACCGTCGCAAATGGCAAGAATACCATCTTGAACATGAGCCAGGTGGGCTACCCTGGCGGGGCTCCCACGCAGCAGGTGGTCAAGGTCATCGATTGCGGTCAGATCTGGTAGATCTCTCCTCGCACCGTTGCCGGTCTTTACTCTTTGATCTGAGAGATGTAGTTTGTTAAACCGAGTGATATGTATTGTGGAGAGTCGTTGCTTGGTTAAATCATGTCTCCTCTTAGTTTAACTATTATTGTTAGGGTTTTATGGTGTGGCATCGGTGATGTCTGACTAGACTATTTCGTGATTCGTGTTTGATGGTGGAACTGTGAATCCGGTGGTATGCTGCTTGATGTCAGATTTGTATTTGAATTGAACTATGCTGTTCTGTTTATCTCTTCTGCTGGTTTGAATTGTGTAGTAGTTCAGATCAGCCTATTTGCGTCCCTTTACTGCTTATAATACTACTCTGATGATAGTCGTCCTACCCAACTTTGTCCCAAAACAAGCTGCTTGCTCATTCTTGAGATGGAACGATAAACCTTCCTGCTGCTTGACTCATCCCTTCATTCATCTTCTTTTAAGGTAAATTTTGTCATATCTTTGAATTCATAATTCATAATAAACTCTTCTTGTTGCATGATATCTGGGCTTAGCAAAGGGCAAGATCTGCTGCATCTTGTGCTATTTTTTATCCTTGTATAGTTTTAGTTTCTTCTACACAGCATGATTGGAGCCATTGCTGCTGGCTGCAGGAACTGTCCATGTACAAAGCCTGGATATTAGCTCTCTGTGGCCTGGAAATTAAGATAGCAGCAGCAACCTTGCCAATTTTAATTTCCTTATACATGCTTCTCTGTACGAGCAGATGAAGGGGATTGCTTATTACTGATCGTGTGTGACGACCCATAGAAGAACCTGGACTTCCCTAGTGGTGGTAATGGTGTCAGGTAGAAGATCATCTAGTACTGGAAGAAATTTAAGAAAATAAGGTTATCAATTGGTTATATTCTCAATCAAATGCATTTGCAGGATGTGCCGATGCCCGACAGGCAGGCATCCAAGGCAAAGCTCATGTAGATAATTGTGTTGGAGCTTAAGTGGTGATTCGCAATGTCTTTCTCCTATATATATATATATATATATCTATTGCATCTGCAGCTTGGTGGTGTTGGGCGGACACTGGCACCAGGTGGCACTTGGGAGCACCTGATCAGCCAAAACAGACTTCTGGCATGAATTCGGCCTTTCTAATTTCCATCACATTGGATGCACTCAATTAACAATTATAATATAGGACTACTTTGCTATTTATATCGACAGCCCACGTTAGCAGCATGCAATTCAAAGATACCAAGTAGCCATAATTTCTATTGATATCTATATATTAATTGATTCAGAATCCTGAACAAAATTTGAGCTATAGTATAGTGGAGGTAAAGAATGGAATCAAATGAACAATCTGTTGAACTAAGGGTGTGTGGGTGTGTGTTGTACTATGGGTTCTTTACCCCTATTTTTCTTCTTAATATAATGAAGCACAGCTCTTCTGTGTTTTCAAGAAAAAAAATAGAATCAAATGAACACCTTTGTGACATTTGCTATTCTTACTGCATACTTCTTGTTCGGTGCTTTCTTTTGTCCTGATGGTTTGATGTGTACCTCACTGCTTCCCCATTTATTTATGTACAATTTGGAGGTGAAATGGCTACTACAAGTGCTCTGGTACTTTGGATAGTTCATTGCATTGCTATCAATGGAGGCATTGGTGAGTTCTAAGTGCTATTTGCTCTGTATTGCAGCGACATTCTATCTTGGTTATGAACATAGCATATTCTATCCACATAGCAGTCGTTTTCAGGTTTAGTACCACAAATTTTTCGTTTTTTCTGTATTCTATCTAGGAATAAATTAATAGATGGGTGGTTAGGATCTTTAATTGAGGTGAATTTGACCTGCCAGGTGGATTGCAGTTCACCTCCTGTATTGCCACATTCTCATTAAATATAATTTACTCTAACATGGAGTGCAGTATTTTATCACGGAAAAATCTTTTGGCCTCGATTGCACTCAATCCGACATTTGATTGTCTGACGTCTGGGTGAGTCATAGTTTGGATCAGTTAGTGTATGCAGGAGGCAGTCGAAAAAAAATATAATCTAAGTACTACCATTAACATCGGATAGGCAAAAAGGTATTGGGAGGAAAAAAAAAAAAGGTCAGTTCAAATAGTTCCCAAAATTTATATTTTAAAGAATCAAATTTTGGCCCTTTTGATGATGATGTTTTCCTACTTGTGGGAGATATATTGTTTTTACTTAGAAGTGCAATGTTAGTTGCATGCCGTCTAGTAGTAGCATTCAGCAGCATGCCATCTTTTGTAAATAAAATGCCGGCCATCTAGTCTCTGCAAACAGTAGCATGCACGAGGTCCATCAAAGACAGAAGTGCCTCAACAGAGATTGAGTATAATTTATGTTGTTCAGTAAATGACCACCACACATCATCACAAGTATAAGATGCCCAGCACCACTTCAATGCCGGACACCTTGCTGGTATGCAATCCTTGTTGTGGAGTAAATAAGAACCTGATCAATGACAATTCACAAGGATAAGATGGTCAGTAGTGAAGAGAAAACCAAAATATTCCATACTGCCTGCACTCATGATGAAATTAGTACAGCTAGCTATTGGTGAAATTACAGTTACCTCACAAATGAACTTCATTCTGTTTTTTGTCAAGACACCTTAAAATTTGAGTTTGAAATTTCACTACGTATTAGTGTATTGAGATAGTTACACGTGTATCAAGATAACTTTGATCAGTTAAAAAAAGTTGACCAGGATACTTAGAGTGTACAATCAGATTTAGGTAAATCTCTCACAAAAGCCAATTCACAAAATGAATGCCACAATGAATTAGCATTTTATGGCGGCTGCCTAATCCTATACAGGAAAACAAGTATATTGATTGAGAAACCGTAGGAAGCAGGAAAACCAGGATAGGCCGGGTAAAAGCAGCAATTCGCATCTAACTGAATCCAATTGCTAGACCATGAATAGTAGGCGGGATGGAAAACAAAACTTGAACAGTAGCCGATCTACTTCACCTGGAATGGGCGGCATGTGTTCACGATGGGCTGCGATGCCTGATCAGCGGGTGTTGCTACGGCCATAGACGGCCGAGGCAGCTCATGACCTGTGTTCCGCGATGTTGAACCGATCCAACGTCCTGCTGTCCCAGCGACACCCTCGACGATCTGTGTTCAGCGATGTTGAACGGATCGAACGTCCTGCCGCCCCCAGCGACGCCGTATCCGCTGCACGAGCACGATGGAGGCCGCAGGACCGAGCAGGACGAGGCTGTCGGTGTCTGGCGGCGTGGGGTGAGGACACAGCCGGAGGCCGCGACCTAGGGTGGAGACGGGGAGTGAGAAAGTCACGGTCTCACGGACGGGGTTCTAGAGGAAAGAAAGCTGAATGCGGTGCCCGGGTTTTGGATGGAAAGCAGCGGTGATTGCTATGGTAAGAATTGAATCGCAGCAAATGGAAAGAAGGGATCGGGCGCTGGTGGTGTCGCATGGTGAGGTCGAGCGACCCCAAAATTTTAGGAAAAAAAATTCGGTGCGCCCTCCTCGCATTGACCACTCCATACGCCCCGTCCCTCGATGGCTGCCACGTGGCTACGAAACGAATCAAAAGTTGCGGACTTGTTGTGCCTTGTGCGTGTGTATCGCTCACGCGGAAGCCACGAAAGTCGGCCTGGCTCGTTGAGCGGCTCTCGGCTCGACGAGTGCCGATCGACCCATTCGACCGGAATCCACGATGCACGCGCGCTAACAGATCGAGTTAGGACAAGTTTCTTTTCCCGCCGCAAGGGCCGGTGGCGGCGCGTCCAGCTTCCGGCGGCACGATGGACGGCGTCGGCATAGACACTCCTCCACAAGGATGGGGGCAAGGCCATGGACGTCGGCACGAGCTCCTCCGTGCATCCGAACCAGCGCACGTTAGGCGTGGGTCCGGAACACCAGGTGCAGCACGACCATGCCAGGCACGCCACCTGTTTAGCGGAGGGAACACCTGTAGTCCTGTACCATGGCATCCCATCATTCCCATGGCGATGGCGGTGTTCATGGCCATGACAACAGGCCCGATGATCTCCTCTTCACCATCCATCTCCGATCACCAACAGAGTCAGGCAGTGGCGGGCGGCCCTTGCGAGCGGCGGCCGGTGGACATGAAAAACTGGTGCGGACGAGAGCGAGCGCATCCAGCCAGGCAACTCGCGAGCTTCATGCGGATGAGCCGCGCAAACCCAGCCGTGGACGAGAGAGTTACAGCCAGGCCACGGCTTCCGCAAACCATACGAAACGAGATTGAAGGCCTCGCCATGGAGTGGTCAATGCACGGGGCCGTACCGAATTTTTTTCCAAAATTTTTACGGCACAGAACCGATGCCTCCTTTTTTACCTTTTTTTTTTGGGAGAGGGAGAGGAGATTTATTTGTGGGAGATAGACATAGAGAGAAGGGAAAAAGGCATGCTTTCGGCTAACCTCGTCCCAACGTTTGTCAAATTTCTTGGTTGCTGAACGCTTATACGCCACGAACGCTATTTGGCGCACGCGCGCCAGTAAGCTTACCGGCGCACGCGGCCGCGCCCGAAGAAGAAGGGGGCGGGAGGGGGCCGGGGTGGCGGGCGCCGCGGCCGGGGTGGCGGGCGCCGCGGCCGGGGCGGCGGTGGACAATTCGGCGCCGCAATCCCTGAGATTAGGGGGTCCGGCGAATCCCCTGTGATTAGGGTTCCGGCGAGGTGGCGCGGCGGCGGCAGTTAGGGTTCCGGCGAGATGAATCCACCATCTCCGGCTGTAGAATCCGCCCGGCTGGCCGGGCGGGGCTGGAGAGAGGGAGCCGGGCGGAGCCGAGCCTCAGCCGCCGCGCCTGAGCTCGGACCCGCCGCCGTCGGTCTCCTCCGTCGGCGAGGCCCTGCCAATGAGAGTACCTCGACGAGCCCCGCAAAGGGGTAAGGAAGCCCCCGGTCTCTGTGGCGCTCCCTCTCTCCACCTTTAACGCCCGCGCGCCGACGCAGTAGCCGTCGCCGCGAAGCTACCGGCTGCCGTCGATCTCCGTCGGCGTTGTGACTCCGCAGACAAGGACCCGTCGACGAGCTCCACACCGAGGTGAGCGTTACGCCGGTGCCCTCCCCTTTCTCTCTCCCGCTGTCCCAAGGCCGTCAGGATAGCGCCGCCGCCGCCGCCACAGCGCCGCCGCGCTTTCTCCCGCCTCCGGCCTTCTCCCCCGCCTAGGACCCCGCGGCCGAGTCCGCGGAGCCGCGCTCGTCCCTCCTGTGCCCTCCGCTTCGCCAGCCGAGACCCGGAGCGCGTTTCCGGTCAACTCCAGCGAGCCTCCGGCGAGTTTCTCTGCCGCGTCGCCGTCCCGGCTGCCGCCTCCGGCGCCCCGACCCCGCCGGCCGACCTCAGCCACAGGATCCAATCTGGACGGCCCAGATTAGATCCTAGGTACCGGTCAACCCGAAGTCATCCTGCCCAGTCGGCCGCCGACGGGGCAGCCCTACTCGAGCCACGTGTACGCCACCTCAACGCCATGTAAGCAACGACCAGGTCAATCTGGGCAACAAGCCGGTCAGCTATGGGGTTTTTACAGAAAAGTCCCTGTACTTTTTAGTATTTATGATTTAGTCCACCGCAGTTCAAATCAGACTGTTGTTTTTACAGTTTTAACCCTGAAGCCGTCGGTATTTATGCTTTAGGTCCAAAATAGGTTTTAATTCAGTTTTTAAATTGTTTTTAAATACGAAAATAGTTATGTTTATTTACGGTTATGCCCCTGACCTTGTTTTAGCCATAACTTTCACGTTTTAACTCTGTTTTTAGCAAACTTATACTTTTTGGAATCGTATCGACGTAAACTACGTGATCGTAGTGACATTTACCATGTTCTAAGATTTTCAAAATGTGACTTAACTGTGGGTTAGAATAACGATCTATCAACGCCTTTCCAACATGCGAATAGCCTAGATCAACCTCGTTAGTTATGCCACCGCAACGATAGATCCTTTGCTGGTCACTCTTATGCTGTCATGATCATAATAATGAGCTCTACCGTGTAGACCACTCTTTCTTTAGTGTTTCTTTTGATTGATGTTTGTTCTTAGCTTTGTCTGTTTGTGTTGCTTGTTTACTATGAATAGAAGAAGGGCAGTTCATAAGTGCTGAAAATCGGGAGCTGTGGACCGACAAGTACAATTGGAATTGGAAGAGCAGAAGATCAAAGGTTTTGCGAGGAGTTGACTATTCTGGGAAAGCAAGTGTTTAAGGCAAGTATAGCTTGGGGTTTTATTTGTGTAACTATGATCTTGTGATTTAATTAATGTTTACGCAATAAACGTTAAAAGATGACTTTTTAATAAATTAAGATCTTATCTGTACGTGATCATCCGGGATTGACAGTACAGCTGTGAGGGCTATATGGCTCTGGCTTTAGCTCAGTATGAAGCTCTTTTCTAGCTTATTAGTGGTTCCCTTTTTGGCGCAAGAGGGGTGTGTCCGGGTTGGGCGTAGTTGGACCCTTATCTACATGTGTATAGGCTGCGGTTGTGTGCCATCTAGAAGGGGGTACTACATCCGTAGACGCAGAAACCTTAGAGGCCCTAACTTGTTAGACAATCTTTTGAAAGGCTTCATAGTGAACCCTTCCGGTCTTCCTTGGTAGTGGGCTAAGAGGTTGGCTGCCTCGGGCGAAAGGGTAAATCATGACTCACAGTGAAAGTGTACACCTCTGCGCAGAGTTTAATAAACTGGTATACTAGCCTTGCTCAAGGACACGAGCGGCCTAGGAGATATTTACATTAGATGATGATTCTGGTTATGTTAAGATGCTTATTATTTATCATTTATGTTTTATATTATTTATGTTACATTGATCATGAGTTAATGGATACTGCCTTATGCTATACTTGTTGAGTTCGATGAACTCACTCTTGCTATTTCCCTCACACCTCAGGAGAAGTGTTAGGCTTGTGATCAACCAGTCAGTTGGATCCAGTGGAGTGAAGTCTACACCGAGAGTTTGAAGTCGTCTTTCCGATGATTGTTCAATAGGTGATCTTTTATATATCGTGTACGTTATATTTAAAGTATTATAATTGATACTATTTGTATCCTTTAAAGAATCACATATAGTGTATATCTGGTTTTGTCCTTAAAAAACCGGGTGTGACATTTCTTCAGAAGAACTAGCGCACAAAGCTGGCGGACTTGGTGGACGTGGTGGGTTTATCAGCAAAACTGGACTAACAATGTCATCAATCTCTCCGTTAGTTGGTTTGCAAAGTTTATCTCTCTAGTGGTAGATTTGTAGTGTGTACTAGGACACTAATTATCGTGAGGAAACTTCGGATGTATCCTTGACTTGTTTATGTTTAGACTATCTGCAATATGTTTAGACTATCTGCAAACGTAAGCAGCCAGCCAGGATATGGAATCCTTTGATGTTATATCTGCGCTCTTTACTTAATGCTTCTCGCACCAGGGCTGCCTGGCTGTGATCTCGCCGATTTTCATGTTTTACGCACAAGCGGTTGTTTCGACCTGGAATGGCGCATCCTCCCAGTGTTCTCTGGGATGTTAGACTAAGGTTTCTAGATACCATCATGGTTATCTTTTTCCCGGCCAGACTAGCTTTGTAGTAGAAATCAAAAGTAATTTAGGCTTTAACTGGTACAAATTTAGCAACTCAGTTCGGGGGAATCACGTCCTGGAACTGTTCTGGCTAGCAAGGCATATTCTCATTTGTATATTATATACCAGCCATCACCGGAAATCATTCCATCCATACGAACAAGCCCGCTTTTAGAAAAAAAAAATAATGTATACACAAAATAACTGGTTCTATTCTACGTGCATAAATAAAAATTTCAAAATATTGTGGACATCCTACAAGAGACAAGACAGACTGGGAAAAAATTGACAGACGATTACTTTATTCAGGCCAAGTTAGTGATTACAGCAAACTTTCATTTTCTTCCATGAGGATACCTCCTATCCAGATGGAGCCTAGAGACACCAAGTCTCACGCGGTTGCCTCTCTTATATTTGGCCAATCCGGCATGCAACGCTTCCTCCTCTCTGGTTTTGATAAAAAGGTCCGGGCTTCACTCACTCCTCTCTTCTGGTTCTGATTCTTGGTCCGGCAGCCAGCTGCATGCATTCGCGACTCTCTCTGGTTCCGGGCAGCGCCGGCCTTCTCCCTGGTTCTGATTCCGGGTCCGGGCATTTCATAAGCATGCAAACAGCTGGCCAACATGCTAAAAATAGCCACACTTCTTTCTTTTCATGCTTCTCCGGTATAGTTACTCTCTCTCAAAAAATGTAAAACCATACTATCACTTGAGATAGGATTTCAAAATACTATGTACATCCTACAAGAGACAAGACAGACTGAGGAAATTGCCAGACGATTATTTCATTGAGGCTATATCAGGTCAGCAAGTTAGCGATCCCAGCAAACAGCAAACTTTCATTTTCTTCCATGAGGATACGTCCTATCCAGTGGAAACTAGAAGTACAAGCTAATTAAGTGGTAACAAGTAATTCTTATACAAATACTATGAAAGAGAGCTGAACAAGAAAACATAACATCAGAACAATCTCGATAAAACATAAATACTGCAAAATTGATCACATTATGAGACACTCCAGAGACATTAGACGCCAAAATAATGAAGGGATAATAATCACTACAATAACACAAGGTCTTCATGGCAACAAAAGATTCAAACCACCAAGTTAGATGACTACGATGAAAACAGATGGTGCATAATTATATTACACCCATAACCTTACATGCTTCCCCCATTTCACATCGAGCTCTTGGAAGGGGTCAAAGCTAACCCATTAAGAGAGATCTAACAGTTAGAGGGGTCATAGACTTCCATAGAAGCAAGCCCTGATGATGGCCTTTCGCTGCCGTCGCGTCCTTTACGTGTATAAGCTCGCCCATAGAAGATACCTGCAGAAGTCATAAGATCCCTGGTTACCTCCTCCAAACGCTCCTGCCCAGTTAACACTCTAGAAAGGCGGGCCTCAATGGTACCAATCAACTTCTGTTCATCTAAATTCTGGGACTGTGCAGTCAGCATAGCACGTACTTGCTGCTGAAACTGATTATGTTGAGGCTGCCCCTGAGGTTCTTGTGGCCGTTTTCCGTTTTCTCCATCTCTCTCCACATTGTCAGTGCTTGCTGCTGCTTGTTGTAGACGGTACTGTGCTGCCCCATCTCCATGCCCTGTACATGCATAACCTTGTCGATAGCAGCTTGCTGCTGAAGACATAAGCTTACTGAGTTGTTCCTCTATGCGTGCCTGCCCACTCTCTAAGCTACAAATACAGTTCTCAATTTTCGGTGTTATGTCAAGCCAAATCAATTTTAGCTCATCCAACACTTGGGACTGTGCAGTCAGCATAGCAAGTATCTGCTGCTTGAAAGGATCATCATGTCTATCAGGTTGTAGTTGTCTTAGGTCGCCATTCTCTCCATCATCACCCTCAGCATTGGTAGCTTCTGCTTTTTGCCGACAACGGTTCACATTATTTTTCTTCTTGTCGCCCTCAGGTTTGTAAAGCCGATGCACAAACCCTGTAGATCCTTTGTACTTGCACTTGTTGGAGATGAGCTTCATGATGTAAGCAGCATAGTAAATGGTTTTGCGCTTTGGATCGAAGATTTGCGATTCAATTTCACGGATAAGCAAGTCAGCAACATCAAATCGGGTACCCTTGCAAAGATAATCTAGAACCAACCAAGCGTGTGAGAATATATTAGTCTTAGCACCAGCTCGGGGGAAGATGGTTTTCCTCATGATATTGTTGGTCCCATAGGCTAATGCCGACAGCCCTAAAGTTTTCCCACAGATCCTGTCTTTTTTATCATAGAAGGATTCCCTGTCAACAGGTTCCTGATCCTCAGACTCAGAGCGATCCAACTTTGGCAAGTCACAACCAGTGGGCACTCCAATGGCATCTGCAAATTGCTTCTTAGTGGCAGTGTATATGGATCCATCTGTCATCCAAGTAATGCTGCGACTGTGAGGGCATACATAAACTGTAGCATAGAACTGACGTATGACCTCCACGTTCCAATTGTACGGTTCACTCACCAACCTATCAATTCCAATCTTCTTAAAATTGTTATGAATGCCATCAAAGCATCGCTGAGAATCAATATAACCCCATTTGATGTAACTGCACAAGAAATCGACATCCTTGTACAGAGAGTTGTACGAGTCGAGCTGCACAAGCGTGCGAAATTGGCGATCTGGAGAGTCTTTTTGCAAGTCAAATTGGTTCTTGCCTCTGAGCAGCTTAAGCTCCTCATGTTTCAGGCGTGAGTAATCCACCGGCACATACTGCTCATCTTCAAAAGACTCGGAGGTTGCAGGGGAATGACTGTGTGCAGCCTTCCTCAACGGTCGCGCCCGATGCCCATGAGAGGCCATTCAAGAGGCACGTGCCTGACGCGGCATCGCCTAAGTGATGATATTCAGTGGTAATCAATCAAAACCTGCAAAATAAATGAGTGCACAAAAAATGATAAATATAGGGTGGGGAACTAGGGGGGAGTGGTGCTACTGCTAAGAGCCTTTAAACTTGGATATTCCCGCCTCCAAAATGGACAAACAAAAACAAATCTAATCAATATTCCTCCAAAACTTAAAAAAGAACAGTCCAAAGTTCTACCGATAAATCAATGCCACCAATTATCCAACTCTAAAACACTCACAAGACAAACTAATAGAGCAAAATTACAAGTAATTAAACAAAACTATAGCTTTTCTTTAACTTTGAGATCCTTTATGGCTCCAAAGGGATTGTTGATGTGACCCTCTTTAACTTGCAAAACATGTCATGCTCTACAAATGGAACCAGGCAATCATTCAATTCAAGTAGTGATCCCAATGTTATTTCTCAATTTACTCTCCACATAATTCATGACTGAAAAAAACTCTTACACTAGCAGTTCCTACTGTAATTATAATCACAAATTTGAGAAGCTTGTAATTTGTGAACAAGTCTGTGTCTAAGATACTTCTTTGTTTCACCAAGTTTAATGGCAGACATCTCACCTTTGCTGAACGGTTTGAAAAGTTGAAATCAACCGAATGTCTAGAACACCTTGGTTGAACAGGTGAACCCCTTTCCTTCAGCCCCTCCGGCCTTCAGTCCTCGACCTCGGTGGTCCAGTCGGGCCGTTGTAGCTGATGCGCCGCCCCTCGGTCCTCGGTTTGGCCCAGCCGCCTAGGCGCGGCACAGAGGCGCCCGGCCGCCGCCTTGAGTGACCTCCGTGGACGCGCGCGGGGCACTGCTAGGCGTAAGGAGCCCGCCGGCGGCTGGATGCCAGGTGGGAGGAGCTCCGCCACCGCCGCCGGGTAGGTTTAGGGTACGCTTGGGCGAGGATTGAAAACTGGGGATTCAAGTTGGAGGCGGGAGAGAGAGTGCTGCGGAGCGGGCTGCGGGCGTGTGGCCTTAATGGGCCTGGTGGGCTAGCCTGGGAAAGGAGGCCAGATTTAGTGCGCTTATGGGCTGAGTTTCGGCTGTGAAAAACAGATAAACAATGATGACTTTGTGTAAAAGCAAACGAGCACATCAACCAATGCCACAGTGGATGCTGGATACTTTGTACTGTTTAATACTTTAGGCTGTGTTTAGTTACCCAGAAATCATCCTAAAATTCACTATGCAGAATTCCTATCACCCGTCACATCAAAATATCGGCACATGCATGGAGTACTAAATGTAGATAAAATCAAAAACTAATTGCACGGTTTTATTGTACTTTACGAAACGAATATTTTGAGTCTAGTTACTCAAAGTTTAGACAATTTTTACCAAATACAAACGAAAATACTACAGTACACTGAGGTGACACGAGGTGACATTTTTTTTTAAAATTCGCGGGAACTAAACACAGCCTTAAAAACAGATAAACACGGTGCAGTGCTAGTGCCACTTCAGAAAACAAATGAACTCTTGGGTTGAGAAAAGAAGCATCATTTCTTTTATTCTTATGTATAAAAAAAATGAGAATATGTCTGCAGATGGTTATGGTGAATCAAGTTAAACCGTGAGACGGTTAAAGAGCAACCGCTTCCATAAATGATGGGGAAAGTGAGTGGGAAGACGACAGCTCTGCAACTCGGCGAGCCTATCGCCTGCACCACAACTACAACCAGCTTGTTTATACGTGTACTCTGTATTTTGGTGTGCATGAATTCCACACCTTAAATAATCTCCTGGGTTGAGCAGTCAAGTACTCTACTCTCATTGTGTCTAATAAATTCCTTTACTGCCCCTGTATAGTATAGTAGGGCTTGTGCAAAGGGTTGCCCCATTACCTGTCCATATCCTGAGCTCAAGTGCTTGTATATTAAATGACTGCTTCGATCTTCAGTTAACTGTTCTCATTAAGCTTCCAGCCATGCTATCATGTGCCATGTCTAGCAATATCATTTTCTTTTCCTATACACAGTTGATAAGAAATACTGCACCTGATTGATCTTATTAACACGATTGTTTAGTGTCAACTAAAATAATGACTTTGCTTTAAAGGTTTAAGTATGGGTTGCTTCCCTTATTGCTAGGATTGGGACCGACAACCGCTGTGCATTGATGGAGGATTGGATGCTTCCTTCACCCAGCCCAAGACTGATGCCAAGCTTCTTCAACGAAGAATTCAGCTCCGCTCCTTTCTCCAGCATCTTCCGTGACGATAGAAGCTTACTTTTGGTCGCTCTAGTCATTACTCGAGTGACATACAAAAAAAAAAAAAAAAAAAAAAAACTTTTGGTCACTCGAGTGAGGAGATACAAGTAGTCACTCGATTCCAACAGGAAAGGAGAATCGAGTGATTCAAAGGGTACAATCACTCAAATCCTGTAGCCACAGGACCAAACTCCAGCGAATCAAATAAATACATTAGCAAAAAAAATTAAAAATATTAAGAAAAATTCAAATTCAAACATATATTTACTATGAATGGCAAATTTGAAGAGGATCAAATATTCAGATCAAATCAAGAATACAAATAGTAACAGATATTTACAGATATTTTCTATGAATGACAAATTCGAAGAGGATCAAATATTCAGATCAAACTAGAAATACAAATAGTAACAGATATTAACATAGATTTTCTATGAATGGAAAATTTGAAGAGAATCAAATATTCAGATCAAATTAGAAATACAAATAGTAACAAATATTTTCTATGAATGGCAAATTGAAGAGAATCAAAATATCAAATCAAAACAAAAATACAAATTATCACAGGTATTCACAGATTTTTACTAAGAACCAAAAAAATTACTTACACCCCTGAACCACAAAATTTACACTGCATTAACATGTGTAAAATTGGTGACCAAAGACTGTAAATACATTTGAATAAAAGTCTAAAGCCAAATATGAGAAAAATCACAGGGCTTATTTCTTTGAACTTATTTACATGCAGTACAATGAACCTTGAACTAACATATACTTTGCTTCACCAATAAATCTAAAAATCAAAACAGTTATTACAAATTGATGTAATACAATACAAATCCAAAGATAAATGAAATTAATAGATAGAAGAAATCACAGTGAGCTGTAAAATACAAAGCAGTATGACATATGGACCTAAGCACATGGTAGAAAAGCAAAATATATTGACCATCCACTAGCATCGATCGGCCAGTAATCAATCCAAATTTTTCTGCATCAAACCAATGACTAGATTGATTAGATTTAGTTGTAATGGAAATAAAAAGTTTCAGAAAGATAGAAATATAGCGAAGCTCAACAACCTCGTGAAAATGAAAAACATTGCTGAGAGTGATCATCTTGGGTGCCTCCCTGACGGTGAACGCAACAATGGATACATGACTAGAACCACATATCAACAAATTAGTAGGCAACATACTAGATAAATTGGGACTCAGATACCAAACAGATTTTCCGTTACTGACCGGTGTACATATTCATTTGACTCATCATAATGGCCAAGATTCATTAACACCTACATGACAAAAACATAGGATGAGTTGGGCATAACTACACACATGAAAAAAAAGGTGGATAGAAATCTGCTAAGACATCAGATTACAGCTGAGCACCAGAGAACACATTACAGGGGTAGTCATCATATCCAACAATGAATGCAACAAACACTTTAAGAAAAGACAATGCCACTGAGTTACAAAAACTTTCAGAGAGACACAAATAGATAAAAGCTCACAAACCTCATGAAAATGAAGCACATTGTTATCCTTGAGTGTGGTCATCTTGTGTCCATGTCCGATCCTAAAGCAAACACAACCATAAAATCCAAACCCAGCACAATATTTCAAGAAAAATTAGGCAACAGAAATAGATGGCATGACAAACATAAAACAAGAAATCAAAATCCAAGATTAAGAAAAAGCTGAAATGCACCTAAAAAAATCCTAAAAAAACTTGGTACATTGCTAACCTAATATTAGATACAGAAGCCTACAAAAAAGGAGAAACCTGAAATAACAAAATGCAGTTATGAAAAAAAAAAACTTACATCCATATACCACAAAACTTACAACGAGTTGACAGGTGTAAAATTTATAGAGGACTGTAAATAAATTTCATACAATTACCAAAGCCATATCTAAGTATCAAAATAAAACTTAAAATGTGAACTCTATTAAAACAAAATTGTAGAAGGCAAAACATCTCACACTTATAAAAACAATGAGAGAATTTAACAGAGACAAGATGACCGGCCTTGTGAAAAAAGGATATTGGTCATTCTGAAAGTCATGAAATACAGACCAACATGAAACGAAGTTGTACACTAGATCTTTTACTTCAATTCAATACTACTCATACTAGATCAGCATACACTGAAACGGAATGAATAAAAGCTTGCAAGCATAATATTAACACTATTAGAATCATGTATAACCAAACTATTGATGCATGCATGACATAATTACATATATAGACAAATCAGAGATACAAGAGCAGGACAATTTAGACTCACTAATATGCAATAGTTCAGCAAAAAAGACATATAACTTCACAAGCAAAAGCAGCTATGCTCAAGCTCACATATCTGCAACTAAAAATCTGTTCAACCCAAACAAGTAGGACAGACAGTGATGCATATAGTATAGAAAAATACACTGAGCTACAAAAAGCAATCAGATATCTGACTTATAAAACCTTTCAGGAGACGGGACAAGAGAGAAGCTCGACCTGATGAAAATTAACGACATTGGGATCCAGGAGCATGCTCATCTTTTGTCCCTGGACGATAATATAGCTAGCACTACACCTCAACCACTCTTCAAGACAATCTTTGGGAAGCACATGGCAACAAGGCGTGGCACGAAACATCTCCATAACGCAGCTCAAATTTCAGAGAGGGGAAATGGCCATAAAAAGCCACATGGGTGGCAGGGAGTGAGTCAAAAAATGAAAGCACAAAAACATGGACTTGATACAAGGGGATTATGAACTTAAGCACCTACAGTGGTGGACCCAGAGATTGACCGAGCCTGGGCGGTCCTTAAAGAATGCATAGAGTTTTTTACGGCGTTGCAAACCTATGTGTAAGCTAATTAAAAGACTAGATATATATAAGCTAAAAAACCATTTTAAAGAAACCATTTATTGAGAGTATAATTTCATTGTGCAATGTCTATACGACTTAACAAATATATACTCATAATTTCTATGTCGAGGCTATCTCTACAATTTTCTCCTTGCATATACAGATATTACACGCAAACATGTTAACAGGCACACAGGTGCTGGAGCATAGTATAGCCATTGGTCCTGCTGCTATTATCAAAGTTTTAGGACTACAGCTGGCCAAAGAGACCAACACCAAATATCTTACCTCGCGTGTAATCATAGGCCGGTTTATCAGTACGTGTATTTGCATACCATTGCACAGTTTCATTGAAGACATACTCCACTGCTTTCAATTAACTAATGAGCCTCCATTCATTACGCTTTTCTGCTCCACTACAACTGCATTTTGGAACTACTATGGCCATCCAGGTTAGTCAACGGCGTCTGTTACACTCTCTTCTCAAGACTGACTGCAAAAGCCACTGGAACGACCTCTATTCTGCGGTACCAGTCGCAAGGGATCACCTTAATGAACAAATGAAACCAGCGGCAAGTAGCAATAAATAAAAAGCTATCTGATCAAAATCCTCAATTCAAAACTTTGTAAGAATAATAAAAAAATGGTTATTTCAGAACAACAGGTTTCCAAAATTTAGCAATTTCTTAGGTGATGGTGGCAAGGAGTTGTCGATGAACTCAGGCGCCGTTATTTTCCACGGGAGCTGCCCGGGAATAATGATCGGCGGAGGGGGCGAGATACCAGGGCACCGCCTAGCATAATCAGCAAAAGAGGAGTACACCAGGCAATCATTTTCGGTAGCAGGCCCATCAGTCATAGGGAAGAGAGGTTGCCGATCACCAAAAGACGGAGCGCCATTATCCGTTTGGTGCAAGAATCGAGAGGGAGGAGGTTGTTGAGCTGATATTGATTTCCTTTCTGTCTCCAAATTGGGTGGGCTGATAGGCACCACATCCATCGAGCGCCGCCTTTTCCAGACTCTTCGACTCTCTCCCCTCCGCTACAGTTGCCAAAGGCGAGAAGAGGGCGAATCGCGATTCCGGGGCGATTTCGCCGGCTCTCCTCCTCTCCGGCGGCCACCATGGCGTCGTAGAGGAAGGCGGGTCGGCGGATCGCCGCGCGGATGTGTATAGTGTAGGATTGAGTCCTAGGTCTAGTGTCTCCTCGTCGTCGTTGTTCGGCGGCGGAGTTAGTGTCTGCTCGTCGTCGATGTCCGGCGGCGGAGCTAGGGTTTGCAGGGGGGATCTTGCTCCCCTGCGGCTCGTGTCTCTCGGCGACATCGATGTGGCGAAGGCATCGACGCCGCTGGAGAATAATGCTTCTCCAACCCTTCTTCGTGTTGCCGGCGCTCTGCTCCAACGCCGACGGTGGGTTTGGGAGAGCTGTGTTAGAGTCCAGGGTTGGCGCATCCTCTCCTTTGGCTAGTGAGTTTGCTGCTGACCTACTTTTGTGTGGATGCGGATCTGCTTCAGATTGCTGTGGTTCGAGGCTGTCTGGATCTGGCTCCTTCTTCCATTGGTGGTGATGGCCATCGATGGCGAGCTCGGGTCTAGGAACTGGAGGTGTTGGAGCGCGGCTCCGGTCGATGGGGTTTCGCCGATGGCTTCATCCCGTTCTTCACGGGTGTCAACTTCGACTCCATTTCAAAGCCTCTGTGCGATGGGACTTCTCCAGTTCACGATGTGGTTCATCTTCTTCTTCGGTGGCGACGGCCGATGACGAGGAGGATGACCGTGGAGACTTCGCGAAGGATCCAGGGTCAACTTTGTTTTTTTTCTTTTCTTAGGGCTCTTTGTGTAAGTTGGCAGGTGCTGCCGTATCCGTATCCTATACGTACGTGTCTGTATTTGTAAGCTTGCATTTTCCTTATCTAAAAATGCAGATACGTATTATCAAAAAAAAAATGGGTGGGCTGGGCCACGACGCATTGTCTTTGCCTCCATATTGGGATGCGGATGTTGCTCTTTGTTTTGATGGGCCTGCCTAGACCTATTTTGAAATTCAAATTCGAACGGGGGCGATGAACATGGCGCAATCCAAGCTAGATCAAATTGGCACCGGACAAAGGATTTGCATTTGTGGATTTTTTGACCACATCAACCCACTCGCATTGTTATTTATTCCATAGAATAAACTCCTTCTCAAATTTTGGACCTCCCTTATTCTAGAGATGAAAAAAGATTTTGAAGTTGGAACACAAACAATCTGAGGCGAGAGATATGAAAACCCACATTTTGCAAATGAACCGAGAAACGAAAAACTCTATCACTGAGATGTAGAGTTCAAAACTCCTAAGGATTACCCTCAATGACTGATTGGAGGATATGAGCAGCAGACAATTCATCGAGACAGAATTTGCAACGCCCAACAGAGAGGACTAGAAAGAACGGCCGGGGAGAGAGATTTGGATTGAAATTAACCTGAGATTGGAAGCGACTACGGATCTCAGCTTCTACGACCCGTCCCAGCCTGCGATCAAGGCCGAGAAGATCCATAGCAGGCAGCATATCCAGGAGCCATGGTCACCGGAGATGAGAGGGGGGAGGGCGTCACGGGGACATCATTCTCTCTTTGGTGTTCCATAGTCTGTATCGTTTGCCTGTTTCAAACTAGATTGGATTCTAAAATGGCTCATTAAAAATGAAACATCACAATAACTTTGATGATTAGTGATTTCAGGTTCTGAACTTGTGATCAACAGATTATTCAGTCGCAAAAACAACAAAGATCAATAGATTATTCTTGAATCTTGGTGATCGAATATGTGTTATGTGTAAGAAAAGACATTAATGCACTGTTCAAGTCGAACAATTGCAGCATATTAAGTGTGCCAGACCATAAACTAAAAACCATTATTTGCATTTTGCATCTCATTCTTTCTAGTTTGATCATTTGAATGTACTCTGAAGATTTATGCACCTCAGGTTGGCTTTAGTATCAACACAATACTAGAAAGCATGTGCGGCGTTGCCGCGCGGCCCCGTGGGTGCTGACATTATTGGTCCACGGAATACTAGTTGCTTAGAAGTCCAAGAAAGTGAAAGAGGTACGGAGTATGTTGCAATTAGTATTATTTACATAATAAAAATACAAATAAAAGCCATGATGAAGAGTCGAGCTCTGGCATGTTGAATCCAATATCAGCTTAGGCAAGCATAGAAGCATAGAAGCCATGATGAAGAATAACTTCTTAACCCAAATGTTCTTACTCATTCATATGACGGGTCTTTGCACCAATGGTTTGGTTTTTAATATTAGAAGAGGTAAACGATCCATGCAAAAAAGAAAAGAGCATAGTTAGCTTAGGCAAGCATAGAAGTCTGAATTTCTCTAGCCAAGCGTTTCTGATATGAACAAAGAGCTTAGGCAAGCATAGAAGCCTGGAGCTTAGGCAACAATGAGGGAATCGCTATATGATTTTGAAGAACCTGTCACCAAGCATTTCTGATATCAACAGATTGCTCATTTCTTAGGTAAGGCAGTGAAGATGATTATACTCATCTAACTATAGGAATCTTCATTGGTAATGACTGCATAATGAAGATAGTGAATACACAAGGGATGGTTACAAAATCTAATTGATTAGCCCCAATAGTTTTCACCAGTGCTTATGAATGATATGTTCTTAGGCACACTTACACTTAAAGTGTTAGATAAAAATAAAGGGATTTGGCAAGCATAGTGCTCATCATACAACACTACAGATGAGAAGGCATCTGTATGTCTCTGTTATACATTTATAAGCATTGTTGCTGGAAACATATCTGTACTTTCAATTGCTTTAATGTACTATTGTAACAAAAGTACAAAACTAAGCTCCACATTTGTTTGAAAGTTGAAACAGTCCAAACAAATTCTTGATGCCGCTGAGGGTTCCAACAGACAGTAAAATAAAATTTAAATACATGAGACATGAGTATAAAGGCCAGCGAAGGCCGGCAATCATGTAAAGAATCGAAAGCACGCTGACAAGCAGTGAGTCTATGGTACCTGGCATGTTGTTACAGTAGGAGTTGAAACATTAAAATTTAGCAGAAATAAGAATATAATTAGATATATGCAGAGCAGGATGTTTTCAAATAATTGCTTGAAATAACAATGTCTATTCAATGAGCCTATTCTCCATTGCTTTTGCTGCATGAAATGGAAGCAAAGTTTTCTGCACCATTCTTAAGATACATAAGCTAATTATTTGGCTGATGAGTATTTAGAAATAATTTGACGTTGTGCAAATGGCAGAGCATATACTGTAGCAAGTAGAATTAGCATGAATGTCTAGATGAATACTATGATGTAAATTAGAATCCAAGCAAAGTGGGTAAAAAATGATTGTTGGATGCATTTACCTATTTCATCGAACAGTTGGTATGCATGGACATGAACACATAACAAAAAGAAAAACTGAAAATCCATTTGAGTACGTAGAGTACGTACTATCAAAGCATCATTCATCTTGAAATTGGCCACACTACGATAGGATGCGAGATTGAGATGTAGGTCTGGGTGAAAGGAAGCGCTGCGGCTCCCCTTGTTGTTCTTTGGCTGCAGGCGCTGGCGTCGATCCGGACGGGGACAGCCATGGCTGCGGCGGCCTGCTGGCCTGGCCATGCGTGCTGACCCTACTGCAGCGGCTTGGACTGCGAGATGGAGGCGGGAGGTGCCCGCAGAGCGCAAGAACGACGGCGGCAAGCGCTCGAGCCGGCCATGGCCCTTGCTGCCTCGACAAATGGAGTGTGTGAGGGCAGGGAGCTGAAAGAGGGTGCGAGGCTGAGCGAAGAGACGTGCGCAGGCTCGCCTCCTTAAGCAAGGCGCAGAGGCAGGGAGCCGCCAGCACGGCGGCATAGGCGCCAGACCGCTGGCGATGCCGGATAGCCGGGACTGGAGTTGCTAGAACCGCCGCGCCCTCACCCGCCTGCGCCGGGGTCGTCGCGCCCCCGCACTCGCCCCGGGATGGCTCCGTGGTGGCCAGAGCTGTCATGGCCGCGCCGGGGTCCCGGGGCCCGAACCCCGCCTGTGCCGGCCGAACGCACCTGCGCCGGGAGGAGGGAGGTGCGGGAGTTCGCGAACCATCCGTGTTGATTGATTGGTTACATGACACGTGGCGCTATATTTTGCAAGATTGAATGGCACTGCTTTCGTCAAGTAAAGATTTGGCATGAAGCAGAAGTGACTTCAAAATGAAGCTAGTTATCACACAACTCACGACAGTATAATTAGGTACTAAGAAAGGGAGTAATAAAAGGCGACCTCAAGAGCCTTAGCAACAGCTCTGTTTACTGATGTGAGCCTTGATTTGTTCCACTAAAAAATTCTTACTATGTCATTCTTGAGCAGGAGCCACACAAATCCTGCACACAAAGACAGAAGAAGCCAATATCAAAGAAGGCAATAATAATCTTATAATTCAAAATGGTGGAAACACTATTTGTGAGATGATCACCATGGTTCCTGTCCTTGAGCCATACCACTAAGGCACCAGTCTTGGTTGTGTTTGTCAAGATTGGGTATCATCATTATAACATTCATATCTCCAACCTACAGTACAGACCCTATTCAGCCGCCACATTTTAAGTTGTTTCCTCTCATAGAATACTATTGATTTAGACGAAATTTGACAGCTTTTCTATCAGTTAAACAGGGCCAAAGGCTGATTGATCAGTAGAAATCTTTGTAGAGATAGAATTGTTTCCGTGAAGAAATGACAGAAGATCTTCAATTGGGATGTCCATCGACCAGTTATTTTGGACAATGAAGGGAACAGAACCGTACAGTGTAGTCATTGCAGGAAACTTGGGGACTTGATCCAATTCAGTCAAGCCATCCATCACTAGCAATTGAATAAACTAACATACCTGATTCTTGTTAGCGCGATCTTAAGTCTAAGAAGTGGCCTCCTGTCAATCACCCTGAGATCAGCGCGGGCGTTCTTGGATGGCAGCAGCTCCATGCATCTGGCCGAGTGGATCTCAGCAGCGACGTAGAGCTGGTCGACGGGGACGCCATGATCCGGCTGCACTCCACCGCGTCATGCTTGCTGCCGAGCTGGAGCGGTCTATCGGATGAAGCAACACAGGAACACGATGCGTTTTGTCGCGTTCCGCCGGCCCCGGCCCCGTCCCCCCCCCCCCCTCCCTCTCAAAAAAAAAAAATAGTAAGTCTTTCTGTAAATTGTCCTAAATTTTACAACTCGCGCTATACGTTGAAGGCTAAGCCACTTTACAGTCTCAAACAGGTATACT
>CM041643.1:43797220-43810146 GCA_023333625.1 Bothriochloa decipiens
TATACTACCACTGTTCTAGAAAAGCTGTTAATCTCACTTTTTAAGGTAAGATTAGTGTTGATGTAAAATTACGTTTGTACCCCCTCCTCCATCATTCTTTCAACAGGTAGAAAATAAAAACAATCATTACATTATAGAATGTTCTTCATATGGATGGGTACAAGTGTGATATTTTAGGTGGGTTCTATTGAAAAAGGTGATCTTAAGTCTATGTTTATATCTTTTTAAACAAAATTTGAAATGCATGATTATGTTCTTTTTTGGAAGAGAAAGTACTAGTATTTGAAATACTAGAGCACAGGGTGTAATACTAGCATACAAAGAAAGTAGTAGTACAGAGAGTAGTAGTATAGAGAGTAGTAGAGCAGAGAGTGCCTTTTTGTTTGTTTCAAAAACAGAAGGCAAAAGTACCTGTTTTTGCCTGGCCCGTCTTCAACCAAAAAGTACGCTTTGGCCCGTCTTCAACCAAAAAGTACGCTATAGTTGTCTTTGTTGTGATGCTGTGCTGCAGGCAGCCTTCTCTGTCCTCCTGCCTTCCGCTCGACGCCTCGTTGGGCTTTCCGTCTGCCAACACGTTTGCCAACAAGCCATGAGTCCCATCTGATCAGTCACCCCTGTCCGTGCCGGAGTGCCAAGGCACGGGGACGACGAGAGTGTCTTGCAAAGAAAGGAGGAGAAAAAGACCTGGGCGAGCTTGAACTCGATGAGAGTTACAGCTAAAATACATCATGATTATATCTGTATAGTTGACACTATCCTGTATTGCTCATCCGGTGGAGGAAGAGTCGCCTACGTACTCAGGACTTGTTTACATGTTTTTTTTTAACTCTACTACTGTAACATTTTTATTTGTATTTTATACTTATTATTAATCATAGACTAATTAGATTTAAAAGATTCGTTTCATGATTTATAACTAAACTATATAATTAATTATTTTTTATTTATATTTAATATTCTGTATAAATAACTAAATATAGATGTGATAGCATGGCACACATCCATGCTGTCGCCGGAGTGGTAACTCTTTGACTGGCCACGCCTGGGTACTGCTGGTGCTGCCAGTCTGCCACGCCTGGGTACGCAGTGCTTTGTGGGCTGGGCGGACCTACTAGAAGACAGCTAGGCGTAGGTGCTGCTTGCTAGATGAGACGTAGCTGCGCTACGGTGCTGCAGGACGCACTGTCTGCTGCTGCTGCAGGTTTTGAACGTGCCCAGAACTCTGATCTTCTCGGGCGGCCGGTGAATCAGTCCAGCAGATTGCGAAAATTATAGACTCCGAGAATCAAATTTGTCTACAAGATGATACTCCTTCACCACCAAATAACTGCACTTCTTCTACGATTTTCAATCAAAGGAGAGTTACACTTAAATGTGCATAAACGGTTTCTAAACTTGTTTAAAAATCACTTATATTTAAAAACTTTAAAAATACATTTCTAAAACCACTAAAGTGCGCTAAGGTATTTTTTTTTGGATTAGTTGTCTTATGTGACGTTGCATTGTCACTAAACTATCGTGTCTTCTCACCTAGGTCTCATTTAGTTGCTAAAATTTCTAGCCTCTATAGTATTTTATTTGTATTTGACAAATGTTGTCTAATTATAGTCTAACTAGACTTAAAAGATTCATCTCGTGATTTATAACTAATATGTGCAATTAATTATTTATTTAACCAATATTTAATACTCCACGTATACGACACAATATTTGATATGATGGAGAGAGAGAGTAAAATTTCTGATCTTTTTGAGATAAGTAAACAAGACCCTAAAGAATGAATCTTTCAATTCCTAGCTCGCATCCATCCTCAAACACTAGCGTCATCTCGTCGCCACGGCATGGAAGGGATTGGTTGTAAAGTTCTATCATTTTTTGTCCCGCATGCACTCGAGCATCTCTCGATGCATAATGCTGTAATTGATCCATTGTTTCTGGCATCCACACGAACAAAATATAGAGATTCTTGTCGACACCGCTCACATGGTGGCCGGTCTAAGTAAACGAGTTGACAACGCAAGAAGACACGCAGAAGGCAGCAAAGTTAGAGGCATGGTCTATGATGGCTTTCTTCTTCTTCTTCTTCTCAAATGCAAAAAAAAGGTGAAATAGATGAAATATGTGATGGGATAAATTTAAAGTGGCAAACACAATCAACGTTATAGTGGCAAAATGCCATGTTAGACCTATTGTGTATCACTTAACAAATTTAGTGATTAATTAATATCACTTTTCCTATCTAACAGATGCAGGCGATGAAGGAGAAAGCATGTGCTGCACTACTGCTAGTATCTCATGTGCATCGCCTGAAAATTTTCTAAATCTTATACGACTGCAATATAGCAAAACCATATTTTTAAGATTTATAGTACTAGGTGATACCTTTAAAAACTGCTCATGAATTTAAGGCCTTGTTTAGAAGTCAGAATTAGCCTTTAAATTCCAGCTTTGGTACTATGTAAAAAGAATATTCTCCGTCACATCAAAATACTGACATATGCATGGAGTACTAAACGTAGATGAAATCAAAAACTAATTGCACAGTTTTATTATGCTTTATAAGACGAACATTTTGAGCCTAATTAGTTAAAGTTTAAACAAATTTTATCAAATACAAATAAAATACTACAGTATACATTTATGACAAAATGCTAATTTGGCAACACCCAACTTAGGGATCTAAACAAGGCCTAAACCTAAAAAGACGAATGTATTCCTATATTTAGGCTATCAGGTGGGCCTGTTTGTGGGGCCCACGAAGCCACCAACGGTCGCGTAAGTAGGCGGTAGCTCCACCACCGACACGTGGCCAGTCGCCTCACGCCGTCCCGGACAGCCGGTCGGTACGCGACAAATGCCGGGGTGAGGAGAAGCAGCTCAAGCTCGTACGGACAGTGGCCCTACCGCTCCACAGATTAAGGCCTGGTTTAATTTACCCTAAAAGTTATAATTTTTTTACTTTCTCTCCATCACATCAATTTTTAGCTGCTTGCATGGAGCACTAAATATAGGTAAAAAAAACTAATTACACGGTTTAGTTCAAAATCACGAGATGAATCTTTTGAGCCTAGTTGGTCCACAATCAGACAATATTTGTCAAATAAGACGAAAGTGGTACTATTCATCAGGTTCAAAAAATACCACAATCTAAACACCCCCTAAGGCCATGTTTAGATTCATCCAAAAGTTATAATTTTTTCACTCTCTCCATCACATCAATATTTAGCTGCTTGTATGGAGCATTAAATGTAGGTAAAAAAATAACTAATTATACAGTTTAGTTCAAAATCACGAGATGAATCTTTTAAACCTAGTTGATCCACGATCAAACAATATTTATCAAATAAGATGAAAATGATACTATTTATCAGGTTCATTTTTTTCCCACGACGCCTAAGCTCGCTTTCTTGTGATCTCGCCGCGCCGGCGCCGCACACACCCAAACGCCCAAACCCCAACCAAAGCCCTGCCTTTTCTCCCAGCTCGCCGCCACAGCCAAACGCAAAGCCCTCCCTTTTCTCCCTGCTCGCCGCCACAGCCAAACGCCCAAATCAAGCGCTCTCTTCTTCTCCCCGTTCGCCAAAGCCCTCTCTTTTCTCCCAGATCGTCACCATCACCACCACCGCTCGCCGCGTACCACCGCCCTCAGATGGCGCCCGACCCGGCGCCGACGCCGACCCTTCCCCCGCCGACGTCGCCGTGGATCATCCTCGGCTGCATCCCGCGCGCCGCCGAGACCGAGGCCGGCGCCGACGTGGCGCTGGCGCTGGCCGCGCCCCCGGACGTGTCGCGCCTGTCCGTCTCCCCGCGCGTCTTCCCGGCCTGCCCTACGCCACGGAACTTCCGGTTCGTGCTCGCCGCAGACCCCTCCTCGGATCTGCTCCTCCTCTCCGCGGTCCTCGACGCCCCGCTCACCCGCGTCGACGTCGTCCGCCCGGAGGGCAAGAAGTTCTTCTGCTGGCGCGACGACGACCCGGGCTACTTCGTCCTCGACCCCGCCACGGGCGCCGCGCGCCGCCTCCCGGACTCGGATCCCAAGGAGCCCGTCGAGCACCAGGCGCTCCTCGGCGTCCTCGCCTCCCCCGGCGGCGTCGGCCGCGATGTGGTTGCCGAGCTCCTGCCCACCGACAAGGCTGACCTTCGCTGCTTCGACTTCGACGTCGCCGAGTGGGTCAACAAGCGCGTGCGCTACCCGCTCCCAGCGCGCGTGCACGCGCCGCTCCGCACGCTTTCTGACCCGCGCTACTTCGTACTCGACGCCGTCACGGGCTCCGCGCTCCGCCTCCCGGCCCCGGCCCCACAGGAGACCGTCGAGCACCAGGCCCTCCTCGGCCTCCTCGCCTGCCCCGGCGGCGGCGGCCGCTACGTGGTCGCCGAGCTCCTGCCGCTCATCGGCGGTGACACGGCCGACCTCCGCTGCTATTACCTCCGCGCCTGTTCGCGCCAGGACGGCAACAAGTTCTTCTTTTGGCGCGACTGCGACCCACGCTACTTCGGCCTCGACGCCGCCATGGGCTCCGGCGCACTCCGCCTCCCGGACCCGGCCCCGCAGGAGACCATCTTGCATCAGGCGCTCCTCGGCGTCCTCCCCTGCCCCGGCGGCGGCGGCCGCTACGTCGTCGCCGAGCTCCTGCCGGTCTTCGGCGGAGACACGGCCGACCTCCGCTGCTACTACTCCGACGTCGGCGAGCGGGTTACCAAGAGCGTGCGCTACCCGCTCGCGCCGCTCCGCACGCTCGCCCACCACGGCAGGCTTTGGTGGGCCGACTACTCCTGTGCCGTCCTCACCGCGGACCACCCCGTGCTCGGCTTCGTCCCGCTTCCTCGCTATGAGCCCTGGGGGCCGCTCCGCCAGTTTCGCTACGTTGGGGTCAGCGCCGGCAACCTGCGCTTCGTCGACACCTACCGCCGGGGAGGTGCCCCTGACAAGGTCACCGTCTGGACCCTGCCCGACCCGGACGCCACCTTCGCCGACATCTGGGCGAACGACACGTACAAGGCCACTGGCCTCCCCAAGAAGGCTCCCGTGCTCGTGCTCATCCACCCCAACAACCCTGCCGTCGTCTACTTCTTCCTCGAGGACCACCTCTTCGCCGTCGACGTCCCCGCCCGCAAGCTCGTCGAGTGCGATCGCTACCACCTGGTGGCGCCTCCCCGCGACTACGACATCGCCAACCGATTCGTCCGCGCGTGGGAGCTGCCTCGTGCAGTCTCCTCTGGTATGTGAAGCTCATTCTCATCTCTGGGCTTTGTCTGCTGTTTGTCAGTAGTAGTATTAGATGCTGTTCATCTATATCTATATCCTTCTGAAAGTTGTTGCCTTTTCATCGATCGCTTGCCTCTGCCTGCCGCATCCGCTTACTCTAGTCCATGGCTTGTTCACTTACATGAATGTTTTCCAAATTCTCCTTCGTACTTGTGTTGCTGTGCAATTTCTAGATTATAAGCTTTATATTTTGGGCAGGGGTCAGTGATGCACAATTATATAGCCACAAAGACATTGGCTTTTGACTGATTGCTTGCCTTTACCTGCTGCATTCACTTACTACTGTCGTCCATCTTCCTCATCTCATCCCATCTCTGGCTATGCTGCTCAATGTGTTCATTTGGACTCATTGACTCATCGTTTGCTTCTGTGTATTTGCCTGGTGCCTGCCATTTATAAATGGTCTACTAGTTCATTGTTTGATAACTCTCCGTGCATTCGTAGCGGTAGTTCATTGTTTGATAACTTAACCATGTATTATTTGTATATTATGTGTTTTCCATTTCGTTCTTTTTAGTTCATTTCACTTCACCAACTGTAGGAGTAAATTTCTGTTGCGTATAGGTCGGTTAAATTTATGTTGGTTACAACATGATTATGGATATTTAGAAACTCCTATTTAAACAGATGTGTGCTCTAGTTTCAGGGAATCATGGTTGTGCAAATGGGCCTAAGAGTAAGAGCCAAGATATTTCAAAACAAGTAAGCATGCTACCTAAAATTTATTTACAAGTGCCTATTGTTTTATTTACAACTTGTTTACCTGATTTCTCAAAAAAAAAAAAACAAGGGAGGGTTAGGATTGGTTTTTATTTACAAGTTCTATTTATTATTTTTGCAGATCACTATTCACTTCTGTGACCGAAAGTTTCAGACTGTAGGCACCCAAGGTTCAACTGTGATAGATCTGGTGTATTCAGTGCTAATGAAAAACAAAATAACCTATAGAGATTTCTATTTGAGGATGAAGAATGGTAAAATATTAGATGGTAATATTATGGTCAAGGCAATGATCTCCTTGGAGGAACCTGTTATATATGTTTGCCCTAGAATGCGAGGAGGGGTGTAAGTACTTTTTACTTTACATGCTGAGAATATCTTTCTATTAATAGACAAGTGGCTTTATGTTTCGAGTTATATATTGCCTTTCTTACTTCATGTTTCTCAAGCAGTTTAGTTGGCCATTAATGGTGATCAATGTTCTTTTTCAGTCATCCTTCGTATCCGTGCATCTATGAAAGATTTGGTTTCATCTTTAGCCAGAATAGAGCAAATCTGCATCGCAATGTGCTTATTCCAGCCAATTTGTTGAGCAATGGTGGTTCTCCCAATGCAGTATTTTTATCCTCTTTATCACAGATCATGTTGCATGGCCTACTGTCTCATGTGTTAGGTGATGGCCATCTTCAGCGTGGTGTTACATGGCTTGGTGCATTCACAGAAAATGATGTCTTGATGTCTGCCGATGGCCATGTGATGATAGATCCAGTTCAAGTGCCAATTTTGTACACTGATGACGGAGGACAATGGGACTATGCCGTGTTATACAAAATTGCAATTGACTTTTCTAATGATCAGACAGGGAAGAGAATAAGTCCAGTGCACTTTGATCATCTTTTGAAGTTGTTGCACCAATCAACTGCCGCTCAAAGGAAAAGTAGGTTGTTTGTGCTATTCTTGATCTCCCATCCCAGCTTGCTGAACTACTGTGAGAAGTACAAATTGTATGGATTAGTCGAGTTACTTCTTCACCGGCTAACACCAAATGAGAGTACTGGCTTGGACACATGGCTGCAGAATAATAGCGGTGGACATGATGATTGGCCTTTACTTGTCGCACTTCACACAGAGTTTCATAATACTTTCATGTACAAATCCAAGAAAAAAGTGTCTTTGTATACGGCTGGGTTAAGACAAGGTTTTAGATTCGGTCGAAACTTTGAAGCACATCCACCTAAGGTTAGTGTCATTTGGACTTTACTTATATGACAGTTTGATGTACCTGTGAACTTAACTTGTATGACAACTTGCACAATTGTCTATGAAGTTTACTTATGTCAACTTGTCTTGATAATATGTTTCAGAATGTTCTGAATTCGATTGCTGAGGATGCTCTCGACCACGCATTTTCTTTCCTCTTGACAATTGTGATTGAAGGATTGGTAGAGACTCTGCCACCTGGTCAGTCTGCAAATGACTTGGCTGATATGTGAGTAAATATTTTTGTAACAGTTCTGCAGAGTATGTGTGTATATAGACTGTGTGATTTGGCTGACATTAGTATTTATCTTGTGCTGTAGTCTTTCTAACACGAAGGCCGATCCAGCAATGGTGATGAGGAATCACTGGGCTTTAGCACAAGTATAGGCTCAATTGTTTATCGGGGACCTATATATGTCATATGTCTATTTTGGTGGAGTATTTGCTCCCTCTTTAGGACAGCGTAATGGAAGAACAAGCTGTAACCTTTTTGAGACTTGTATGTTTGTGTGACATGTAACTAGAGCTGCGTAAGCCTAACTTCTAGGAGTGTTGAGTCAATGTGTGAACCGGCTGGAGATCCGTATGAATTGAATGGTATGTATGAATTCTGAATATCTGTTGCAATCATTGTGTTAGGAGGTGAGCAAAAGTACATCTTTAACTTGTGATTGGAAGGAATACTGATAGGTATTGACATAATCACTTGTCGTCGAACAAAAGTAGCTTAGGTAGGGCATATACAAATTTATACTTTGCTAGTGAGACGGTAGCCAACCCGTCTTAATAATATTTTAAAATCAAGCGGATTATCAAGTACTAACCCAACCTAGCCTGAAATCCTATCACAAGGAGCAGCCACCCTGAACCATCAATACACACACCATTCATTCAGAGTATATAGTTGGCGGACGCCGGTGATGGGCGAGGACCTGCACCCCTGCCGCTGCCGGTGTGTGGCGGACTGTTGGGGATGCGCCCCAGGGTCGGAGAGGCTTGATACCTCCACTTGGAGTCTAACCCACAAAACCCACATTCCTATCATGGCTGTGTGCGCAGGATCCAGAGGAGACGCCTCCGGAGGCGGGACCTCCGCCGAGGAGTTACCTCGAGGAACCATGGAGACGGTCTGCAGCGGAGGTCCGGCGCCGCCGCCTCCCATGTTCGTGGAGGTCGTTCGGACTCGCCACCGGCCTCCGCGGAGGTCCTATGCGGAGGTGGTGACGACTGAAGACGGAGACAGCGGGGTGATGTGATGGGCCGAGCTGAGGCTGATTATCAACAAGCGGACATGTTGGGCCTCTCGAGGGCGGTGATGGGCCGTGGCCCATGTGTTGTGGCGACAAAGTAACAGACAGGCTTGCTCTTGAGGGGGCCACGTGTAATAGATTCAGTGTCTAGGGTTTCGAAACTCCTGTTGGGGGCACGCTTGTACTTTCAATCCTGAGCTAGGGAGCCACTATAAATGGCCATGCCCTTTATGTAATCGGGAGAGGATGCTTCATTAATAGCTACAGGATCCCCTGCTATCGGGCCCACATTGTAATTTTCATATTTAATATATAGAGAGAAGGACCATTTAGGCCTCCCGTTCTACCTTCACTCTGACCTGCTGGGACCCGGTCCCAACAGTTGGCGCCCACCGCTTGTGTTTGGCCAGAGATAAACCCGCACATGCCACCTAGAAAAAAGACCACCGCGAGGAGACGTACCGCCGCTGAGGCCGAGGTACAGGAACCCTCTCCTCGCGAGAGGCCAAGAAGAAATGCCCGAAGCACCTACGCCTCCGCACCGGTAGGCGGAGGTGACGATGAGAACAACATCGCAGGGGGGAATCCCACAGAACAACCCCAGCCTGACCAAAACCAAGAAGATGAAATAAACAGGCTGAGAGCAGAGATGCGGCACATGGAGGCCGAAAGAGACAGGTTAAGGGCACAGCAAGTCGCTACCGAAAGAACAATACAGTCATCGCGTCAAGCGGACGAGATAAGGCAACAAATGGCCATTCTGTAAGCAGAAATACAGAGCATGCAACCTTCGGTAGCAGGTCCAGCGGAGGTCGCTCAACCAGTCATGGCAAGTCGACCCCCAACTGTGAACGCACAGCCTGCGCACACCTTAGTTCCAAGCCTACACACACCATCAAGAGTCTTTGACCCAAAATCACCACTGTCCGAAGGCTTACCAAGCTCACCATGGCCTCCGAGCTACAAACCTGCATCTCTGCCAAGATTCAATGGCAATTCAGATCCGAGCCAATTTATAATGAGTTTTGAAACTACAGTAGCCTCCGCCGGAGGCAACGATCACATAATGGCCAAGTCATTCGTGATTGCAGCAGAAGGAGATGCACTAGCATGGTACTCAATGTTGAAACCAAGCACGATATATTCATGGGAGAACGCTAACATCGTCAAACCTGTTCAGCAACAAGCACCTCAAGGGCGAACCCCTCAGAGACTATTATCAGAGATTCCTACACCTCCGGGCTAAAGCACCAGATGTCCCTTACGGAGTGGCCATAGAAGCAGCAATCAAAGGACTCAGGATCGGCCTATTCGCCAGTCACTTAGCAAAGAAAGAAGCCAGCCACAATGGCTCAGCTACACGATGAGTTCGAAAAATACTGCAGGTCTGACAATGACCTCCGCAAAAGATTGGAGGAAGCAGATGGTCAAAGCAAGCAGTACTCAAACAGCGGCAGTAGAAGAGACAACATGAACCAGCAAAGGCAACAATACCAAAACCACCAAAAGCAGGTCTTCAATTTGCAAAGTAGCCAGCCTCCAAATGCTCAGGACAAAAAAGAATCCAATTACGAGCAGAGAAATCAAGGAGGACATGGCCACAACAAAAACAAGTCCAAGAATTGGAATGGGAACCAGAAACCAAGAAAGCAATACTGCCTCTTCTATGGCGAGGACAAAGGGAACATCACACAGGATTGCCTGGAGGCCCAAGAAACACTTGACAGAATGAAAAGCAAACAATCACAGCTACAGCCCCAACAACAAGGTAGCAGAGAAGTAAATCACACTCACGGTTCGCAACTCCATCAGCAATACAACCCAAGTTTTCCAGGATGCGGTCCAGCACCACTGTTGTAGCACAACCTGGCTCAACAGTACTATCTGACATCATTGCCAGCCTAGAGACCAATTTATCAGCAAACAGCCCAGAATCAGGCTTACCACCCAAACAGAGCAGAAAACGGTCTAACTTATATCGACCCAAGACCTCCGCACATAGCGCTCATTGAATCAACACATATGCAGACGCCTCCAGCGGCACAACAGAGGCAATATGAGGCATTACCAGCACCTCTGCAGTATGCTTTAACCACAACAGCAACTACGAAGGTAGAGCCTTCGACAAAGAACCAGCTAAACCCACATTCAGCGCTACCAACCATTGGCATGATACTACCTATAGCCGGAGGCTCAGCATTAGAGTTCGAAACCAAAAAACAAAAAGAAGGACCACCTCCGGTTGGTAAACAATGTAGCAGTTCAGGGCGCCTACAGATCAACAGAATGGTCCAAGATGCCAATAGAATTTACAGAACAAGACCTCCAAGTTGAAAGCTATCCGCATGCAGATGCCATGGTTATAAAGGCAAATATAGCAGCTTGGGCGGTAAGCAGGATACTTGTTGACTCCGGGAGTTCAACAGATATCATCTTCGCCAATGTGTTTGACCAAATGAAGCTAAGCAGAAGCCAGCTGCAACCACCAGACACCCCATTAATTGGATTCGGTGGGAAAAAGATCAACGCACTAGGCAAGATATCACTGCCAGTATCATTCAAAGATGGAAACTGTGCAAGAACAGAGTACATCACCTTTGACGTGGTCGACATCTACTACCAGTACAATGCGATACTAGGAAGAGGATTCGTAAACAAATTCAATGTCGCAATACACATGGGCTACCTCTGCATGAAGATGCCAGCATTGCATGGAATCATCACAGTGAGGGGTAGTCAAAAAGAAGCAAGAAACATAGAGAGCAATCTACCAAGCACATAGAAACATCAATACTATAGAAGCACAGGAGCCTCCAGACATGCCTCCAGGAAAAACCAACATGGCAGATCAAGAGGATACAATAACACTACCATTGGAAGAAGCAGTTCCTAACAGAAAAGTGGTCTTAGGTGCCAATCTATCAGAGGTAGAGAAGAGGGACTTGTTAGAACTGCTAACAAAGAACAGGGACATATTCGCATGGTCAGCATCGGATCTGCAGGGAATCAGTCGAGATTTGATTGAACACACCCTCGACCTCAACCCGGATGTCAAACCTAAGAAGCAAAAATAGAGAAAGATGTCCGAAGAACGCATAATTGCAGCGAAGGCGAAGGTACAAAGGTTATTAGATGCCAAGGTCATCAGAGAAGTCAAGTACTCAGAATGACTAGCAAATGTTGTCCTAGTGCCAAAATAGAACGGAAAAATGAGAATGTGCATAGACTTCACAGACCTCAACAAGGCCTGCAAAAAAGATCCATTCCCATTACCAAGGATAGATGCATCAGTCGACAAGGCAGCAGGATGCAAGTGCTTCTCTCTGTTGGATTGTTTCTTAGGATACCATCAGATATGGTTAAGAAAGGAGGACGAAGAAAAAACAAGCTTCACGACCCTCTTCGGCACCTATTGTTTTGTTAGAATGCCAGAGGGTCTCAAAAACGCAGGATCAACATTCACAAGAATGATTCAGATTGTTAGCAGTAGTTAGTAAACAGATTGAAGATCATTTGGATGACCTTAGGGAAACATTCGTCAACCTCCGAGAAGCAGGGTTGAAGCTGAACCCAGAAAAGTGCATCTTCGGAGTAAGCAAAGGGAAAATGCTCGGCTACATCGTTGGCCCAGAAGGGCTAAGAGCAAACCTAGATAAAACAAAAGCGGTATTGACTATGAAGGAACCAGCAACAAAGAAAGAGGTCCAAAGGCTAACAGGCAGAATAGCAGCACTCAACAGATTCATCTCCAAATCGGCAGAATGAAGTCTGCCATTTTTTAAAACACTCAAAGCCACAGGAAATTTTTTTTAAAACACTCAAAGCCGCGAAGGCTAACAGGCAGAATAGGAGCAGTCGGAGGCATTCCAACAGCTCAAAAATTACATGACTAAGGACCTTATGGTTACACCACCAGACGCGAAGGCAACTCTGTTACTGTATGTTGCAGCCTCCGCGGGAGCAATCGGCGCAATGCTAGTTCAAGAAAAGGAGGTTGACAACAAAAGCGTACAACACCTAGTATACTACGTATCAGAAGTACTACAAGGAGCAAAACTGAACTACTCGGAGGTCAAAAAAATAGCATACGCATCAAGAAAGCTCAAGCACTATTTTCAAGAACATGAAATTCTAGTCCCAACAGCGCAACCGCTCACCGACATCCTAGGCAATAAAGAGGCGTTAGGGAGAATTGGCAAATGGGAAACAGAAATATCTCAGTTTACAATAAAGTTCATCTCAAGAACAATAGTCAAGTCACAAATACTCGCAGACTTTTTGGCCGAGTGGACATCTCCGCAACACGCAGAAGACAAAGCGGAGGCTTCAGTATGGACACTATACACAGATGGTGCATGGGGCGTCCAAGGTGCAGGAGCCTCCGCGGTACTAATATCACCATCGGGTATCAAAACAAAATATGCAGCAAG